>CM042144.1:62762369-62801955 GCA_023376005.1 Doryteuthis pealeii | reverse complement strand
GCTGAAATGTCAATTCAGATAAAGACAATACACTAAATATATCACACAGACAGATAATTCAAGTATCAATTGTTGTAATTAATCTAACTAGTTGAATCTATGGAAGTTTATAGTTAAGTATATATAAATAATATGATATATCCGGGTTAAGGGATATATTATGAAGTTGTAGTAAGGTATATTCTTGTACGTAAATAGAAGCTGGTGCGTCGAGTAGAAGTAGTAGCAGTACATCTTCCGAGCAGTCAGTGTAGTAGTCTTGCTAGTAGGCTAGTAGGCGCTTGTACCACCATAGTGTTGAGTATTTATGGAGGACATTTTCCAATCAGATTATAGTGAGGGGGTACCAAGGTATTTACATATTCATTACATTATAATATTATGGAAGTTTATAGTTAAGTATATATAAATAATATTATGGGAGTAAAATAGGAAAATAAATCAAACAATATGTAGAAAATAGAAAAACAGTATTTTAAAAAAAATGATGAATTTATTCTTGATGGTAAAGTTAATGTTTAAACGTTTCAGTTTATATTAAACCTTCATCAGGACAATACAGTTGGAAGGAAGAAAAATGTTGTCTGAACAATGATGGATGTTTTTAAAATGACAGGAGTAAATGTTTATAGAGAAAAGGCTCATAACCATATTTTGGCAAGCATTCATTTTGAAAGTCAAGACATGATTGGCACATGTGAGGATGAAAGACAAGACGTGATTGGTACACACAAAGACATAAACTGAAATAAAATAAATATTAAGTTATACATGGTGTGGGGGAGTCTCCAAGGTGTAATGATTAACATGCTGGACTGTGACATTGTAGTAAGCAAATTCAAACTCCAGTTATTTTCACTTTCAGACTAATACCCTTGGGAAAGGTATAAACCCACTCATCCCCCAGGGGTTAGCTCAGTCGGTAGAGCATTCGGCTAGAAACCACAAGGTTCCTAGTTCGATACCGGTCCCCGCCAACTCAGCGTATGAGTAGCACAGGGATCTGTGCGGTAAAGTAAGGAGCTGATGGTAGGTGTGGCACTCCACCTCAGATGCCAAAAAACAATCTCCTTGGTTTAGCGCTATTGAAAAGGGGATAGACTCCCTCGCTGATTGGTTGATACCGACTTTAGGCCGCACCGACGACTTTACTACTTTTACTTACTATTCTTCTACAAGAGTAGTTTTGGCCTTAAATACCCCATGAGGATTGATATACCATTGAGCAAAGAAACCAAACCAAACCTATACATTGTGTAGCAGAAATACGTCCTACATTTTAAACTATTACCTGTGTGGTGTAAGTAAACATAGACAAGTGGTAATGATGGTCCCATTGAAAGGAAAGTAGGTATTTACCCAACACGTTCACTATGGGTCGGATGTGACACAAGGTTGCAATTATGGGGCATCCAGCAAGAATCAAACTCACAATTCAGTAGTAATGGATCTGTGAGACTAGCTTGCTAACCATTACACCATGATGGGAAGCCCTTCCTACAATTTTTTTTCAGATGTAAGAAAGTCAACGGGGCGGCCTAAAGTCGGTATCAGCCAGTCAGCGAGGGAGTCTATCCCCTTTTCAATAGCACTAGACCAAGGAGATTGTTTTTAGCATCTGAGGTGGAGCTCCACACCTACCATCAGCTCCTTACTTTACCGCACAGATACCGCTGAGTTGGCGAGGACCGGTATCGAACTAGGAACCTTGTGGTTTCTAGCCGAACGCTCTACCGACTGAGCTAGCCCGGCTATGAATTTGCTGTTGAAACTGTTAAATCTGTAATTGCTACAAAGAAAGTTTTTTGTGCTCATTTCATGTTATGTCGAAATGATGTTGTTCTGGGTTGAAATTTTAGCCCAAAGTAGTATCGATTTTCTATGTGGAACAACAATATTCCAACATGAAATGAACACAAAATAGCTCGCTGTTTAGCAATTACCAGTCTTAAAAAAATATTATGCAAATGCATCAATCCAATCCATGATTTTAACTTATAATATCTGAAAAAAAAAAAAATGGTAAGAAATTAGCTAGATGGAGCTACCATTACCACTTGCCTAAGTTCACTTGCACCACTGTATGGTGAACTAGCGGAGGGTACCCGACTGGCAGGGAGACCATGCCTACGCTTCAAATATGTCTGCAAGAGAGACATGAAGGCATGCCACATAGACATAAACACGTGGGAGGCTTGTGCAGAAGAACGTGCGACCTGGTGCCGCCTCGTCAAACAAGGAACAAAAAGAAGAGAAAAAGAGAGGAAAAAAGCTGCCACAGAAAAGAGAGCTAAAAGAAAGGAGAAACAACAGCATCCCCAACACCTATAGAAAGCATCACCTTTTGTTTGCACCCACTGTACCAGAGACTGCCATTCAAGGATTGGTCTGTTCAGCCACTCAAGTAGCTGTAGATAAAAAAAAAAATTTTTTAAAAATGGACACTATGCCATTGTCTAAAATAGACGGAAGGTTGCCAACTTATATATATATATGGAGAAAAAATTAGCTAAATGGAGCTACCATTACCACTTGCCTAAGTTCACTTGCACCACCCATGTGACAGTTTAAAATGAGAGAATTATTTCTGCCACACCATGTGTATTTACAATAAAATAAATTGAATAAATTAAACTAAACTATTGAAAATGATAATTTACTTATACAAAATTTGAAGGCAAAAAACATTTTTCCGAAAATTAATTCCTAATTTAGAGTCCTGATTTCCTCCAAACTTGGAGTGTACCAAAACTTTCACTTTAACGTTAAGATAGATGGGAAATAATCTTTAGAATTTAAACAATAAAATATTCTGTGGACTTGTCAATAGTCAAAAGTCTAAAAATAAAATTGCATAAATATATATGAGGGAATACTTATTTTTGGATTGTTACATATTTATATCTTTCATTCTAGAATTTCAATGCTACAGAATTTGATAATAAATAATATCTAATAATATCGATTTTTGAATGTACAATGTTCCACTAGAAATAAATTTGGCTAGAAGAAAATTTACTTCTCATAAAAATATAATCATGTACTTATTTATGGCCAATACATATATATATAATATATATATATATATATATTATATATATATCACTGGCTGCTGTCTGAAAAATCGCCTCACATTGTCTTCAAAACCACGGTGCAAAATGCATCTAGCTGGATCTGGTCGAGGTTTAAAAACCTTCAGCACGAATGATACGCGCGTGGAATCATCATTCTCATGTTGTTACGTAACATCTGCAATCGCGTAATCAACTCAATGGCTGAAAACAAACGTGTTTTTAAATAACAAACTGATAACAAAACATCTCTGATTAATGGATCATATAATCTCTTCTCTGCATTATTTCATTTTTTTTAATACCCTCTCTGGTGGCGAAAGCTGCTTGGTAGCGCTAGGAAGCAGCAGGCCTGCCTTAGCTACCGAAACTGTGTTATCACTCCTAGTTGGCAGCTGATGAGGGCAGGGTATCGCATGTGCTATCACACGTATGACGAAAATATATATGGTGAAAGGTAGACAAAAAAAATATACACACACACACTGACAACAAATCCTTATGCCATTCACCATATGTACATGAGTCACAACATCTTCAAACCCAGTATATTAAAACCTACCCACTCCCAACACCTAACACCTGTGGCATCATTATCAGAAACCAACAAGGAAAATCTACTACTACCAACCTCTGCTAGCACTAACAACTGACCACCCCTTATTCACGACCTCCTAATTCACCAGTATGAAAATGTTCACCATTGAAGCAAGAACTCAAAACGTTGACATCACTACCTACAATAAACATCCATTTTCTACAACATCCCATGTTTGTCTACTTTTCTCCACATACTGTCGGATTAATTTCCATCTTATTTCTCCCATATATATATATATGACAAACAGGAAAGTAAGCATTACATTGTATCTATCTCTTTTTTTTTACCTGCTCCAGAATTCAAATTTGTTGTTGTTACTGCTGCTGTTGTTATCATAAAAATTGTTTTCTTATGTGAGCATATGAGAAGACTTAATTCTGGTGTATGAATTTTCTATTGAGATTCCCTTTATTTGTAAAATCTGTCTGAAGAGACTGGACTCATTTTGAGTCTGGTTGAAATAAATTTATAACAGGATGACGATTTGTTAAGTTTTTCTCTCTTTGAAAGTTAAATATTGCTCTGTATACAATTAAATTATTGGTTATTATACATTGAGCTGTCTTAGGAATTTATAAAAATCCTTGTATTAATATATGTTTGTACCTACAAGAGCATACAGTATGGTTGTATAGTGAAACTTCAATGAACCCAAATAGAATCATCCCTTACTTACCAGTCATTTGGATTATCTTATATATATATATATGTGTGTGTATGTGTGGAGAACATTTTTAAAGAAAACAAACACAGGATGTCATGAATGATGGAAACTCTTTATGTCGATACTTAAGTGTTTTGTTTTTTTTAAATTAAAACCTTCTTCAGGACATTGAATATTTGTATGAGTAAAAGATGAAAGATGTTCAGTGTATGTTGAATGTGTGGTAAAAGGTTATTAACCGTTATTTATTTGGCGTTTTCGTATGAAAGCTGATGACACAATCATTGCATGTGAAAGTGAAAATTGATGATCAGAAACTGTTGCATGTCGAACGTGAATTGTCCATGAGTAAATGTTAAAAAAGGTTATGACGTATTTCATATGAATATTAATGCGTAGAAAAGAGAAAATTGTTAATTGATAAAATGTTTAGCACACATATACACATATATATATACATAGGCAAACAATACATCAGCATATATATATATACATTTATTTATTTGTTGAATTTTTCAAATATAATAGTTTTCCATAGGCAACTACCCAGGTTTCAGGCTATTTCGCCATCATCAGGTTGTTCATAATTCATCTGGTGTTTATGCGAAGACATTTAACAGCAAGAAATGTCTTCGCATAAAAACCAGAAGAATTATTAACAACCTGATGATGGCGAAATAGCCTGAAACCTGGGTAGTTGCCTATGGAAAACAATTATATTTAAAAAATTCAACAAATAAATAAATAAAGCTCCTAAAAATTTGTGGTTGAGCACTGTGATTTCTTTGTTTCATCCCAAAAATTTTTAAAAATATATATCTATATATATATACATATATATATATATATACATACATATATACATATACACACATATATACATATATATATACATATACATATGTATGCATAGACATATTATGTTGTATTGTTATTGTTATGGCCGGGGTTGTAATTTTATAGCTATTGATTATTGATTTGCCTATGTGTTGGGATATGTTAAAGAAACCAGGTCTATAATTAACATTATCTATGTTACTTATAGCACTGGCTTTGAAGATTTGTCTAAGTCTTTTGTTGTGGATGTAAGCCAACATATAAGCATTATCGAAATCGAAATTGTGTTTAGCATTTAGTATATGTTGGAAGAGACAATTATTAAAGTCGCCTAATCTAATGCTGTGTTTATGTTCATATATATATTTACCAACTCCTCTGCATGAGCAGGATGTGACACAAGGTAAATTTCTTAAGCGGAGTTTAACAGGTTTGAATTCAGAGTTTTCCTTCTCCTAGACCGGTTGCCTAACCAAGGTTAAAGAACCCAGTCTGCCCTACTATTTACCCATAGCTGGAGGGAGAGTAGAATTCATACCTTTCCCAAGGGTATTAGTGCTAAGTGAAATGCAATTACCACGTCCAGGATTTGAACTCGGAGCGACGAGTCCATTTCCTATGACTTTAACCATTACACCACGTGCTTCCTTATTTATGTTCATATATGTGTTTTCTTAGACTTCTGGATATTTCCCCAACATATTTTTTTATGGCAGTTAATACATGGTATTATATATTTTATTTTTTATCATATATGTGTGTGTGTGTGTGTGTGTGTGTGTGTGTGTGTGTAGAAAATAGAAAAACAATTTTTTGTTGCAATTTTCAAGAAGGAATGCTGGCAAAACGGTTATGAACACTTCTGTGTATAAAGCTTTCTTATCAGTGACGCAAATAATCCATTTGACATAAATGTAAAACAGCACGACTTTAATTTTTGTTTATCATTAAGTTGCAACGATCAGAATTTGCAAACTGACTTACTTACAATTATAGTACTAAGAAACACAACCCTTATTTCTCTATGTTTGCATTATGCATCACAGTCTACAGCAAAAGTGTTCTAGATCTAATATTTATAAGCAAAGTCTTGAAACAAAGGTGAATACTTGGTAAGATTTATGTTAGAATAGGTCGTGTAAGTAGCCAGATTATAACGAGACCTATCAGCGGGTTAACTGCAAATAGCCACGTTAACAACCACAAATTAGGGTTGTGACCTATTCACTGATATACGGTAGTATGAAAGAAAAGGCTACAAATGCACCATTCTCTTTACTTATAGAATGACTTAGAGACAATATTTTCCCTGTCGTCAAAGCCAAGGACTTTTGTACTCAGTGAACCTCAAGTGCATTGAACATGACACTAAAAAATAGAACACAGTACTTAGTGTTGAAATTCACTTTAGTCAGTACAAATTAACACCAACAGACTCTAATAATAATAAGGGTCAGAAGTTATCTGACCTAATCCATTTATTGTACGGGTGAGTTACTTGCCCTTTGATCTATTAATTTCAGTCATTGTTTTTAAATAAATAAAACACCTTGTGTTATGAAAAGCAGTCGTAATGTGTTGCCTCGTTAATACAATGGAAGGTATCTCAATTGGAATATGTCTCAATGAATAACTGTGCTTGCTAAAGACAAAAAGTATGTCTCTTTTTTCTGTGGGATTAAGTTATTAAATTCCCAACACTTAGTTCTATATTTGTGTCCTTGGTATGATTTTAAACTATATATAGTGGAGAGTTCCAGTTTTGGAGCTCTGGGTAATGTGGAGTATCCCTTCATTGCCATTACTCCCAGGTCCACTCTAATCTGAAGTGGTAGTACCTGTTAGGGTCCCATCTATGAGTTAAATAGATTTTTAAAAATGAGTTTAAAAAATGTGTTAAAAAGAAAATATGAGTTTTAAAAAAATTGAATACCTAACAATAATGAATAAAACAAAAATGTCTTTGGGACAAAATAACCCAATTGGGTTGACATGCCGTGAAACTCGACCAACCAATCATCAATTCTATAATTCTACTAAGGTTAGTAAAAAAAGGCCTCAAAATGGAAAAAGGTCAAAATAATTTATACTAAACTTTGTGCAACAATACCAGAGATTATGTTGCGCATTGACCTATCTGATTTACATGGACCATATTACCTTTAAGCACCCCTTTTGATCTCGATTAAGAAAGGACATGTTTTTCATTTACACTGTCAATATCCGGTTGTTTGTTAGGGGTTAGGGTTAGAGGTTAGGGTTAGGGGTTAGTTTTAATTTTTTTATTAAATCTAAAAATCATCTGTTAAAACAACTGGATAATTGACAGTGTAAATGAAAAACATGTCCTTTCTTAATCGAGATCAAAAAGGAGTGCCTAAAGGTCATATGGTCCATTTACATAAAGGGGTTTCTTGCTTGTTAAATCACTATCACTATAATCAACTTTCAAACTATGACCAAAAAAGAATCATCGGTTATTTCCTATAAGTCTAACATAAACAAAGGGGAACCACTCTTGACTGATAAATCATTTATTTATTTTCCCATTAAACTAACCCTAACCCTAAACCCTAACCCTAACCCATCTTCTTTTTTCCTAGTAGATCAATAAATAAATAAATAATTTATCAGTCAAGAGTGGTTCCCCTTTGTTTATGTTAGACTTATAGGAAATAACCAAAGAATCAACTGAGGAGGTCACTACTAGAATAGGCTCTGTCCTAATTAGTGATCATCTGCCACACATTAATACAACAACCAACATTACATTTGTGTAATGTGTGAAAATAAACCATTGTCTTCTCAAAAAATGATCAGCTTTTCTGTTTCCCTGCAGTCCCTCTTCTGTCATAACATCTCTCATCCTCATCCTCCTCATCATCATCATGACAATCTCTCACCAACCGTCCCTATCATTCATTGCTCCCAGCAGTTTCTTTTTCTCAGCATCCAGTATGCGCACAGAGCTGGTTAATGTAAGTCTTTGCTGGTCGGCCTGCACTGGCATTCCCATGTGCTGGCTTCCAGGTTAGGGTTAGGGGTTAGTTTTAATTTTTTTATTAAATCTAAAAATCATCTGTTAAAACAATTGGATAATTAACAGTGTAAATGAAAAACATGTCCTTTCTTAATCAAGATCAAAAAGGAGTGCCTAAAGGTCATATGGTCCATTTACATAAAGGGGTTTCTTGCTACAACAACCAACATTACATTTGTGTAATGTGTGAAAATAAACCATTGTCTTCTCAAAAAATGATCAGCTTTTCTGTTTCCCTGCAGTCCCTCTTCTGTCATAACATCTCTCATCCTCATCCTCCTCATCATCATCATGACAATCTCTCACCAACCGTCCCTATCATTCATTGCTCCCAGCAGTTTCTTTTTCTCAGCATCCAGTATGCGCACAGAGCTGGTTAATGTAAGTCTTTGCTGGTCGGCCTGCACTGGCATTCCCATGTGCTGGCTTCCACAGGTGAATATCAACTATAAGTTCGTCCTTGCTTCTCCAGCAGTGTCCTGTTCGTCTCACTCGGGGGTAAGTGGCAGTAGAGCTGCTTCCTTGTGGGGTGTTGCATTCATGAATTGCCTAAGATCGCACACAACATTCTTGAACCCTAACAGAATGCTTAGAGAATAAGCTAGAAGGAAGCTGTGCAAAAATGTTGCACACAATAACATCTCTATTCTAACATATTTAAAAGTCTACATGAATCTGCCCTTGGCAAATAGGAAAGTTTTACAATTTTTGCCAACAGACTACCTTGTATTTTTAGAATATATTCAAATAATTAAGCCTCATCTCAAAAAATCAAATAAGATGCTGTTTGAGAGAATATAAGAGAGACATCTCTTTCCTACATTAAAAAAAAAAACTATCAAAAACATGCACCCTCTGGGTGAAAATATTTAAGTTTTAATGAAATAAGATATTCTATTAAATTAGAATGATTAACAAATCTAAATAAGAATGAATATAAAATATATTACACTTATTTAATGTTATTTTATGATTTCTATGTACAATTATATATATAGGATTGCTTTTAAAACGTTTGAGAAAAAACACAATATTCTGAGAAATTAGTCACAGCAAATACTTATTTATTAAACCCAGTTTTGTTACAATCATTGTGCAAAATTATTCATACTATATACATTTTCTTGGCATATAACATATTTATATTTAATCAACTCTATGTACCAAACTGAGGTCTAATTTCAAAGTACATCAATAAAAGTTAGAAACCAAATAAAATATATTGAATGCTTCTTTAATTTCATAGCAAAACAAAACTGGTTATTACCTATAACTCTAACATAAACAAAGGGGAACCACACTTGACTGATAAATTATTTATTATTTTCCCATTAAACTAACCCTAAACCCTAACCCTAAACCCTAACCTTGTCTTCTTTTTTTCTAGTAGATCAATAAATAAATAAATAATTTATCTGTCAAGAGTGGTTCCCCTTTTGTTTATGTTGGACTTATAGGAAATAACCGATAAACTTCTATATAATGTAAGTAAAAGTCATCAGAATGGCCTATTGTTGGTATTAGCGAGACAGTGAGGGAATCTATCCTCTTTTCACTAGTGCGAGACCAAGGAGATTGTTTTTGGATCTGAGGTGGAGCACCACACATACAATCAGCTCCCTACTTTACCACACAGATCCAAGCTGTGCTACTCAAGTGCTTAGTTGGCAAGGACTGATATTGAACCCAGAACCTTGTGGTTTTGAAGCGGATGCTCTGCTGACTGAGCTAAACTGGCCCTTTTAATAACAAAATTTTCTGTTAAAATACAGAATTTATTTTTACATAATTGAAGAACATTCTCCCAGTGCATTTTGTTGTGAAATATATTTCTACATCATTATGTTGCAATTTTTAAAAAAATAGCAAATATATTATGAATTAATCAATTCTCTAGTCATCATCATCTTCTGTCATCTTTAAACACAAATGAATTGGCAGAAGTTGTACAATGATAATCTCCCCATTCTGCTGAACAATCAAGACCTTGCATGTTGAATTAAAATCCATTTTGTGCTTGTACTGTTTCAACTTAGAAAGGCTTTCTCCTGCTGCTCGTAGCATGTCCATCATATGTTGTGTTATGGCGAGATTGACCGCCTGCCACCCCCATTTGATGGGTTGTAGAAAACCATTATCTAACCATACTTGTACTTTGTAATATACATGCATAGAAGGGGATTTTGAAACAGTTGATGTAGAAGAGGCAGGACATTCAAATCCACTGTTATGGTGTTTTTGAAGTCAGTCAGTCAGTCAATCAGTCAGTAAGTCTACTATTGGTTTGAACAACAGCAACTGGCCAAGCACAACTGAACCAGTGTCAAGACAACTGGTACTCATGGGAATTCAGTCCACTCATGCATTTGGGTGATTCCATTCCTTGAGTCCTGATTGGCTGCTTGGTTTCTATGATGTTCTGAGGTTTCATAAATAACCTGCCATTTTGCAGTAGTCTTTGCAGCAACTCAGGTTTGTATTAAGTTACGACTGCTTGCTGCCTTGTCTTACCAATTGGATGGTAATTGGAACTAGTATGATTATTCTACAAGAGGCAGGATATTCAAATCCACTCTAATGGTGTTTTTGGCAATCTTTAGAGAAAAACCAACTGTAGGGCAATTTGTTCTCTTCTGGTGTTTCTCCATATTCAACAAATGTTGTTCGTATCCTTCTGTCTGCGAAAGGCGATGGAGTAGTGGCCAAATGTTTTTTTTTTTTTTTTTTTCAGAACTACGTAGCCTGGGCAGGTTGATATGAAGGATGTGCTGTTGCCCAAACAGCAGATCCCTCATCTCTGCTGCTGTTGTCCAAATCCAGAGCTGGAGTCCCTAAGATAGAGTAACGCTGAACTTCAGCACTACACAGCAACTCCTGAAACACTGCTGTTGCCAAACTGCATTGGTTTCTTACCTTACCATTCAACAACATACCCAGATCTTTTTGAATAGACTGAGATAGATAGATAGATATAAAAACAAAATAATATAGGTAGATACAAACAAATGGAGATAGATAGATAGATATATATTTTCAACAAGTAAATGTATGGGGGGTCGCTTCTTTTTTTGTCGTAATTCTTGTTTATTTAAACTAAAAACAGATGCAATGAAAATATTTGGTTGGTTCATTGGATTTCACGGCATGTCAACCCATTGGGTCATTTTATACCGAAGATGTTTTGTTTTATTCATTTTTGATTGTACTCATTTTTTTTTAGACTCAATTTTTTTTGTAAATACATTTTTTAGAACTCATTATGTTCTATTTAACACATAGATGAGACCCTAACAGGTATTACCACTCCGGGTCAGAGTGGAAATGGGTGTAATGGTGATGAAGGGGTACTCCACATTCCCCAAACCACCAGAACAGGAACCTCACTTCATAACCAGAATATTAAGACCTTCAATCGCCGCCTTCTAGCACATATAATAAAAAGGGTTGGGGCTTGCCATAACGGCAATAGGGTTGGGACAATCATCTAGGTGCTTTCTTTTAATACAATCTGAGAGAAAAACTCTCCACAATAGGTAATTTATGAGGAAGTGTGTCCCAGTCTCCTGCTTCAAGAGTTGCTGCTCAGTGACTATTAAAATAACAACCCAGCTCAGTCTATTCAAAACTATCCATCTATCTATCTATCTCAATTTGTTCATATTTATCTATATTACTTTAAACACTAAGATTTTTTTTATTCATGTTTGTTTAATGTCTTGTTTTTAGTTTAAATAAACAAGAATTACGACAAAAAAAGAAATACATTTACTTGTCGAAAATATCTATCTATCTATCTCCATTTGTTCGTATCTATCTATATTATCTTGTTTGTTTATCTATCTATCTCAGTCTATTCAAAACTATATATCCATCTTCATATCTAAACAAGAATTACAACAAATTACGATAATAAACAAGAATTACGACGAGCTGGGGTTGTTTATTTGATAGTCACCGGTAGCGGTTTTTGAGGCGGCAGACCGGGACGCACTTCCTCATAAATTACCCCACAATGCTATAAGTCACTGATTTTTTAAAACTTACAACTGATTTGCCTACATTGAATAAACATGATGTTGTATCATATCCAAGTAAGGTATGCAAAAATTGCAAATGTAAACATATGCTTGGGCCAGTGTACAATTCTAACATTTTATATTCCATATTCTTTTTGAAGTTCCTTTTTTTTTTCTTTTTTGGCTCATGTAACATAACTTTTTTTTACTTGGATCAAGATGGTAGCAAAGAAGAACAACTTATATCTGTATTATCAGCAACACAATAATTTCTCTATGAACGGTAGCATTGACAATAGTTTTAACAATAAGACAGCCAGCCAGCCTCATCACTGGAATGGGACACCTTGACACCCTGAATGCTCCAAACACTTAGCATCTGAATAAATCTCTTTATAGTATTATCTGTGTTATTCGGACCATTGTCCCCATTTTCACTGTTATTTGTACAACGTTTACGCTGATATGCCCTCCGGCCTTCTTCGGGTATTTCTTGTTGGAGGGCATATCGGCCGAAACGTTGTACAAATAACAGTGAAGATGGGGACAATGGTTCAAATAACGCAGATAATACTAATCTTCAAGCCTCATCTCAAACATTCAGAGAAAATATCTCTTTTTATTTGGCTTTTTTTGCCAGGAAAACCTCTCTTTTTTTTTTTCATTGTTGGAGCCATGGTTAACTTCACAGTGTTTAAACACAGGGTTTATTCCTCTTCTAAGATGAGACTTCTCTTTTACTGAAAACCTCTTTCTTTTTCATTGTTGGAGCCATGGTAACTTCACAGTGTTTAAACACAGGGTTTATTCCTCTTCTCAGATAAGACTTATCTTTTACTGAAAACCTCTTCTTTTTCATTGTTGGAGCCATGGTTAACTTCACAGTGTTTAAACACAGGTTTAATTCCTCTTCTAAGATGAGACTTCTCTTTTACTGAAAACCTTTTTCTTTTTCATTGTTGGAGCCATGGTTAACTTCACAGTGTTTAAACACAGGGTTTATTCCTCTTCTTAGATGAGACTTATTTTTTACTGAAAACCTCTTTTTTTTCATTGTTGGAGCCATGGTTAACTTCACAGTGTTTAAACACAGGGTTTATTCCTCTTCTTAGATGAGACTTATTTTTTACTGAAAAACCTCTTTTTTTTTAATTGTTGGAGCCATGGTTAACTTCACAGTGTTTAAACACAGGGTTTATTCTCTTCTTAGATGAGACTTATCTTTTACTGAAAACCTCTTTTTTTTAATTGTTGGAGCCATGGTTAACTTCACAGTGTTTAAACACAGGGTTTATTCCTCTTCTTAGATGAGACTTATCTTTTACTGAAAACCTCTTTTTTTTAATTGTTGGAGCCATGGTTAACTTCACAGTGTTTAAACACAGGGTTTATTCCTCTTTTCAGATGAGACTTATCTTTTACTAAAAACCTCTTTTTTTTAATTGTTGGAGCCATGGTTAACTTCACACTGTGTTTAAATTTCACTGAAATAAGATTTATTCTTTTCTTTCGAATATACCATGTCTATCAATGGTCCGTACATTGTGGTCAACATTATCAGTAACGTACTGCACAAATTGATTTTTCGGAAACAGTAAGAACTCTTTTCTGGGTGACAGAAGCACTTTGTTCAAACATGTGGATCTCAAGAGCCACAAAAGCCATTTTAGTGGAGTGAGAGTGGAATGAGAGTCTTTTAGAGACCTGGAGACAAAATGGCGCTGCATTTGTACAGCTAACCTATCAGGGAAATATCCCAAAGCTTTCTCTAGGGTAATTTTATCAATGTTTGGATAATTGATGCATTGGTATAATGTCTTTATGTCATTTCTCATCATTCTAGCTGCAGTTTCCACAATCCGTTTAGTTTCTTCCTCAACATTGCTACATTTTGTTTTTATAGTAATCATAAATAGAGCTGGGTAAACTCAGTCAGTAGCTCATCTACTTAGGAACCACAAGGTCCTGGGTTCAATACCAGCCCTCAAAAACTCAGTGCATGCGTAGTACAGCTTGGATTTGTGTGGTAAAGTGCAGGGCTGATGGTAGGTGTATCGCTCTGTCTAACCTATCAGGGAGAAATTGAGAAATCTTTTTTTTTCCTACAAGAGACATTTACATGCATAGGTGATTTGTTTGTTTGTTTTGTTTTACGGCATATCAACCTCAGTGGGTCATTTAATGCCGATAAAGTTTTGAAATAAATCAATTCTTAATGGATAATACAATTTTTTTATAAATACATTTTTCTATTTAACCCATAGATGGGACCCTAACAGGTATTACCACTCCGGGTCAGAGTGACCAGGGAGCAATGAAGATGAAGGGGTGCTCCACATTCCCCAAACCTCCAAACTGGAACCTCACCATCAGATAGAGTTTAACGTCATTCCCAGGACATGTAGACCCACAGCACTGCCTTCTAGCACGCATATGATAAAAAGGGGTTGGGGCTTGCCCATAAGGGCAATAGGGTTGGGAAAATCATATAGGTGCTAGGGCTTGACGTGACCAGCCGATTGATCGGAGGGGGCCTCTCCGACCGCCCATCTAGCCCAAGATAGGGCCAAGTGGAGTATTGCATGTCATGACCTGCTCATCCACCTGGGCTCTATCCTTAAGCATCACGGGTCGCCACCCATGGCAACAGGTGGCCCATTGGGGAGTCTTACCCCTCTGCAGAGGTGCAGTCGATGCATTCTAATGCCCCAGCGACAGGGCAGATGCATAGGTGAGGTACCATATTTGGTGATGATGGTGATAGTGTGACTATTAACAAAACAAGAAGTGATAGAATGAACAAAGACATTAAAGTGAAAGTGAAAGTAGCAACAAATGCAGAACAACATGTTCATAAAAGATGTAGAAAATGGTGGTACAACCCTAATTGTATAAAAGAACAGATACAAGGAACTGGTAAATGTATCAACTCTTGATTGTAGGTTGCCATCCTGAACATCAATTTTTTATTCACAGAATGTCCTTTATTTCTGTAGTACACTAGCTACATACCAAGAGAGATGGAAAAGTCATGATTATTATCCTGTTAGAATGAACATTTTAACTTTTGAGAACACTATAGAGAATATATATACATTTCAGAATGACAAGTGGAGTGATGCAGTGTTTAGAAGGTTATCCTTTGCAAATGACCTACAAGTCAAGGGTTCAGTCTATCATCGCCAGTGCAGTACCAATGTTCAAACAGGCAAAATTATTCCAATGAAATTTCAATTGAAACATATACCACTAGTGAACAAATCAAGATTAAGTCAAGGCTGTCTTTTAGAACAAGAAAGTATGATGCTGTTAAACTCATCATAAGATTAGTATTATCTGTGTTATTCGGACTATTGTCCCCATCTTCATTGTTATTTATACAACGTTTCAGCCAATATGTCCTCCGGCCTTCTTCAGGTATTTCTTGTCAGACTCGGGAACCTTCTTGGACAAGAAATACCTGAAGAAGTCGGAGGGCATATCGGCTGAAACGTTGTACAAATAACAATGAAGATGGGGACAATAGTCCAAATAACGCAGATAATACTAATCTTCAAGCCTCATCTAAAACATTCAGAGAAAATGAATAAATCTCATGATATGTGATACATACAAGTTTTTCCTTCAAAGATTTGGTTACCACAGTCTTTACCTGAACTCCATTTTAGCCTTGTACCAGACAAGGCTGAGTAAATATTGGTAACCAAGAGATAAGAAATGTATAAATCTCAACTAGCATTTCAAATTCCATTGCATGAATCATTGAAGATGAAGTGATTGATTATTTCATATTCAAATGCCAATTTGAAATGCTTCAGTGAATATCAAGATAAAACTTGAAAACCATTCTGTCAATTCAATAATTACTTTCACCCAAATCATAAAAGATTAAATAGTGCATTATAACCGGATGTGTTTCAACAAATTTCGAAGGCAACAGTAAATCCTGTGACTAGAAAAATTGTAAGATATCAGAATTCATAAAGATAATAAAAAGAAAATCAAATTGAATTTCACAAGTAAATGATTTATAATTTTCATATACAAAGTTTAGAACTAAAAAAAATATATATATTGCTAATTCCCGAGATAAAATCAAAATGAAAAAAAAAAGTTCTTGGGTTTGGTAGAATTTTTTTTAATTAAACAAAACAGGCAAAAAAAAAAACCCAAAAAAAATGAAATTTGAAGATAACTTGTTAATACGTAAGGAATTATTTGAACTTCATTCTTTGTGGGTTTTTATCATTCTTTTAAGATTTTAATTTCTTTGTTATCATCTGGAATATCTGATATTGATTATAATCTATCTATATATCTCAGTCTGTTTATATCTATCTATCTACCTACCTATCTCAGTCTGTTTATATCTATCTACCTATCTATCTCAGTCTGTTTATATCTATCTACCTACCACCTATCTCAGTCTGTTTATATCTATCTACCTATCTATCTCAGTCTATCTATCTATCTACCTACCTATCTCAGTCTGTTTATATCTATCTACCTATCTATCTCAGTCTGTTTATATCTATCTACCTACCTACCTACACACACATATATATATATATATATATATATATATATTTATTTATTTATTTACCAACATTTTTTTTTTTGCCTTCATTTACCCCACCATTTGCTTGATTGAATCTCTCTTTTACCCAATTTGATTTACAATGTGACTTTTAAACAATCGTTAATTTTGACAAAGCACCGGTCGAAAGGGCCCTTAAATTTCTATTTTTTTTCTTTCTCTTTCGAAAATAAAAGAAATTTGCTGATCAATAAAATGTCGTTATTTTTCAAAATCTTATATATATATATATATATATATATATAATATATATATATATATATATTCCAGTCTATTCATCTGTCTCTGTGTATATATATATATATATGTGTGTATATATATATATATATATATATATATATATATATATATAAAGTCTGTTTATGTCTATCTATGTATCTGATTATATATTAATTGATATGTAACAGTAACCCAATAAAACACCATATCATAGTGAGATTTTTATTTGACCAATACACTTAAAATACTCTAAACCAATATACCGTCCAAATTGCTTGCCCGCTTGACAATTTTGTGGGATCTGCTTTCATGATTAACCTCATATTTTAATAATACAAATTCTCAGTATGATACAGGTAACAATGAAATGTTCATTAGAATCTTTCACTCCTTCCAAAATAGAAGCACCAATATCATCATAGATTGTTGTTACAACAGAATCTCAACAACATCCCAGTTTGTCTTGTAGGATATAATAAATAAAAGTATAAAAAATATGAAACGTTTTCATTGTGTCCTATAACTGTGTGCAAATTATTAGTATTAGGCAGTAATACTTGAAACCATATAACTGTGTGCAAATTTTAGTATTAGCAGTAATACTTGAAACCATATAACTGTGTGCAAATTGTTATATAGCAGTAATACATGAAACCATAACTGTGTGCAAATTATTAGTATTAGCAGTAATACTTGAAACCATATAACTGTGTGCAAATTATTAGTATTAGGCAGTAATACTTGAAACCATATAACTGTGTGCAAAATTATTAGTATTAGACAGTAATACATGAAACCATATAACTGTGTGCAAATTATTAGTATTAGCAGTAATTGAAACCATATACTGTGTGTATTAGGCAGTAATACTTGAAACCATATAACCATGTGCATATAATTAGTATTAGGCAGTAATACATGAAACCATATAACTGTGTGCAAATTATTTGTATTAAGAATAGTTACTTGAAGCTATGATTTTATACAAAGGATTATTAGATACTTGAAACCATAATAATTACTTTTAAAAATATTGTTTTCTTCCTTAAGTAATCTAACATGGATTAACATGCAGTAAAAACAAACAACCAACAAACCAATCAACTAACCGACCAACTCTTACAATGAATGTGCTGTTATTTTTGCTCTGTATTACTGACTGTCTAGCTTAGTGGTTCCCAACGTGGGCTAATTTGATTTTTAGAGACAGGCATTGAGACTAACAAGACCTGGTTCAAAATTAAATTTTAAAAAAATTATTATCTGTCTTTTGTTTATTTTATTTTTACTTTTCAAAGATGGCTTCTCTTTTGAAGCTTATTTATAACAAGGTATTGGCGTTTTAAGCTTCTTCAGCTCAAACAGAGTTCACTTTTTAAATTATAAGAATTATATATTACTACATGGGGAGACATCAGGATTTTAGAAGTGATTAGGTGGGCCATGGTAAAAAAAAGGTTGGGAACCCCTGGTCTAGCTCAAGATTTACTCATATGAACAATGCATAAACACTGATATATCAAAACTGATAATAAAATACACGCAATAATGAAAATACTTTATCTTTTGAAGGTAGAACAATTTAAGAGAATTTTTACTATTGTTACAAAGTAGACAACAATAGAAAATAATAATGGATTTTAGCTGCACAAACCTGAACTTTAATGAAGCTAGATGGTAACTATGCAAGGATATTGTGTGCTGTTTTGAACAAATCTAGGAAACAACACCCCATAGAAGAGCAGCTGAATGGCCATTTACCTCCCATCTCACAAACCATTCAAGTAAGACTAGCAAGACATGCTGGGTACTGCTTGAGAAGCAGGGATGAACCCATTAGAGATGTTCCCCTGTGGACTCTTACACATGGATATAGCAGTATTGGCCAACCAGTAAGTACTTATATTCATCAGCTCAGTGTGGACACTGGATACAGTTTAGAGAACCTACTAAGAGTGATGGCCAATAAGGACAGAGGATGATGAGAGAGAGAGAGAGAGAGAGAGAGAGAGAGAGAGAGAGAGAGAGAGAGAGAGAATCAAGGGAATCCATGCTGTCAGCATGATTTGAGGATGATGATGACAGTTGGAAGAAAAAGATAATGACTAAAAAAAGTAAAATGTGAGGTTTACTGTACGCTATTCATGTTCCTGACACTAATACATTATTCTATGTACTAGACATGAGACTTTGATGAGTTGTGATGCACTGTAAACAATAAATGTCATTATCATTTTAAATAAGGTGAATTTTCCCCGAGGACTTGGCAGTAGCTAGCACTGTTTACAGTTGCTCTTTTTTCTTCTTCTAGGAAATCAATATTGATGGATCCTTTTATGTCCCAGCATAACCTTTTTTACTGGCTGTTGTATCTGGGATTTTTTCTTTAGTTGGATGCATACCTTTCCCAAGGGTATTAGCCCCCTCCCCCTATATATATGTGCTGGAAAAAAAAACACATGTTGGCACTTCATTAAAGAATTCTTATCCATTTAACATCTTTTCCTTTATTTATTTTTTTTTCAACATATTGTCAGATTCACTTCCATTTTTTCAACTTACATATATATATATGTACATATGCAAGGATTTCACTGAATGTTTGAGATGAGGCTTGAAGATTAGTAGTATCTGCGTTATTCGGACTATTGTCCCCATCTTCATTGTTATTTGTACAACGTTTCGGCCGATATGCCCTCCGGCCTTCTTCAGGTATTTCTTGTCGGACTCGGGAACCTCCTTGGACTCGGTAACCTTCTTGGACTTGGGAAAAGAAGCTTCCCGAGTCTGAGAAGGTTCCCAAGTCCGAGAATGTTCCTGAGTCCGACAAGAAATACCTGAAGAAGGCCGGAGGGCATATGCAAGGATCATTCAATAAATAAGATGAATGTTACCTGCAAAGTTGCTAATTGGAAGCACTGTTTACAATTGGACCTTTTTCAAGGAAATCAATAATGGATCCTTTCAGGACCCAGAAGACTGTCAGCATGACCTTCTTTACTGACTGTTGTGCCTGGAATCTTTTCTTTACCAGAGAGTGGCCACCCATTGGACTGTCTTTTTTTTTTTGCATCTGAGGTGGAGCACCACACCTACCATCTGCTCCCCACAATTGTCTCAGGAATTGCTAATAGGAAGCACTGTTTACTATTGCATCTTTTTCAAGGAAATCAATAATGATGAGTCCTTCCATGTCCCAGAAGACTGTCAGCATGACCTTCTTTACTGACTGCGATGATTGGAACATGTTTTTCTAGGAAAGTCAGTGTGTTTCTACTCCAGCGATTATCTTTTTAACTCAGATTCATTTAGCCCATTCATAAATATTTCTTTTACTAAAAAATGCTTCTCCATAAACATCACACATTCTTCTGTAAATTTCACATGGTTTACACTTCTCAGCCACCAAAGATTTCATTACAGACCTCTGTTCAGGCTTGGAACACTCGAATGATTTGCTGCAATTGTGAATAACCTCAAAAAACATTTGTATGAGATTAAAATAATTTTTGTCAGAAACTAATTCCAAACAATGCAAAGTTTACAGACCTCTATTTAAGCTTGGTGTACTTTGTTTGATTTGCCACCATTGTGAATAGCCTCAAAACAAATATTTTTGAGAGATTTTAATAATTTTGGCAAAACAATGCAAAATTTATGGAAAGATTATTGATTTTGCATTTAAAAAAGAAAATACTCCTTCTATTTGTTGAATGACCTTCCTATTTGGTTCATTTTCCAGATTTTTCTTGTTTTTGTTTATTTCTTTGTTTTTACCAAAGTACTCTGCACTTGTTGTTTTTTTTTAAGTATCTCTTATATCTTAAAATGTCAAATTTTATTTTGAAGGGAGACATGTACTTCTTTTCCTATGTATATTACATCTATTTTTTTTTGTTTGAAACCTAAAAGAATTGTTCTCCCCTCGGGGGGGGGGGGTAAAGTTAGACATTTGACTTTCCAATGAACAATTTTCAAAAACATTCTCAATTTATATAAAACAAAATATAAGCTTTACAACTAATTTTATAGCTAAACAAAATTTAAATCTTTAAACATATGAAAATATTTGGTTATTTCCTATAACTCAAACACAAAAAAGGGGAACCACTCTGAATGAATTTTATCTGTTAATTAATCTACCCATTATTTTCCCATTAAACTAACACTAACACTAACCCTAACTTGTTTTCTTTTTTCCTAGTAGATCAATAAATAAATAAATAATTTATCAGTCAATCAGAGTGGTTCCCCATTTTTATGTTGGAGTTATAGGAAATAACCAAATATTTTTTAAATGAACAATTAAAAAAAAATCAATCATCTATTACATATAAACCAATTGTTTTATATTCTCTATTTTTTTCTTTCTTTTCTTTCTTTCTTCCTTTTTTCATCTCTTTTTTTCTTTCTTTCTTCTTTATATATATACCCAGTAGAGCACTCTAGAGGAGACATTAATTGTACTTTCACCATTTAGCATAAGCTCTTATTCACCTGTTGTTTACAGACTTGAGTTCTCTGGGAATTGTAAAAACATACAACTACCTAAGTATGTACCAATTAATTGTTTGCCTCTTACTGACAGTTGCCAATAGCCGAGAGGGTAAGGAACTTGACAGACGAAAATTCTGTCGGGTTTTGCTCTCAGCTAGAAGTAGCTGTTAAAGTCGAGCCACACTGATGAGATGTAGACATTGAAACACTGTGTCTGTGGATGACTAATATATATATATATATATATATACATATATATATATATATATATATATATATAAGTTTCAAAAATTCATCATGTAAAAAAACATTGCTAGTGAATTTAACCAGATTTTCATTGAACAGATAGACTTGCCACTTCTATACATACATGTTTTCACCCATTTTTGTGGCTTGTCAAACACTTTGAAAACTTTTTAAAAACTTTCTAATAACAATTTCTTTCACAATAAATTTTCTTCTGATAATGACCTAAGGTCAAAACTCGTTGAGAACAATTCAAAAATACATTACATAAACGAAATATTCCTTTTTGTTCATCTTATATATACATGTATACACACACACACACACACACACACATACACACACACACACACACACACACACACACACATATATATATATATATTTATTTATAAAGATAAAAGGTGGCTTACCGATGAATATAGATGTGCACGATCATTGGGAGGTGCAAAATTCAGGGGTTAAGTCAGCGATATAACATACAAAGTGCTCAATACTATATATATATATATATATATATATATATATATATAAGTGCTCAATACTTTATATATATATATATATATATATATATATATGAATTTTATATATATATATATATATATATATATATATATATATGAATTTTATGTACATATGTATATTTTTATGTATATTTTATGTATGTAATATATAATATATATATATATATATAAGTGCTCAATACTATATATATATATATATATATATATATATATATATATATATATATATATGAATTTTATGTAAATATATATTAAAGTGAATGAAAATATGGAATGCAGAAGTTTAATTCATTTATGGAAAAAAAGGAACATCACTTGTATATTGTCTTTGAGCAAGAAATATATAAATGTGTTCTTAAAAGAAGAATCTTTGTAATATTCCATAAAGTTTCTTGAATTATATTTGTTATGTTCTATTTCAAAGCATCAACCATTCCTTGCTTTATTGATGTAGGCATTTTCTTTTAAATATCTTCAAAGAAAAAACGTCTGTTGCTGCAGCCAGGCTCACTTGATGGCCAGTTAATGTCACCATCATCTGAGATTATTCAATGTATAAAAACTTTCTATAACATCTCCATGATTTGCCTTGCAGTCAAGTGACAGCATTCTGATGAAAGTGAATTAAGATTAAATTTAGTTGGGTTTTTTTTTGTTTTAATGGCATCACCTTCCTTCATGGCTTATTTAATGCCAAAACTATCCTTGTAGAAGAACAGGGGGTGCAGGATGTAATGGTTATCACTATAGGAAATGGACTCGGTGGTATGAGTTCAAATAATGGACAAGGTTGTTTGCATTTCACCCTTGGGAAAGGTATGCATCCAACTATTCTCCCTACAGTTATGGGCAAATAGTATGGTGGACTGGGCTGTATATATATATATATATATATATAGTAAAGTAAAGTAAAGTCGTCAGGCCGGCCTAAAGTTGGTATCAGCCAATCAGCGAGGGAGTCTATCCCCTTTTCACTAGCGCTAGACCAAGGAGATTGTTTTGGCATCTGAGGTGGAGCACCACACCTACCATCAGCTCCTTACTTTACCGCACAGATCCCTGTGCTACTCATACGCTGAGTTGGCAAGGACCGGAATCGAACTAGAAACTATGTGGTTTCTAGCCGAATTCTCTACCAACTGAGCTAACCCGGAAGGAAATGAATCCGACGGTATAAGTATAGATAAAAGGATATGAAAACACTCAATGCTATTAAAATGAAAATATTTTATATCATATTCATAGCTAATATTGAACAATATCTCGATTTATGAAAATCATCTTCAGAGCTTGTTTTTTTATTCCGGACTCATCGAGAGAGAAGACTTGTACACTTTTTGGAACATCAATGTTTTTGTTTGGAATTCAAATTATTTTCAGCTTCTCTCTCGATGAGTCTGGAATAAAAAACAAGCTCTGAAGATGATTTTTATAAATCGAAATATTGTTCAAATTAGCTATGAATATGATATAAAATATTTTCATTTTATCAGCATTGTGTGTTTTCATATCCTTTTTTCTATCTATCTATCTATCTATATATCTATCCCTCCCTCCCTCTCTCTCTCTGTATATATATATATATTAGATTGTGTAGATATTTTTAATAGTTTATGTAATCCAAAGTTTGGGCAAAGTAATTTCCTTATGACATAGTAGTATTTCAGTATTCATAATTCATAGAGCTCAATGTCTCCTCTTGTTGTTTAAGTCACAGCACAAAAATAATGAAGAAGATTTAGAATGAAGCATAACTATTTCAAGGGACCTAGAGGAATTGTTACCTCATGATGGTGATTGAAAGCTAATAATAATCTATAGGTCTCCTGTAATAGTCTATTATGCTTTCATTCTAAATTTTTGTTATTTTTTTCCTAACACACACACGCACACACACACACACATATATATATATATATATATAATACTTTCATGCAATAAATATATATACACAAATATATATCTATATCTATTCTCATATATATATACATATATATATATATATATATATATATGGGTGTGTGTGTGTGTGTGTTTTCAAAGACAAGATGTGAAGAGAAAAATGGAAGTGAATCTGACAGTATGTGTTTTTTTCAAAGACAAGATATGAAGATGTGATACCATCGGATTCACTTCCATTTTTCTCTTCACATCTTGTCTTTGAAAAAACTCACATGTCAGATTCACTTCCATTTCTCTCTCTCTCTCTCTCTCTCTCTCTCTCTCTCTCTCTCTCTCTATATATATATATATATATATATATATATATATATGAGGGTAAGTAAACAAACAAATGTGTTATTTTTTATATGGCTTTAAGCCGACAATTTTTTGGAGGATATGACTTCAATTAAGCACATATCCTCCAAATATATATATATATATATATATATAGATTGAGGAAATTTTGGAAAGTTAGTAGAAAACTTGTGATTCTGAATAAATGTTTATTAGAAAAACTTTCCCAAAATTTCCTCAATCAAATATATATATATATATATTTGGAGGATATTGCTTAATTGAAGTCATATCCTCCAAAAAATTGTCGCTTAAACCCATAAAAAATAACACATTTGTTTGTTTACTTACCCTCATATATATATATATAATATATATATATATATATAGAGAGAGAGAGAGAGAAGAGAGAGAGAGAGAGAGAGAGAGAGAGAAATGGAAGTGAATCTGACATGTGAGTTTTTTCAAAGACAAGATGTGAGAGAAAAATGGAAGTGAATCCGATGTATCACATCTTCATATCTTGTCTTTGAAAAAACACATACTGTCAGATTCACTTCCATTTTCTCTTCACATCTTGTCTTGAAAACACACACACACACACACCCATTATATATATAATATATAATATATGTATATATATATGAGAATAGATATAGATATATATTTGTGTATATATATTTATTGCATGAAAGTATTATATATATATATATGTGTGTGTGTGTGTGTGTGTGCGTGTGTGTGTTAGGAAAAAAATAACAAAAATTTAGAATGAAAGCATAATAGACTATTTCAGGAGACCTATAGATAATTATTAGCTTTCAATCACCATCATGAGGTAACAATTCCTCTAGGTCCCTTGAAATAGTTATGCTTCATTCTAAATCTTCTTCATTATTTTTGTGCTGTGACTTAAACAACAAGAGGAGACATTGAGCTCTGTGAATTATGAATACTGAAATACTACTATGTCATAAGGAAGATTACTTTGCCCAAACTTTGGATTACATAAACTATTAAAAATATCTACACAATCTAATATATAATATATACAGAGAGAGAGGGAGGAGGGATAGATATATAGATAGATAGATAGATAGAAAAAAGGATATGAAAACACACAATGCTGAAAATGAAAATATTTTATATCATATTCATAGCTAAATTGAACAATATTTCGATTTATAAAAATCATCTTCAGAGCTTGTTTTTTATTCCAGACTCATCGAGAGAGAAGCTGAAAATAATTTGAATTCCAAACAAAAAACATTGATGTTCCAAAAAGTGTACAAGTCTTCTCTCGATGAGTCCGGAATAAAAAAACAAGCTCTGAAGATGATTTTCATAAATCGAGATATGTTCAATATTAGCTATGAATATGATATAAAATATTTCATTTTAATAGCATTGAGTGTTTTCATATCCTTTTATACCGTCGGATTCATTTCCTTCCGGGTTAGCTCAGTTGGTAGAGAATTCGGCTAGAAACCACATAGTTTCTAGTTCGATTCCGGTCCTGCCAACTCAGCGTATGAGTAGCACAGGGATCTGTGCGGTAAAGTAAGAGCTGATGGTAGGTGTGGTGCTCCACCTCAGATGCCAAAACAATCTCCTTGGTCTAGCGCTAGTGAAAAGGGATAGACTCCCTCGCTGATTGGCTGATACCAACTTTAGGCCGGCCTGACGACTTTACTTACTTTACTATATTATATATATATATATATACAGCCCAGTCCACCATACTATTTGCCCATAACTGTAGGGAGAATAGTTGGATGCATACCTTTCCCAAGGGTGAAATGCAAACAACCTTGTCCATTATTTGAACTCATACCACCGAGTCCATTTCCTATAGTGATAACCATTACATCCTGCACCCCCTGTTCTTCTACAAGGATAGTTTTGGCATTAAATAAGCCATGAAGGAAGGTGATGCCATTAAAAAAAAAAAACCCAATAAATTTAATCTTAATTCACTTCATCAGAATGCTGTCACTTGACTGCAAGGCAAATCATGGAGATGTTATAGAAGTTTTTATACATTGAATAATCTCAGATGATGGTGACATTAACTGGCCATCAAGTGAGCCTGGCTGCAGCAACAGACGTTTTTTCTTTGAAGATATTTAAAAGAAAATGCCTACATCAATAAAGCAAGGAATGGTTGATGCTTTGAATAGAACATAACAAATATAATTCAAGAAACTTTATGGAATATTACAAAGATTCTTCTTTTAAGAACACATTTATATATTTCTTGCTCAAAGACAATATACAAGTGATGTTCCTTTTTTTCCATAAATGAATTAAACTTCTGCATTCCATATTTTCATTCACTTTAATATATATTTAACATAAAATTCATATATATATATATATATATATATATATATAATATATATATACATAGTATGAGCACTTATATATATATATATATTATATATATACATACATAAAATATACATAAAAAAATATACATATGTACATAAATAATATATATATATATATATAAATATAAAATTCATATATATATATATATATAATATATATATATATATAAAGTATTGAGCACTTATATATATATATATATATATATATATATATATATAGTATGAGCACTTTGTATGTTATATCGCTGACTTAACCCTGAATTTTGCACCTCCCAATGATCGTGCACATCTATATTCATCGGTAAGCCACCTTTTATCTTTATAAATAAATATATATATATATATGTGTGTGTGTGTGTGTGTGTGTGGTTGTGTGTATGTGTGTGTGTGTGTGTGGTGTGTATACATGTATATATAAGATGAACAAAAAGGAATATTTCGTTTATGTAATGTATTTTTGAATTGTCTCAACGAGTTTTGACCTTAGGTCATTATCAGAAGAAAATTTATTGTGAAAGAAATTGTTATTAGAAAGTTTTTAAAAAGTTTTCAAAGTGTTTGACAAGCCACAAAATGGGTGAAAACATGTATGTATAGAAGTGGCAAGTCTATCTGTTCAATGAAAACCATCTGGTTAAATTCACTAGCAATGTTTTTTTACATGATGAATTTTTGAAACTTATATATATATATATATATATATATATATATATATATATAATATATATATATATTAGTCATCCACAGACACAGTGTTTCAATGTCTACATCTCATCAGTGTGGCTCGACTTTAACAGCTACTTCTAGCTGAGAGCAAAACCGACAGAATTTTCGTCTGTCAAGTTCCTTACCCTCTCGGCTATTGGCAACTGTCAGTAAGAGGCAAACAATTAATTGGTACATACTTAGGTAGTTGTATGTTTTACAATTCCCAGAGAACTCAAGTCTGTAAACAACAGGTGAATAAGAGCTTATGCTAAATGGTGAAAGTACAATTAATGTCTCCTCTAGAGTGCTCTACTGGGTATATATATAAAGAAGAAAGAAAGAAAAAAAGAGATGAAAAAGGAAGAAAGAAAGAAAAGAAAGAAAAAAATAGAGAATATAAACAATTGGTTTATATGTAATAGATGATTGATTTTTTTTTTAATTGTTCATTTAAAAAATATTTGGTTATTTCCTATAACTCCAACATAAAATGGGGAACCACTCTGATTGACTGATAAATTATTTATTTATTTATTGATCTACTAGGAAAAAAAAAACGAGTTAGGGTTAGTGTTAGTGTTAGTTTAATGGGAAAATAATGGGTAGATTAATTAACAGATAAAATTCATTCAGAGTGTTCCCCTTTTTGTGTGTTGAGTTATAGGAAATAACCAAATATTTTCATATGTTTAAAGATTTAAATTTTGTTTAGCTATAAAATTAGTTGTAAAGCTTATATTTTGTTTATATAAATTGAGAATGTTTTTGAAAATTGTTCATTGGAAAGTCAAATGTCTAACTTTACCCCCCCCCCGAGGGGAGAACAATTCTTTTAGGTTTCAAACAAAAAAAAATAGATGTAATATACATAGGAAAAGAAGTACATGTCTCCTTCAAAATAAAATTTGACATTTTAAGATATAAGAGATACTTAAAAAAAACAACAAGTGCAGAGTACTGGTAAAAACAAAGAATAAACAAAACAAGAAAAATCTGGAAAATGAACCAAATAGGAAGGTCATTCAACAAATAGAAGGAGTATTTTCTTTTTTAAATGCAAAATCAATAATCTTTCCATAAATTTTGCATTGTTTTGCCAAAATTATTAAAATCTCTCAAAAATATTTGTTTTGAGGCTATTCACAATGGTGGCAAATCAAACAAAGTACACCAAGCTTAAATAGAGGTCTGTAAACTTTGCATTGTTTGGAATTAGTTTCTGACAAAAATTATTTTAATCTCATACAAATGTTTTTTGAGGTTATTCACAATTGCAGCAAATCATTCGAGTGTTCCAAGCCTGAACAGAGGTCTGTAATGAAATCTTTGGTGGCTGAGAAGTGTAAACCATGTGAAATTTACAGAAGAATGTGTGATGTTTATGGAGAAGCATTTTTAGTAAAAAGAATATTTATGAATGGGCTAAATGAATCTGAGTTAAAAAGATAATCGCTGGAGTAGAAACACACTGACTTTCCTAGAAAAAACATGTTCCAATCATCGCAGTCAGTAAAGAAGGTCATGCTGACAGTCTTCTGGACATGGAAGGACTCATCATTATTGATTTCCTTGAAAAAGATGCAATAGTAAACAGTGCTTCCTATTAGCAATTCCTGAGACAATTGTGGGGAGCAGATGGTAGGTGTGGTGCTCCACCTCAGATGCAAAAAAAAAAAAGACAGTCCAATGGGTGGCCACTCTCTGGTAAAGAAAAGATTCCAGCACAACAGTCAGTAAAGAAGGTCATGCTGACAGTCTTCTGGTCCTGAAAGGATCCATTATGATTTCCTTGAAAAAGGTCCAATTGTAAACAGTGCTTCCAATTAGCAACTTTGCAGGTAACAGTCATCTTATTTATTGAATGATCCTTGCATATGCCCTCCGGCCTTCTTCAGGTATTTCTTGTCGGACTCAGGAACATTCTCGGACTTGGAACCTTCTCAGACTCGGGAAGCTTCTTTCCCAAGTCCAAGAAGGTTACCGAGTCCAAGGAGGTTCCCGAGTCCGACAAGAAATACCTGAAGAAGGCCGGAGGGCATATCGGCCGAAACGTTGTACAAATAACAATGAAGATGGGACAATAGTCCGAATAACGCAGATACTACTAATCTTCAAGCCTCATCTCAAACATTCAGAGAAATCCTTGCATATGTACATATATATATATGTAAGTTGAAAAAATGGAAGTGAATCTGACAATATGTTGAAAAAAAAATAAATAAAGGAAAAGATGTTAAATGGATAAGAATTCTTTAATGAAGTGCCAACATGTGTTTTTTTTCAGCACATATATATAGGGGGAGGGGGCTAATACCCTTGGGAAAGGTATGCATCCAACTAAAGAAAAAAATCCCAGATACAACAGCCAGTAAAGGTCATGCTGGGACATAAAAGGATCCATCATATTGATTTCCTAGAAGAAAAAAAAGAGCAACTGTAAACAGTGCTTGCTACTGCCAAGTCCTCGGGGAAAATTCACCTTATTTAAAATGATAATGACATTTATTGTTTACAGTGCATCACAACTCATCAAAGTCTCATGTCTAGTACATAGAATAATGTATTAGTGTCAGGAACATGAATAGCATACAGTAAACCTCACATTTTACTTTTTTAGTCATTATCTTTTTCTTCCAACTGTCATCATCATCCTCAAATCATGCTGACAGCATGGATTCCCTTGATTTCTCTCTCTCTCTCTCTCTCTCTCTCTCTCTCTCTCTCTCTCTCTCTCATCATCCTCTGTCCTTATTGGCCATCATCTCAGTAGGTTCTCTAAACTGTATCCAGTGTCCACACTGAGCTGATGAATAAGTACTTACTGGTTGGCCAATACTGCTATATCCATGTGTAAGAGTCCACAGGGGAACATCTCTAATGGGTTCATCTCTGCTTCTCAAGCAGTACCCAGCATGTCTTGCTAGTCTTACTTGAATGGTTTGTGAGATGGGAGGTAAATGGCCATTCAGCTGCTCTTCTATGGGGTGTTGTTTCCTAGATTTGTTCAAAACAACACACAGTATCCTTGCATAGTTACCATCTAGCTTCATTAAAGTTCAGGTTTGTGCAGCTAAAATCCATTATTATTTTCTATTGTTGTCTACTTTGTAACAATAGTAAAATTCTCTTAAATTGTTCTACCTTCAAAAGATAAAGTATTTTTCATTATTGCGTGTATTTTATTATCAGTTTTGATATATCAGTGTTTATGCATTGTTCATATGAGTAAATCTTGAGCTAGACCAGGGGTTCCCAACCTTTTTTTTACCATGGCCCACCTAATCACTTCTAAAATCCTGATGTCTCCCCATGTAGTAATATATAATTCTTATAATTTAAAAAGTGAACTCTGTTTGAGCTGAAGAAGCTTAAAACGCCAATACCTTGTTATAAATAAGCTTCAAAAGAGAAGCCATCTTTGAAAAGTAAAAAAAAATAAACAAAAGACAGATAATAATTTTTTTAAAAAATTTAATTTGAACCAGGTCTTGTTAGTCTCAATGCCTGTCTCTAAAAATCAAATTAGCCCACGTTGGAACCACTAAGCTAGACAGTCAGTAATACAGAGCAAAAATAACAGCACATTCATTGTAAGAGTGGTCGGTTAGTTGATTGGTTTGTTGGTTGTTTGTTTTTACTGCATGTTAATCCATGTTAGATTACTTAAGGAAGAAAACAATATTTTAAAATAATTATTATGGTTTCAAGTATCTAATAATCCTTTGTATAAAATCATAGCTTCAAAGTAACTATTCTTAATACAAATAATTTGCACACACAGTTATATGGTTCATGTATTACTGCCTAATACTAATTATATGCACATGGTTATATGGTTCAAGTATTACTGCCTAATACTAATAATTTGCACACAGTTATATGGTTTCATGTATTACTGTCTAATACTAATAATTTGCACACAGTTATATGGTTTCATGTATTACTGTCTAATACTAATAATTTGCACACAGTTATATGGTTTCAAGTATTACTGCCAATACTAATAATTTGCACACAGTTATATGGTTTCATGTATTACTGTCTAATACTAATAATTTGCACACAGTTATATGGTTTCATGTATTACTGTCTAATACTAACAATTTGCACACAGTTATATGGTTTCAAGTATTACTGTCTAATACTAATAATTTGCACACAGTTATATGGTTTCAAGTATTACTGCCTAATACTAATAATTTGCACACAGTTATAGGTTACACAATGAAAACGTTTCATATTTTTTATACTTTTATTTATTATATCCTACAAGACAAACTGGGATGTTGTTGAGATTCTGTTGTAACAACAATCTATGATGATATTGGTGCTTCTATTTTGGAAGGAGTGAAAGATTCTAATGAACATTTCATTGTTACCTGTATCATACTGAGAATTTGTATTATTAAAATATGAGGTTAATCATGAAAGCAGATCCCACAAAATTGTCAAGCGGGCAAGCAATTTGGACGGTATATTGGTTTAGAGTATTTTAAGTGTATTGGTCAAATAAAAATCTCACTATGATATGGTGTTTTATTGGTTACTGTTACATATCAATTAATATATAATCAGATACATAGATAGACATAAACAGACTTTATATATATATATATATATATATATATATATATATACACACATATATATATATATATATACACAGAGACAGATGAATAGACTGGAATATATATATATATATATAATATATATATATAATATATATATATATAAGATTTTGAAAAATAACGACATTTTATTGATCAGCAAATTTCTTTTATTTTCGAAAGAGAAAGAAAAAAAATAGAAAATTTAAGGGCCCTTTCGACCGGTGCTTTGTCAAAATTAACGATTTGTTTAAAAGTCACATTGTAAATCAAATTGGGTAAAAGAGATTCCATCAAGCAAATGGTGGTAACATGAAGGCAAAAAATAAAAATTTGGTAAATAAATAAAATAAATATATATATATATATATATATATATGTGTGTGTAGGTAGTAGGTAGATAGATATAACAGACTGGATAGATAGGTAGGATATAAACAGACTGAGATAGGTAGGTAGATAATAGATATAAACAGACTGAGATAGATAGGTAGATAGATATATAACAGACTGAGATAGGTAGGTAGGTAGAAATAGATATAAACAGACTGAGAAGATAGGTAGATAGATATAAAACAGACTGAAGATAGGTAGATAGATAGATATAAATCAGACTGAGATAATAAGATAGATTAAAATCAATATCAGATATTCCAGATGAATAACAAAGAAATTAAAATCTTAAAAGAATAAAAAACCCACAAAGAATGAAGTTCAAATAATTCCTTACGTATTAACAAGTTATCTTCAAATTTCATTTTTTTTGGGTTTTTTTTTTGCCTGTTTTGTTTAATTAAAAAAAATTCTACCAACCCAAGAACTTTTTTTTTCATTTTGATTTATCTACGGGAATTATCAATATATATTTTTTTTAGTTCTAAACTTTGTATATGAAAATTATAAATCATTTACTTGTGAAATTCATTTGATTTTTCTTTTTTGATTATCTTTATGAATTCTGATATCTTACAATTTTCTAGTCACAGGATCTTACTGTTGCCTTCGAAATTTGTTGAAACACATCCGGTTATAATGCACTATTTTAATCTTTTATGATTTGGGTGAAAGTAATTATTGAATTGACAGAATGGTTTCAAGTTTATCTTGATATTCACTGAAGCATTTCAAATTGGCATTTGAATATGAAATATCAATCACTTCATCTTCAATGATTCATGCAATGGAATTTGAAATGCTAGTTGAGATTTATACATTTCTTATCTCTTGGTTACCAATATTTACTCAGCCTTGTCTGGTACAAGGCTAAAATGGAGTTCAGGTAAAGACTGTGGTAACCAAATCTTTGAAGGAAAAACTTGTATGTATCACATATCATGAGATTTATTCATTTTCTCTGAATGTTTTAGATGAGGCTTGAAGATTAGTATTATCTGCGTTATTTGGACTATTGTCCCCATCTTCATTGTTATTTGTACAACGTTTCGGCCGATATGCCCTCCGATCTTCTTCAGGTATTTCTTGTCCAAGAAGGTTCCCGAGTCTGACAAGAAATACCTGAAGAAGGCCGGAGGACATATTGGCTGAAACGTTGTACAAATAACAATGAAGATGGGGGACAATAGTCCGAATAACACAGATAATACTAATCTATGATGAGTTTAACAGCATCATACTTTCTTGTTCTAAAGACAGCCTTGACTTAATCTTGAATTTGTTCACTAAGTGGTATATGTTTCAATTGAAATTTCATTGGAATAATTTTGCCTGTTGAAACGTTGGTACTGCACTGGCGATGATAGACTGCAGCCCTTGACTTGTAGGTCATTTGCAAAGGATAACCTCTAAAACACTGCATCACTCCACTTGTCATTCTGAAATGTATATATATTTCTCCTATAGTGTTCTCAAAGTTTAAAATGTTCAGTCTAACAAGATAATAATCATGACTTTTCCATCTCTCTTGGTATGTAGCTAGTGTACTACAGAAATAAAGGACATTCTGTGAATAAAAAAGTTATGTTCAGGATGCAAACCTACAATCAAGCGTTGGAATACATTTACCAGTTCCTTGTACTGTTCTTTTTATAACAATTAGGATTGTACCAACCATTTTCTACATCTTTTAGGAACATGTGTTCTGCATTGTTGCTTGCTGTTCACTTTCACTTTAATGTCTTTGTTCATTCTATCACTTCTTGTTTTGTTAATAAGTCAACACTATCACCATCATCACCAATATTGGGTACCTCACCTATGCATCTGCCCTGTCGGCTGGGCGTTAGAATGCACCGACTGCACCTCTGCAGAGGGGTTAAGACTCCCCCAATAGGGCCACCTGTTGGCCAGTGGTGGCGACCCGTGATGCTTAAGGATTAGAGCCCAGGGTGGATGAGCAGTTCATTGACATGCATACTCCACTTGGGCCCTATCTTGGCTAGACGGGCGGTCGGAGAGCCCCCTCCGATCAATCGGCTGGTCACGTCAAGCCCTAGCACCTTGCATGATGTTTTCCCAACCCTATTGCCCTTATGGCAAGCCCCAACCCCTTTTATCATATGTGTGCTAGAAGGCGGTGGCTGTGGGTCTAACATGTCCTGGGAATGACGTTAAAACTCTATCTGATGGTGAGGTTCCAGGTTTTTGGAGGTTTGGGGAATGTGGAGCACCCCTTCATCTTCATTGCTCCCTGGTTCACTCTGACCCGGAGTGGTAATACCTGTAGGGTCCCTCTATGGGTTAAATAGAAAAATGTATTTATAAATAAGTTGTATAAGTTCCATTAAGAAATTGATTTAATTCAAAACTTTATCGGCAATTAAAAATGACCCACTGAGGTTGATATGCCGTAAAACAAAACAAACAAACAAATCACCTATGCATGTTAAATGTCTCTTGAAGGAAAAAAAAGATTTCTCAATTTCTCCCTGATAGGTTAGACAGGCGATACACCTACCATCACCCTGCACTTTACCACAACAAATCCAAGCTGTACTACGCATGCACTGAGTTTTTTGAAGGCTGGTATTGAACCAGGACCTTGTGGTTCCTAAAGTAGATGAGCTACTGACTGAAGTTTTACCAGCTCTATTTAGTGATTTACTATAAAACAAAATGGTAGCAAATGTTGAGGAAGAAACTAAGCGATTGTGGAAACTGCCAGCTAGAAGATGAGAAATGAAAAATAAACATTTACCAATGCATCAATTATCCAAACATTGATAATATACCAACTTAGTAGAAAGCTTTGGGATATTTCCCTGATAGGTTAAGCTGAAAATGCAGCGCCAATTTTGTCTCCAGGTCCTCTAAAAGTACTCTCATTCCACATCACTCCATAAATGGCTTGTTGTGCTCTTGAGATCCACATTTTGACAAGTGCTTCGTCACCCAGGAAATAAGATTTCTACTGTTTCCGAAAAGTCAAATTGTGCAAGTACGTTACTGATAATGTTGACCAGCAATGTACGGATCCAATTGATAGACTGGTATATTCGAAAGAAAAAGAATAAATCTTATTTCAGTGAAATTTTAAACACGGTGTGAATGTTAACCGCTCCATCAATAAAAAAGAAGAGGTTTTTAAGTAAAAGATAATCTCATCTGAAAAGAGAAAATAACCCTGTGTTTAAACAACTGGTGAAGTATACATGGCTACCAACAATTACAAAAAAGAAGGTTTTCGTAGTAAAAGAGAAGTCTCGATCTAAAAGAAGAGGAAATGAACCCTGTTTTTAAAACACTGTGGACAGTTATACCGATGGCTTCCAACAATTAAAAAAGAGGTTTTCAGTAAGATAGTCTCATCTAAGAAGAGGAATAAAACCCTGGTTTAAACACTGGTGAAGTTAACCAGGCTCCAACAATTAAAAAAAGAGGTTTTTTCAGTAAAAAGATTAAGTCTCATCTAAGAAGAGGAATAAACCCTGTGTTTAACCGTGAAGTTAACCATGGCCAAATGAAAAGAAAAGAAGGTTTTCAGTAAATAAGTATCATCTAAGAAGAGAATTAAACGCCTGTGTTTAAAAACACTGTGAAGTTACCATGCCTCCAACATATGAAAAAAGAAAAAGGTTTTTCAGTAAAAGAGAAGTTCTCATCTTAGAAGAGGAATAGAATCCCTGTGTTAAAACACTGTGAAGTTAACGCATGGCTCTCCAAATGAAGAAATGTAAAGAAGGTTTCAGTAAAAAGATAAGTCTTATCTGAGAAGAGGAAATAGATACCCTGTGTTTAAACAGCTGTGAAGTTAACCATGGCTCCAACATGAATAAGAAAGAAAGGTTTTCAGGTAAAATAGAGAAGTCTCATCTTAGAAGAGGAATAAACTCCTGTGTTTAAAATCACTGTGAATTTAACCATGGCTCCAAACGAGATGAAAAAAAAGAAAAGAGAGGTTTTCCTGGCAAAAAAAGCCAAATAAAATGAGATATTTTCTCTGATGTTTTGAGATGAGGCCTGGAAGAATTAGTATTAATTGCGTTTAGTTTGAACCAATTGGTCCCCATGCTTCCACTGTTATTTGTACAACGTTCGGTCGTTGCCCTCCAACTAAGAAATACCCGAAAGAAGGCCTCGGAGGCATATCAGCGTTAAACGTTTGTACAAAATAGACAGTGAAAATGGGGACATATGGGTCCGCAAATAATGAACAAACCTAAGATAAGGTACTAAGAAGAATTTACGCGTCACCATGCTAGTGTGTTGTGAGCATTGCAGGGTGTCTAAGTGTGTCCCATAGTCCATATGATGAGGCGCGCTAGGGCTGTCCTTATTGTTAACTATTGTCTGAAAGGCTACTGTCATAGAGAAATAATTGTTGTTGCTGATTAAATAGCAGATATATAGTTGTTCTTCTTGCACGCATATTGATCAAGTAATAAAAAAGTTCATGTTACATGAGCCAAAAAAAGAAAAAAAAAAGGACTTCACAAGAAAGAATTAATGGAAATATAAAATGTTAGAATTGTAGCACTTGGCCAAGCGATATGTTTACATTGCATTTTTTACCTTAACTTGGGAATGAACAACATCAGTTTATTCAATGTAAGGCACACATTCTCAGATATTCGCATAGATTTTCTTAAACAGAAAGCTCAGTGACTTCTAATAGCATGATTGTGTACGTGGGGAGGTGCATGAGATTTAAAGGAGGAAGTGCGTCCCGGTCTGCACGCCGATTCAAAAACGCTACCGCGGTACATAAAGTCCAAATAAACAGACCCCAGCTCGTTCGTTAATTCTTGTTTCATTATGCGTAAATTGTTGTATTCTTGTTTAGATGAAGATGGGAATTATAATAGTTTTTTGAAGTAGACCTGGGAGATAAGATAAGATAAACAGAACAAAGATAAGTATGAGTATAGATACGAAAAAATGAGATATGATAGATCGTAGATAATTGTTCGACACAAGTAAATGTATTGTCTTTTTTTTTGTCTGGAATTTCCTTGGCTGATTATTTTAAGGATCTAAACAATCACATACAATTAATAAACTAACATGAATAACGGAAAAAAAAAGACTTAGATGATTTTTAGAAAGTAATATAGGATAAATATGATACAATATGGAATAGATAGATAGATGAGTAGTTTGAATAGACTGAGTTGGGTTTTGATTATTTTAATAGCACCGAAGCACAACTCTTGCGGAAGCCAGGAAGACGGCACACTTCCTTCATAAATTACCGCATTGTGGAGAGTTTTTCTCTCAGATTGTTTAAAAGAAACACCTAGAATGATGTTCCCCAGACCCTATTGCCGATATTGGCAAGCCACCAACGCCTTTTTATTATATTTGTGCTAGAAGGCGGTCGATTGAAGGGTCTTTAAATTCTGGTTTATGAAGTTGAGGTTCCAGTTTGGTGGTTTGGGGAATGTGGAGTACCCTTCATTCAACCATTACACCAATTTAATCCAACTTTCTGACCCGGAGTGGTAATTACCTGCTTAGGGTCCATCCTATGTTTAAAGTAGACATAATGAGTATCTAAACAAAGTGTATTTTAAACAAAAAAAATGAGTCTAAAAAAAAAATATTACAATCAATAAATGAGTAAAACAAAACATCTTCGGGTATAATGAAACTGGCTTGACAATGCCGTGAAATCCAATGAACCAGACCAATATTTTCATTGCATCTGTTTAGTTTAAATAAACAAAATAGGACAAAAAAAAGAAGCGACCCCCCATACATGTTACTTGTTGAAGAATACACTATCTACTGCTATCGGTCCGCAGCCGCCGGCAAGTTAGAAAAGCCGTGCGGCGGACGGAGAGAAAAAGCTGGCGTCATCGGTGCATACATAAGAGGGAATGGTGATTGGATCAGCCTTCGGCGCCGCGCTCGTCCATTTGGTTCTTGGATCTACCTATGATTATTGGTTTATATCTATCTATCCTCATGTCTATTCAAAAAGCATCCTGGGGTGATGTATTGTTTATGAATGGTAAAGAAGTAAGAAACCCAATGCAGTTTGGCTAACATTCAGTCGTTTGCAGGAAGTTTGCTTGTAGTGCTGAACAGTTCAGCGTTAGCTCACTATTCTTAGGGGCTCCAGCTCTGGGATTGTGGAATACAGGCAAGCAGAGATGAGGGATATGCCTGTTTGGCAACAGCGACATCCTCATATCAACCTCCTCAGGCTTACGTAGTTCGAAAAAAAGAAAAAAAATCCATTTTGGCCACTACTCCATCGCCTTTCGCAGACAGAAGGATGAACAACATTTCTTTGAATATTGGAGAACACAAAGAAGAGAAAAAATTGCCCTACAGCTGGTTTTTCTCTAAAAGATTGCCAAAATACAGCCATTAGAGTGGATTTGAAATATCCTGCCTCTTGTATGGAAAATCCATAACTTAAGTTCCCAATACCATCCAATTGTAACAAACAATGTGAGGCAGCAAGCAGTCGTAAACTTTAAATACACCTGAGTTGTGCTGCAAAAGACTAACTGCAAAATTGAGCAGTTATTTATGAATACAATCAGAAGATCATAGAAAACCAGAGCCAATCAGCGACTCAAGGAATGGAGTCACCCAAATGTAGTGAGTGGACTGAAATTCCCAGAGTACCAGTTTTTGACACTGGTTCCAGTTGGTGTATGGCACAGTTGCTTTTGTTCATAACCAATAGTATGACGACTGACTGATTGACTGACATGACTGACTTCGATTAAAACACCATGAACAGTGTGATTTGAATGTCCGTGCCTCTTCTTAACATCAAACTGTGTTCAAAAATTCCCTCTTAATGGCATGTATATTACAGTAACAAGTAATGGTTAGATAATGGTTTCTACACCAATCAAATGGGGGTGCAGGCGGTCAATCACGACCATAACACAACATATGATGGACATGCTATCGAG
>CM042144.1:62665696-62762269 GCA_023376005.1 Doryteuthis pealeii | reverse complement strand
GAACATTCCAAGGATACCACCCCCCCCCTATTACAGTGTATGACCTTCACCTTCATGTTCTACAGTTTTCTTATCTCTGGCAAGGTCTAATTATCTGTCTACTTTTCGCCTTTCTGTTGTTGTGTTTATTTATTATTATTTTATTATATTTCACTCCATTCATTTCCCACTCGCCTTAGGCCGGTGGTTCATGGAGCTTGAGTGACAGCAAGTATCCTCAAGTATCCAGGATTATTTGAAATCCTAGCTGATCTTCAACAGTATGGTTGTTTGGAGGTCCCCAATTACAATTGATACGGACCATTTACCCTTCATGCTCCAAAGTTTTTCAGCTCTCTATCAGGTCCAAATCTTTTTCGTTTTCTTTGCACTTTTCACTCTGTAATCCGCTTGGACGGCAAAATCCACACATTGATCGCTTTCTCGTTGTTAATAATACTAGCCTGTCTTCTTAGCCGGTCTTAGATTAGTAATCCGTTCTGTATCTCGAAGTCCCAGGAGATTTATGCGTTCCATTCTCCTTGCACAGATTTCCAGTTTGGTATATCATTTAGTGGTTGGTGAAAATGAATATCTTGCACAATTCCCAGTGGATCCACTTTTCCCTCGTCATGCCTAGTCTTGTCTCTCTTTGTGCTAGTGCGCATCGTAATATATGGATTAACCGTAGTTTTTGTCTCCAACATCTTACACTTCTTTCTGCTTGCGTCTTATCTATTTGGCTTTATATGATTTTTATGATGGCAAATTGTCTTGTCGTGGCATATAAGATATTCAGTTTTCTCTTGACGGTGTCCTCTTCTTAGCCTATGTCCATGGCTTCTGATGTGATATTTATTCAGTTTTGTCACTTAAAGTATTCATATAGTTGTTTTTCTTCCCATTTCTGGCTTTAATATGTTTTGATGATTATTTCTGCTTGTCAATATGTTGCAATTGCTTTTCGGCTGCTACAATTAGTCTTTCCCGTACTTTATTAGTGTATTTCGTACAAGTGCTTCGGATTATCGCACCTACACAATATCTTCAATGTTTTGGCGAGACCCTTTCCCCATCTTTCTGGTACATATAATCTGCTATTTGTCTTTACGAGTGTAATGCTTTGTGCAATTGTCATTAAGTTCCTTATCCTTGGACCATCTGTCGGAGCCCCCCTCTTGTCCATTATTAGAATGTCCTGAGTAGCTTGGAGAGGTACTCCAGGTGTAATTATTGTGTAATTATTATTATTGCTCCTTTGATTTTCACATCATTCATTAGCTGGATGGTCTTTCACTGGAGTCTGAGTGGACAGCAGTTCTCCTCAGGTCTCCCAGGACTTCTGAGTTTCTGGCAGAGTGAAACAGCAGTTGAGTGTTCTGAATGGTTTTCAATCCTTCCTTCTGATATCCAAACTTCAACCCTTGTCTAATCCTTTTGGGGACCGTTCCAAGTGCACCAACCCAAACAGTGGTATCCACTTTTCACTTCATTTCCATACTTTTTCAGTTTCTCTGGCAAGGTCCAGATATTGTTCCATTTTTTTCATTTTCCTTTAGCTCCACCCTGTGATCTGCTGTCACTCAAATCCCACCAGTTATGACAAGTCCTTTCTTTTGTTATCAACATTTATTATTATTATTATTATTATTTTGGATTTTCACATCAACGTGTAGCTGGATGGTTTCTTTCACTGAGTTGAGTACAGCAAGTCGTCCTTCAGTCCGGACTCTTTGAGATATTCTGCAAAATTGCAGCAGTGCAGGTTCTGAATGGTTTATAATATTATATATTATTCCACGCGGAGTTTTATCCCAGCATGATTAGCTTTTCTCATAAGAGACTAAGTGACGTAAATTCTTAGATATCCAGAACTCTTCTACAGTATTCTAGCAATCTTAACAATGTTGTTTTGGATGGTCTCAGTCCTTTCCTCCTATTCTTCATCCAGGACTCGTTTTCCAAAACTCTTACGACCGTTAAAGGGCGCAACTACAATTGTAAGACCTCTACTTCGGTTGTTCCACATTGTTGTTTTAAAAAGTTTTTTTCCAGTTCTCTGGCAGGTCAAGTATGTTTCTATATTATTGGTTCTTTCTTTCTCACTCTGTAATCCCACTGAGGGACGGCAAAATCCACTAGATGACAATTTTCTTCTTATTGATTAACACTGGTCAGAGGGATCGATTAGCTCCATCAGTAGAGCCATCACCTAGGAACCACAAGGTGGGCCTGTTCGTTACCAGGTCTCGCGGAATTCAGCGCATAAAGATAACACACCTTGGTATCTGTCGTTTGGTAAATGGAGAGATGACGATAGTGAGGCTCTCCACCTCAGATGCAAGCAATCTCTCTGGTTTCACTTGTGAAAAGGGGAAATAGAACTCCCTGCGCTGATCCGGATTTGATACCGTCAATAAACCACTCCACCAATATTACTGTCTGCTGACCGGGATTGGGGGGTCCGTCGTAATCTTCAAAGTCAGAGAGAATTTTATTAAAAATTTAGAATTCATTTGGTTGGCTCCCAGCAATATAAGGGAAATTAAAGTATTTCCTATCGTCAAAATAACCAAGGGGAACCCACTCTGACTGAAAAATAATTTATTATTTTCCCCATAAACTAACCTAAACCCCTAACCCAACCCTAAACCGTTCTTCCCCTTTTTCCTGTAGATCAATAAATAAATAATTAAATTTAGTCCAGTCAAAGAGTGGTTTCCTCTTTGTTTAGTAGACTTTATAGGAACATAACAAAAATTAAACTGGCCTTTCAATGTTAAATGAATTAATTATAGATACTGAATAAAAATCCTTGAAACTATACAAACTTATCTCAGTTAGATAACATCCATCAAAAACCAAAAATCTCAAACAAAGACAATTGAATTCAATATATAAAGCTTCAGGTCGTAAGAGCGTTCCGATGCACCAATCGGCCAACACAGCGTATGAGTAGCACAGTGATATGTGTGCTTAAAGTGAGGAGCTGATGGCTGGTGTGGTGCTCCACCTTCAGATGCCAAACAAAGTCTTTGGTCTAGCGCTAGTTGAAAGGGGCGATTAGTTTTCCCTGATACTACTTTAGCCACCGCGAGGAGCTGTATGTTACTGGCCTTGCCCGAGTTATATATTCAACCTGACTAAATTTAATACACACCTTTAAAATCTCATATTGCTCCACCATTGGATAGCAGTAGCTATCACTCGATCTGGTTATTGTGGGAAAATGTTACAACGGGAAATGTGTGCATGTTAACCCACTTAAAAAACGTACATTGACCAGGGCTCGTTATGGAATACAGGATGCTATTGCAGAGACTTAACTGGGGCGATGACGTGGATAGGGGACGGTGGCGAGATGCATGGATATCCGTTCTGCTAGTTGACATGATGATATGAATAGATAACCAATAACACATGATACTTTTGAAAGGAGTTGAGACGCAATACCCAACCAAGTGTTATCATTAATTCAAACTGAACTAACAGACAGAATGCTCGGATATGAAATTCTTAAATTTCAAATTTATCGAAGTATTTCTCATTAGTTATGGCTTGTTCTGGTATAGATCTTTGTATCCCCGGACAGACAGAGGACACCACAATTATAGTATATCAAAGTCAACAAAACACGAAAACACTAAACTTAAGTTATGAGTTTGAACCGAACTCTCTTGAAGTGGTCTAGTGATTTGGGATTAAAACATGACCAGACTACAATGGAGGCCTTCTTGGACTTCCACTTCTGATAACTACCATGTTCCCACCTTACATCCACTTTATGCAGGCCTTGATAAAGGTGTATCTGTAAAACCAAATTCAAACTCTGTAAGCTTCTCAGCTGAGGGAAAGTTATGGATCTTATACAAAACCACACGGACATACCATTAAGACTCATGCTTGCTCTAATATTAAAGGATCTCCGCTGGGACAGCGCTCTTCCTGAAGTCTAAAAGGATGGCACAGAAAATCGTAAAACAATTCGATTCTCCCTGGATAGCTTCATAATTTGAACGTGTGTCACATCCTACCATTGACGAACGGTTTGGGTAAATTAGGGTTTCCATGTGTGTAATGAAAGTAGCTAGGCCTCACAGATCCATTACACTGATAGTGAGTTCCGATCCTTTGGGCTGGTTACCCATACTTGTGACCTTGTGTTCACATCCTATCCGTTGGCAAAATGGTTTGGTAAATTACTTAGTCTTGAAAGCCTAAAGTATTAACAACCAATAAACAGTAAAAAAATCACATTTCAAACCCCAAAATATTAGAATTGTTAAAAATTCCTCGTCTGAAAATTATTTCGTCTTATAAGACTGATTCTTCCTACTTATCGACATATGAGGAAAAAGAATTGATTTATTTATAAAACCACCGAAAAATCCGGGCGATATGTTGTTCAATCTAAAGTTTAAAAGTACATTTGACCGTGAGCTAATCCCTTGGCGTTCATAAAACGTTTCAGCTCGAAAATATAAACAATCAGGAATAGATACTTGTGATGGGCCGAACTCAAAACGGTCGGATTAAGGAATATAAAAACTTTTTTTTAGCGATGATAGTGTGACTATTCCCCCCCCCCACTCTCTCTCTCTCTCTCCTCCTCTGCTCTCTTCATAATATATATATATTATATATAATATATATAATATATATATAATGATAAGTTGTAAAAACCACGTTGTTTTTTTTGGAATGGCTTTGGTGCCGACCAACTTTTTTTGGGAGGAATAAGTGGGCTTAATTGGAGTGTACCTAATTTGAAATTAATTAATTAATAGTAATAAGTATTCCCGGCCTTTGGGTCGTACCTATTTGAAAAATTATAATTAATAATAATAAAGTACCCGCCTAATTCATATTAATTAATTTAATTTCAAAAATTAGGTACCGACTCCAATTACCACTATTCTCCCAAAATATATATATTATATGTGAAACAATGAATGGAATGAATCCGACAGTGTGAATAAATATTTAGAAAAAACAAACACATGATGTAAAATCGCTACAAGAATTTCTTGTTTCGACCCTTTATTGAAGTGGTCTTCCTCAAAGCGAGTTGTGTATGATAGAGAGAACGGCGAAGTGGACCGATTATTGAGATTAAAGTTGGTGCAGATGAAACGTTCAAATATTATAGCCGGAATTTTTTTTTTTTTTTTTTTTTTAAAATTTTATTTAGAAAATGCGCATTCTGTTTTAAATAAAATAAAATATTTATTTATTTTATTAAAATTCAGAAGGATTTTAGAGTCCAAAAGAAAACTCAAAAGAGTTTGATGTAAATGTGTATAAAATGTAAAAAGAAAGTACAAAAGTTCAAAAATCCCAGCACTGTAGACCCACGATGTTCACCGGATAAGATGTAAGAAATCCTGGTATTTTTGTTTTTTCAAAAGACAATATGAAAAAAGAATTGGAAATGCGCATTTTCTAAATTTAAATTAAAAAAAAAAAAAAAAAAAAAAAATTCCGGCAAATATGAACGTTTCATCTGCACACTTTCATCTTCATAACGGTCCCACTTCGCCGTCCTTCTTCCTATTCTACACAACCTTCGCTTCTGAGGGAAGACCACTTCAATAAAGGGCGATAAACAGAATTCTGTCAGCGACATAACTTTCATGGTGTTGTTTTTTCTAAATATTATTTCACATATATATATATATATATATATATATATATGTAAACACAGAGTCAACCATGACTTGCGACTGTCCAGTTTCTGTGTCTTTGCTATCCTTAATATTAAATATACCACGAGATCATTCTCATCAAAGAGGCTTTGGCCTCTAGACCGCAAATTTTGAGAAAATTAAACCACGTGTTCCCAGAGGGCCGGTCCCCTATGCAACACATGCGCCGTCGATTTAAAGGAGGGAATTTTTGCAAAAATTTTTCCATGAATGTAAACTAAGCATTGTTTGGAAAGAACTATAGCAACAAATTATTTATCTCACAAAATTATGTTTTGAGGCTATTTTAAAATAGTTAAGCACAACAGAGGTGCTTCCCAGTTTGAACGAAGGTCTGTCTTAGGTGGACCATTCAGAAAGACCGTTGTGCCACAAGTGTCCACGGCTTGCCATGATTGCTCTAAAAACCGAAGAGAGATGAATAAGTATCCTTTAATGGTTAGATAAAAACAATATAGAGAATAGTCTGAGTAAAAGCAATGAAAAAAATATAGAGAAAGGGTTACAACTAAAATCTATAGTTTTGTTTTGTTTATCTGGTTTAAAGTCATTTCAAACCCACTGGGATTGTACATATGAGCACACCAGTGTGGATCATTCCCAGTAAAAACCTACGTTAATCCACTCTGCACGGATACTGGATAATATGCAGAGGACCTTCTAGGATCGATTGCCAATAGTGGACAGGGGTAGGAGAGTCATGGAGATCCGTGCTGTCGAGCACAAAACCTAAAATGATGATCAGGGCAGTAATCTTTGTCTGTTCAAGGACTTTAATATTGGCAACAAAGTCACTCCAGTGGATGTTGAAAGATAGTACAGAGATAGCGTGGTGGAAGTAACCACTCGAGGAATTGTAGTTGGTAGTGCTCAAGGTTTGAAACGAAGTCTGTCTGAGGTGGACCATTCAAAACGTGTCACAATTGTCCACAGTTTTGGCCCATCGATTGCTCTAAAACCGAAGAGAGATGAATAAGAACCTTTAATGGTTAGATAAAACAATATAGAGAAATTAATTATGTCTCCATTGGATGTTGAAGATGTACAGAGATAGCGCTGGTGGAGTACCACTCGAGAGTTGTAGTCGGTGAATGAGTCAGTAATTCACAACTCTCAGCACTATCGGATGGTGAAAGAACTTGGCTAGAAGAAACAAACAAGTATTAAGGATAGAGAAAAGGTTACTAAGCAAAGATGCAAGGTAATTAATTAACTCGTTCTTTCTTCCGAGGTTTTATCAAACTTTATTCATAGGAAAAACCAGACAATATCATTCCGTCTTTAGGTACTATGACACTTCAGTAGCATGGCCAAGGAACTGATAATCTTCACCTGCTCAAAGAACTTCAGTATTGGTAACAAAAGTACTCCTGTGGGTGTTGTGGACTTTTCAAGGAATCGTGGGCGGTGACAACTCTAAACCATATACAAGATGGAGGTATGGATTATAGCTCTATACACACTAATCTTTGTACTTCTTCAGGTGTCAATGTACCCAACACGTCCTGTATTGTTTGCCAAATGCACTGCTCACCTTTGCCAGCCTGTTGCTGACTTCCATGTCGACCTTGTCTATTTTGGCATCTGACCTGATGCCCATAACGTGACATAAAATAATAAATAATATAGTTTAACATTACAACAGCCAAAAATAAGGATTCAAGTTAATTAATGTAAGAAACAAGCGGAGACATCTTCCACACTGAACGATAAGTCTCTTAATTATTAAATCAGTTCTGATACTAAAGATCTACAAAAGATATGTCAAATATATATCACTGTTGTAGTGACTCACCTATGAACCAGGAACAATGGACTTACCCAAAGGGTATATTTAGCAGAGCAAAGCTGCTTCAAGTGAGAAGTAGGCAAATGCATCTCTGTCAATGCTGTAACCAAAACGAACCCTCCTCATTTTGTACATTAATATATGTTGAATACATCTGTTCTTTACTTTTATCTCCGTGTTGAGTATTTATTTATTGACCCTTTAACAGGTCATACAATACTAAACCCTTGCGTGAGTAGGATTGGACACAAGGTCATTTCTTATGTGGAGTTTTGAGTAAAGGCAGCATTAGGACCAATAAGAACAGTGAATAAGTTCTACAGAAGTAAGGAGACCTGCTGTCACTTATCTAGTCTAAAACTCTCTAGTTGCGGAGTGGCTTATTGTCAGTATCAGCAGACAGTCTATCCCCTTTTCACTATTTATTTTTTTGCTGAGGTGGAGCGCCACACATACCATTAGTCCCCTCTATACTGCACAGATTAGATTATCCAAAGTTTGTGCTACTCATATGGCTGAGTTGTGAGACCAGAATCGAACCTTGACCTTGCGATTCCTGAGCTAAACCAAACTACCATACAAACTAGTGAGGACTTGCAAGTAACAAGAATACAAACAACAAAACCAATGATAATAATAAATAATAATAATAATTATTATATTTCACTCTTTGCGAGTTTTTCACAATAATATTTGCTGGTGGTCTTTCACTCAAGTTTGAGTAACAGCCAAGTCTCCCAGTTATCCATGATTCTTCTGACTATTCTAGCCAATCTTAACAATGCTGTAGTTTGTATGGTCTTGATTCTTTCTCGGATTTCCGCTTCCCTTGAGGATCTTTTCCAACTCATGTTTCTAACACACGTGAGCATGCCTACAAGTCAGAAAACCAGCATAAACTCATGACTTTCGAAAATTTACACTCAGAGTTGCCAAGGGCATGGAATAAACTTGCCTACATCCTTTATAAAACTGCCAAACCACTGCATCTTTCAAAGCCTCCATGCTTCCTGTAATCCGCCCACACCATATGCATGCACATGCACACATACATGTATATTATACTGTACGCTATTCATGTTTCTGAACATTATACATTATTCTATGTACTATATATGAGACTTTGATGAGTTGTGGTGTTACCTGAGTGTTGTACATAATGAATTTAATTATCTTTATCATATCTCTTTTTCTTCTATTGATTAACACTAAGTCTGGTCTTCTAGCCGGATTGCGTGATCTATGTGTATCTCAAAGTCATAGAGAATTTTTACGCATCTCGTAAAATGAGAGTAAGTGAAAAGCCAGAAAAATATCTTGTCCTTGCAAAAAAGTGAAGAAATTAAGGAATATAAGGGGACAGTAGTGCCAATCATAGTTTGGAAGCCCTACAGCAGCCTGGCAAATAATCTGGAAGACTTAGAAATTTAAAAAATTCATACCAGCCAGATGGACTAACATGACTAAATCTGCTACAAAACAAGATTTGCTGCCTTATATTCCAGTAAAATTCAATGCAATAAATTAATAAAAATAAAAATAAATAATAATAAAAACAATAATATAATAATGAAACTGTATTACATCACTAGAATTGAGAAAAAAAAATTTGATGATAATTTCAATTTTTAATTTGAATGAGGGAATCAAAGCATCTCACCCAACTGTTAAAGGTTAAAAAGAAGCTAGATTAGCAGACCATTGTAGTGAGTTTGATTCCACTAGGTGCTCCATACTTCTGTCCTTTGCCACAACTAAAACTAAACTTAGTAAAATAATTTATTAAATGACAGATTTCATCTTCATCATTCCAATCATCATGTCATGCCAACGCGTGGTTCCATTGACCTCTTCTTAACTATCTATTCCTATTGACTATCACTCTTGAGGACCTCTTTTAAACTTAATAACATTAAGTCATTTCAGATAATTTTATGCTAAGATTAGCCAATGACTTCACTTTGGAAAACAAAAGCCGGTAGCCATTTTGGAAAGCTCCATGTCGAAATACAGCCAAATCTTAGAAACTTTTCGAAAACAAACAAATGCATGCATTTAACACAAACTATATTATAAAATGTGTTCTCAATACAATTAAGTTCATTTCAGATAATTTTATTGCTAGGAAATTTAGCCAACTGACTTTCCACTTTTGAAACAGCCGGTAGCCATTTGAAAGTCTCCGTGTGAAATACACAAACTTAGAAACTTTTCAAAAAACCAATAAACGCATGCTTTAAACACAAAAAAATATCATAAAATGTGTTCTTAATAACAATTAACGTTCTTTCAGATAATGCGCACGCACAATTTTATGCTATGGCCTCCTATGATTCCTATTTTACTATGGTGGACCTTCCCTTCATAGAAATTCGATGTTAAAAAATCTATTGTATTCTTTATGATTAAAATTAATTTGGTGCCTGTTACCCCCCAAAAATGTCACTATGGCCTGCGATTTGGGGATAAGGACCCACGGTAGAACTACTTCTTCTTAGATAAGCATCCAATGTCCTTACTATGATCTGATGAATGTGCTGGTTCAGACAACAAAATGCCACTGGACTTTAACAAAAAAGTAGATATGATCTACACAAGGGATGTTACGTGCTGTCTTTGAACAATTTCTTTGAAGCGCACCCTACAAAAACAACAGCCATATGGCACAATTATCTTCTTAAATACATAAGCAATACAAGTAAGATGAAACAATGCTGGTCACTGCTGGAGAAGTAAAAACAAATTCCTAAACAAGTTCTCATAAGGGACTCCTTACACATGGGGACACCACCAGTGTTAGCCAACCACAAACATTGTTGATGAAGGATAAAACATTTTGAAGTACAAAAATGAAAATAGTTTGAGAATAAAGGCCAATAGATTCCGTAAATAAAAAAAGGTTTATCACATTATGGATATAATAATTTTACATTAAGCAGAAGATATCTTAATATAATGGATTTGTCTGTCTAGTAAACAAAATTACATCATGCTTATGTCCACAATACCCTCAGGAGTGGAAGTATCAAATGATTATTTGATTTTAGTCAAACATTATTCAATTTTCATGAATAAAAATTTATTCTATAAATTGATGTCTCAATGAAAATCTAAGATAGATTCTGCTTCAAAACAGGCCATGTTTTTGTGTATTTAAAAATCACTGTAATGTGTCTTATATATCACGAAGAATAAAGTTTACATAATAGATGTGTGGTTAATTGCCATACTGTTTTAACAAAACTGGTTAATAAATAATTACCGTGGTATTCTATCATTATTTATTCCATGTATAAAATCATCCTATGGAATGTTATATTAGAAACCAAGTAAAATATTGATTAAAATAAGTGTAATATTTAATAGTTCTTATTTAATTTTATAGATTTTCCTAATTAATTATTTCTTAACATTAAAACTTAAATACTTTCGGCCCAGAGATGTATATTCTAGCTAGGGCACAGAATTATATAGAATAACTGAAACACTTTTCCCTGCAGATTCAAGAAAATAAATAAAGCATCATCCCTAAATATTTTTTTTTCACGATAACAACAGCACCTTGAAGGCACCTGTTTGATCTGCATCTTTCTACACACGTGGCATGGCCTAACAAAGTCAGAAAAAACAGTATTTGCTCACGTGACTTTTTGAAACATTTTTCACGCTCAGAATTGTCGGAGCATGGAATAAGCTGCCACTCTTGGCTGAAGGGCTGCTAAACAACACTGCATCTTTAAAGGCCTCCAGTTCCGTAGGTCATAACACCCAAACCGGATGCCCCTCTCCATAAACAAGCCACCAGGAAGCCACGGGAGTAATGGTTAACTCGTTACATCCAGTGCTTCAACATTAATGTCAGGGTTACTAATGGCTGCACCACTGGGACTTTAACAAAATGATTAAAAGAAAAAGATATATGAGAACTACACAAGGATGCTGCATAAGATCCTGGGACAAAATCCTGGTAGCTCATCCCACAAAAAAGAGCAGCTGTATGACCACTTACTTTCGTCACAAACAAAACCCACCAACTAATTACAAACAAGATATGGTGAAACACGCTGGAGAAATAAGGTTGAACTCATAAGTTGCTGTTCTCCTGTGGACACCTACACTTGGAACACACCAGTTTTGGCTAACCAGCAAAAGCTTACATTCATTTCAGCTCTGTATGGACCACTAGATTCCATGCTGAGGACTTGCAGGAGCCAATGATCGATAAGACACTGTTTGGGTTGGTTTCTTTGTTTAATGGACATATATAAAACCTTTCATAAGGTTATTTAATGCCAAAGCCATCCTTGTGAAGAATAGTAGTGGTACTATTAACATATAGATGGGGAAATGAAGAGGTTCATACTTTCCCAAAGGTATTAATCCAAAAGTGAACACAAAAGCACAACTGAATTCATACCACACTAACAAAGGTCGGCAGTCCAGCACATTAACCATTACACCATGGAGCAAACCTCTAATACTGAGTTCAATCTCACTGGGTCTCCTCTATTCATATATATATATATATTATATATATATAATATATATATATATATTACAACCCCTCCACATGAGCAGGATGTGACCCACAATGTCAATTTAATTAAGCTAAGTTTAACAGGCTTGAATTTCAGAGTTTCCTTCCTCTCAGAGAATGGTAGCCTAACCCAAGATTAAAGTGCCCAGGTTTGCATACTTTTACCCATGCTGACAGGGAGAGTAGGATTCATCCTTTCTTCAAGGATATTAAACACTAATGAAATGCAATTACCAGTCAGGATTTGAACTTTGGGGTGACAAGTCCATTTCCCATGACTTAACCATTACACCCACCACGTTTTCCATTATTAGCATAATTTATTAGCCTTGTTGCCAAACGAAGATAAGCTTAGTTTTGAAAATAGTGTAATGAAATGGTTTACAAATCTTATTCTATGAATGATTTCTACTTAATACTGAGTTATCCTCAACTGGATGCCAAATCTAAGCTATGCTTAATTTATAGGAGTCTCGTGTGTGTATTTAAATAGCGAGGCTAGATAAGTTTCTTATGCTATGGAGTTCATTTCTCACTGGGTGTACCATACTTCTGGCTTTGTGTAAAAGGTAAACTAAGTAATGACAACAATATCATTATATTTTCAAAGAAAAGGAAAAACCCTAGAAAAGTCGAAAAATATAAGGGGAAATAACTAATGTATTTTATTTTGAGATTATTCCCTTTAAGTGTAAAACCTCCAGTTTACGTTCTTAGGAAATATATGCCTTTTCCTTACGCTGAGTTGTGTATTTATTTCGTACTAGAGAATGTTGATTCTATTTGGAAGATTTGATATAACATTAATTCTTCTCATCCTATTCATAACCTATTACGTCTAAGAAGCCACTCAACATTAAAATATAATGTTCACTAATTTTAAAGTGAATGATCAGTTGTATCTTTCAACTGCGGCCAAATGGTTCAAATCATGACCAAAAAAAAAATAGTAATTAATTATTAAGTTGTTTGTTGTCTCCCTTGGGACATCTCATCTTTTACATCTTGCTCGCTTAAAAACCCTAAAGGAAAAATGGATTTCCTATAAGTCTAACATAAACAAAGGGAACCACTCTTGACTGATGAAATATTATCTATTTATTGATCTACTTGAATAAGAGACAGGTTAGGGTTAGGGTTTAGGGTTAGTTTAATGGGAAAATAAAAATTTATCAGTCAAAGGTGGTTCCCCTTTGTATGTTATAAGTAAGTAAAGTCGTCAGGGCGGCCTAAAGTCGGATCAGCCAGACACGAGGGAAGGTCATCCCCTTTTCAAAAGCCGCTAGACTAAGAGATTGGGTTTTTGTGTCTGAGTGGAGCGCCACACCTACCATCAGCTCCTTTACTTTACCGCACATCCCTGTGCTACTTCATACGCTGGTTGGCGGACCGGTATCGAACACTAGGAAACTTGTGTTTCCTAGCCGCTCTACCGACTGAGCTAGGAAATAACCAGAAAAATAATCTTTCACTTGAACATATAGAATATTAATACAACATTGATATGCAGATTTAAAATTCTGTTAAGAATTCATCTGATAATTTCCCAAAAATTTCTGTTAATTTCTTCTTCTTAACCATTATTATTTAAATTCTTCAAATTCATCTAAAAATCTTCTATGCTATTTTCGGTTCTGATCTGATAGGACATTTTCCAAACTCCATAATCATAGGGAGCATCACCTTGGGAACCACAAAGCACAGGTTCAATAGGCCCTTCACCAAAAACTCCAGCACAATTGAGTAGGCAACAGCCCTTGGATCTGTGCAAGTTAAAGTGGGAGAGTTATGGTAAGCTGTGCGTTCCATTCTCACATGAATAAAAACAATCTCCCCTTGGTCTGTTGATTGACACTTCTTCGCAGAAGAAGGCCATTTCTCTTAAGTAGTTCGGTTGTGAGGGCACGCATAGGGCCTCACTGGCCAAAAGTATGGTTCCCTGCATAAACAACTACCCCTTTCTCGCTTCCATTTCTGATATATGGGGGCAAACGAACACATAAATGAGGGAATAGAGAAGAGGACCCCCAGCCCTCCGACAGGATAGGCCCCCTAGCCACACAAGGTCCAAATATAATGTCATCTATAAAAAAACGAGAGAACGAAAAGAGCCAAGACTTTTGTCTTGCCTGCTGGACGAACCCGATCTTCCCGCATGCAAAACCAAATGCGATTTAGCCATGGAAGACGCAAGTGCAATCAGGGCCCAGAATAGTAGGCGCCTTACAAGCAGTCCATCCAAAATGCAGAGTGAATGTGCGATTAGACAGACGCGAGGTATCGACTGGTGCCCAGGATGTGATTGAGTATATGACCGATAAAAACCCGAAGCGGCAGAGGGTGACAAGCAAGAGAAGCTTTCAGCTTATGTGAGATGGTAGCAAAAAAATATATATAGTATTGACGACGGGATGTATTTTCAGCGCTGGTCGAAATTGTGTGACCAAAAGAAAGTATTGGTCTGCAAAAAGACAGATGAACTCAGCTGTTTTTTATGATCCCCATCTCAAGAGTAACATTGTTGAAAGCAAATATCTAAATTTCCCCACCCTTTTAAGACTGATACACGACAACATGTCCTCCACCAAAAAGAAAATATCAAATTGGTAATAGATATCCGTTATATTGAAACTTCCATGAATAGAAAAATTCAAAGTTCAAAGAGAGAAATATTTTTAAAAATTGCAATTCATAATTTAATTAATTTAATTAATTATTTTGAAGTTCAATAATCACCTCTTATTCTTCTTCTAGTAAAGTAATAATACCTAATTCTTCTAATAATTGAGTAAAAATCCTAATTTTCAAAGCAGATAAGCCATCATGAATTTAGAATAGAAATAATCCTTCAAATTTCCTATTTGACTTGGACTCAAGAAATAAATGATCGACACTTGCTGATTATCTTATGATTAACAAGTATGAAAATCAAGAGGTCAAAAGTTTTCATTCTCCTCATGATTTCAGTTTGATGAAATTCATTGCAGAAATAAATTAGTGAGAAAACAATTGTAAAGTCATCATTTCTGGAGTGAGAAAATGATTTGTGAAAAATCTTCAAGTGTGTCTGTTTTCCACACCAAATATTCATAAACAATTTCAAAAATGATAACCAATGAATTAAACCTTAGAATTTATAAAAGATTGCTAAGATTTCATTTTGCTCATGAATTATTATTTAATTTTGTAGAATTATTTGCCTTAAAATTTGGGAGAGAAAAAAAAACATTCCTAAATTCAATTAATGGGATTTTTCAAATTAAAATCAAAATTGTTTTGTCAGTATTGAATTTTATTACAATACAAATATTGAATTTGAAGCCATAATTCCAAATAAATTAGAAATCTCTTTCTTTTTAAAATCATAGAAAAAAAAGAAAAATGAATTAATATCAATAATGATAATGAAAAAAATGAAGCAGTAAGGAAAGAAGAAGGAAGGAGGGGAAGGAGGAGGAGGAGAGATTGTTATTGTAATGTTATTGTAATAAATATAGTAAGTAGTAGTAGTAGTATAGTAGTAACAACTGTGTTAATTAGATTATACACAATTATAAAAGAAATGTTTAAAATTCATAAAAGTTAAAATTTCAAATTGTTTATTTTCAATTTCATGATTCAGTATATTAAAATCTTTTCATCATATAAAAAACATTCACAGTAAACTTTATGGACAATTTTTTTCATTAATTAAAAAAATATCTTTCCCTGGTCTAGTCTAGTAAAAAAAGGGATTAGACTCCTTGCTGTCTGGCTTACCGGCAATAGGTCACTCCACTTACTTACTTAAAATAGAAGGTACTCTGGAAATAAAAACATACAATTTGTATAGTCACCAGTTATCTTGCTATGCTTGTCACTGGGCTGTTGTATGTAAGCCACAAGTGTCATACAAGTGTATACCTTATCAATTCTTAGGCATCTTGTTATATTTTTCAAAAGTTGAATTAGTATTCAATTGCCAGTTGATACTGCCTACACATCTGATTTTTAAGGATTATCAGAGTAAGCATATTTCCCTTTTTTCTTTCTTTTTTTAAACCCCTCACCATAGCACAATTGTTAGCAAGATAGACTCACTTATCATTATTACTGTAAGCATTACTCTCTCAGTACTCTACACCTTTAGGGTAGCAGCAGCTCTAGTCGTAATGAAGGCAACCCTTTTATAAATTAACTCCAAAATCAAAAACTCAGAAAAAACCAAAATCAGACTGCTGACTTGTAGGTATCCTTTGACAAGAAACGTCTAAGAGAAGGCATTGAAATAAAACCTGCAGTTCACTTATCACAGTTATCTTGCTATGCTTTCACTGGGGCTGTAGCTATATAGACCCAACAAGGGCATGAAATGCTGTACAAGTGTTTCACTATAATCCAATAACATACAGATATCTTACTACCTTATCATCTTATGCATTTTGTATATTCTTTTATGAACTGTTTGAATCAGTTATTAATCAGGATGTTTGAGTTGTAATTTAGGTGGTAACCACAGATATCATCTACCAATATATATATGTTGTTTGCTATACTATAATAAAGGTTGCTCAGTATCATTGATAGAGCAGTATATCTAAGTTAGAATTGCAAACACATAAGTCAATGGAACTTGGTAACTGACAGTTTCTAACTAGTGCAATTTTCAAACAGTTTGAAAGGTTGGTTTCAAAATTGCATAAGACGAGAAATTATATATATATATATTAATATATATAATATATAATATGTAGTTCCTACATTTATTAATAAAAAGTGCTTCAATATTGCAATAGTTTTATATATATATTTTATTATATTTTGCTTGAAGGCAACTATATTATTAATACCAATATCAATATATACATTATATATTGATATTGATATTAATAATATGGTTTGCTATATTTACTGCTCAATATTGCTGATAGAGTTATTTATATATATATATAAATATATTATATAATATTATATATACAAAGCGGTTCTTCCTGTCTATAGCTCTGCTGATGAGGCCTAATAGGCCAAAAGTACATACAAAGATTGATTTTTCTCGATTTGTTTAGCCTTACATTGAATAGGTATGCCTGCCTAATTCTTAATTATTAATTAATTAATTTTCAAATTAGGTACGACTTCAATTACATTGTTTGTTTGTTTGTTTGTTTACTTTAGTGTTGTGTAGTAAAAGTCACCATAGCGGAAATATAACCTACTTCTAAAAAAAACGAAAAATCTGGGAAAGGCCAGCTGGGTCTAATGGTTCGAGTCCCTGCCTATCAGTTTGACAGTCAGGGTTTGAATCACACACAAAGCGGTCTTCCTGTCTATAGCTCTGCTGATGAGGCCTAATAGGCCAAAATGTACATACAGAGATTGATTTTTCTCGATTTGTTTAGCCTTACATTTGAATAGGTATGCCCCCCTAATTCATTAATTATTAATTAATTAATTTTCAAAATTTGGTACAACTTCAATAAGCACATATTCTCCCCAATATATATATATATATATATATATATATAATATATATATGTATATATATTTATACATATATATACATATATATTGCAATAGTGTATTGTTATCACTATCTCAATTGGTGAGTTAGTGATGGGCCAAGATTTTGCCAGTATTATTAGAAGAGTTGCTCAATATCAGTGACAGAACTATTATATAAGAATAAGTATAAATATATATTAGTTTGTGTTAAATTTATTTTATTACATGGAAGTAATTCTGCGACCCGGGTTTTCATGACTTCATTTTGGCATTATGGAAACCCAGAGTTGCAGAATTACTTCCATGCAAATATATATATATATATATATATTATTCATTAATTAAAATTCCCATCAGACTTCATGTCTACCAAGCTTGTGTACTCTCTTCTCTCATGTACACTGTGAAACCTGGATTGTGTTGGACACATCTCAAACTCCTGAAGATTTCTTCAGAACTACCATTGTAGATTCTCACATCAAATGGATGTCTTTTATTTTAGAAAACTGCGGTGCCTGAAGATGTCAGCTGCCTAGCATCATATAATATGAATTATTCAATAAATAAGGTGAATATAGCCTCAGAAGTTGCCAATAGGAAGCACTGTTTACTGTTGCCCACTTTTTCAAGGAAAACAATATTGACGGTCCTTTCGTGTCCTAGAAGACTGTAAGAATGGCCTTCTTTACTGACCACTGAACTCGGAAATTTTTTCTTTACCGGAGAGTCAGTGTGTTTCCGTGTATGAACTGTCTTTTTGAATCAGCTTTGTAGTGGCAAATCTATGTTTACCCCATTTGTAAAATTTTTTACTAAAACATCCTTGTCCATACACATGTTCTTCTGTAAATTTCACATGGTTTGCACTCTCAGCTACCAGAAATTTGATGACAAAGCTCTTTCCGGCCTGGAGCACTCTTTTTGATAACCTCAAAACAAATATCTTTGCGAGACGAAAATAATTTTTGCTATAAACCAATTTTCCTAGAAGATCAATAAATAATAATTTATCAGTTAAGAGTGGTTCCCCTTTGTTTATGTTAACTTATAGGAAATAAACCGTTTTTTTTGTGAAAAAGCAAAATAAATCTAGTTTGTATTTGCAGTTTTTATTTTCCTAGACTGGTTTCCTAAAATAGGCCTAAATAACCAATCTGCTCACTATTCACCAGACCAGCTGTACTCCACTTAAAAGTAACCTTGTGTTTCATCCTGCCTGTGAAGGGTTGGGTAAACACAAACATAGTTTCTATCTTGATACTTTTTGAACAACTCAAAAAAGAGCAAAAACACTAATGCAAAAAGTATGTAAAATTCAATAATTTTTAATTTCAACAAGATTGCCTGTCTAAGTAAATTAAAAGCTAATTGAATGAAAAAAGAAAATCGTTTAAAATCCACTTTTGTTCCACTTCAGGAAGACACTTCTTAATAATTAGTGACCTTTAATGTCAAACTGCCAAAAAAAAAAAAGAAAAAAAAGACATCTTTATCCTCTTAATAATCAACGCCTACAGTGACCTTATTTTCAGCAGTGTAATTATTCTATTTGGCAAAGTACCATCGGTAGATTTATATTGAGTTAAACTTTATTAAGTTGGGCATTTATTTAAGCATCGCCAACTTTTAAGAAATCTTTCTGTTTCTCAAAAGGAAAAAAAAAAAATGATTTTTTTAAAAACATCTCCTTAAATTGATTAGTAATTTTATAGGAGAAAAAAATTGAATAAAAAGAAAAAGGAATAAGAATATTTGTTGATTTGATTACTTTATTATTTTTAAGAATAAATTATCAAAAATAAATAATGAATGAATTATTTGATTAATATAAGTTAAATAAAAAATTAAATAAATTAATAAAGATAATGAATAAATTAAATAACAACTAAACTAAATTAAAGATAAATAAAAATAGATTTTTAAAAATTAAAAATTAAAAAATTTTAAAAAAAATAAATGACTAAATTATCAAATTGGATAAAAAATTATTATCTTATTATCTTAGAGTATCATAAATCATCACTCCCCAGCAAAAATTTTTCTTTTTCTTTCAAGTGAATAAACAAAAAAAATGAATTATTCACATTATAAACGAAGGTCTTGTCCCACTACATATTTTTAGAGGTAAAATAATTGCTATTCTTAGAAAATAATCTAATTTTAAAGATCTTTTTTTATGGTAAAAACAATTACATAACTATACATTATATTATTGTCACATATTACTTAATTAATGAGAATGGAATTATCTGTCTTCCTATAAATAATGTCTGATGAACTTCAGAAGGCAGAAATAATGAGACCTCACATGATTGTTAATTCAACCTAGCAATTACTAATTGCTCTGTTCACCTTGTATCTTTCCTCAGTAAAGCTTTTCTCCTATTCTTTAATACTCGTGTTTCTTCCAATTAATTCTTTTGTTAGCTCTTGATACAGAGTTGCAACAATTATAAAAATAATGAAAGTTAAAACAATATGTAAGGCTGACAAGACTTTCGGACCACACTATACATTATAAAGAAATTGCCCATGGAGTAATGATTATCATTGTAAGAAATGTTAACATGAGTTCAAATCCGGGAAGCCCTGGTTGCATTTCACATATTATATTACCTTTGGAAAAGTATGAATCCAACTATCTCCCTCCAGCATATGGGTAAATTAGTAGGGCAGACAAGGCCTTTTAACCTTGGTATGGTTGTGATTGAGTTTATCAAAACAACCTTAAAATCTGGAAATGGTTAACAAAACAAGGTTTTGGTAATTGGTATTGAGGAAAATTTAAAAATATCTTTTATGAGTACTTTTTATTCTTTTAAATTTTAAATAGATTGAATATTATATATCTATTTTTATCATATTCCCTTATACCAAAACCTTTTTTTGTTAACCATTTCCAGATTTAAGGTTGTTTGATAAACTCAATCACAACACATACCAAGGTTAAAAGGCCTTGTCTGCCCTACTATTTACCCATAGCTGGAGGGAGAATAGTTGGATTCATACTTTCCAAAGGGTATATAGTAATATGTGAAATGCAACCAGGGCGGATTGTCATGTCTTGTTGCAACTCGTGTATCAGAGCTAACAAAGAATTAATTGGAAGAAACACGAGTATTAAGAATAGGAGAAAAGCTTTACTGAGGAAAGATACAAGGTGAACAGAGCAATTAGTAATTGCTAGGTTGAATTAACAAGTCATGTGAGGTCTCATTATTTCTCCCTTCTGAAGTTTCATCAGACATTATTTATAGGAAAGACAGATAATTCCATTCTCATTAATTAAGTAATATGTGACAATAATATAATGTATAAGTTATGTAATTGTTTTACCACTAAAAAAAGATCTTTAAAAATTAGATTATTTTCTAGAATAGCAATTATTTTACCTCTAAAAAATATGTAGTGGTAACAAGACCTTCGTTTATAATGTGAATAATTCATTTTTTTTGTTTATTCACTTGAAAGAAAAAGAAAATTTTTGCTGGGAGAGTGATGATTTTATGATACTCTAAAGATAATAAGATAATAATTTTTTATCCAATTTGATAATTTAGTCATTTATTTTTTTTTAATAATTTTTTAATTTTTAATTTTTAAAAATTAATTTTTATTTAATCTATTTAATTTAGTTTAGTTGTTTTATTTATTTTATTCATTATCTTATTTAATTTATTTAATTTTTTATTTTAACTTATATTAATCAAATAATTCATTCATTTATTTTATTTTTGATAATTTATTCTTAAAAAATAATAAAGTAATCAAATCAACAAATATTCTTAATTCCTTTTCTTTTTATTCAATTTTTTTCTCCTATAAAATTATCTAATCAATTTAAGGAGATGTTTTTAAAAAAAATCATTCTGTTTTTTCCTTTTGAGAAAACAGAAAGATTTCTTAAAATTGGCGATGCTTAAATAAATGCCCAACTTAATAAAGTTTAACTCAATATAAATCTACCGATGGTACTTTGCCAAATAGAATAATCTACACTGCTGAAAATAAGGTCACTGTAGGCGTTGATTATTAAGAGGATAAAGATGTCTTTTTTTTTTCTTTTTTTTTTTGGCAGTTTGACATTAAAGGTCAACTAATTATTAAGAAGTGTCTTACCTGAAGTGGAACAAAAGTGGATTTTAAACTGATTTTTCTTTTTCATTCAATAAGCTTTTAATTTACTTAGACAGGCAATCTTGTTGAAATTAAAATTATTGAATTTTACATACTTTTTGCATTAGTGTTTTTTGCCTCTTTTTGAGGTGTGTTCAAAAAGTATCAAGATAGAAACTATGTTTGTGTTTACCCAACCCCTTCACCACAGGCAGGATGAAACACAAGGTTAACTTTTAAGTGGAGTACAGCTGGTCTGGGTGAATAGTTGAGCAGATTGGGTTATTTAGGCCTATTTAGGAAACCAGTCTAGGAAAAATAAAACTGCAAATACAAACTAGATTTATTTTGCTTTTTCACAAAAAAAAACGGTTATTTCCTATAAGTCTAACATAAACAAAGGGGAACCACTCTTAACTGATAAATTATTTATTTATTGATCTTCTAGGAAAATTGGTTTATAGCAAAAATTATTTTCGTCTCGCAAAGATATTTGTTTTGAGGTTATCAAAAAGAGTGCTCCAGGCCGGAAAAGAGGCTTGTCATCAAATTTCTGGTAGCTGAGAAGTGCAAACCATGTGAAATTTACAGAAGAACATGTGTATGGACAAGGATGTTTTAGTAAAAAATATTTACAAATGGGGTAAACATAGATTTGCCACTACAAAGCTGATTCAAAAAGACAGTTCATACACTGGAAACACACTGACTCTCCGGTAAAGAAAAAATTTCCGAGTTCAGTGGTCAGTAAAGAAGGCCATTCTTACAGTCTTCTAGGACACGAAAGGACCCGTCAATATTGTTTTCCTTGAAAAAGTGGGCAACAGTAAACAGTGCTTCCTATTGGCAACTTCTGAGGCTATATTCACCTTATTTATTGAATAATTCATATTATATGATGCTAGGCAGCTGACATCTCTCAGGCACCGCAGTTTCTAAAATAAAAGACATCCATTTGATGTTGAGAATCCTACAAATGGTAGTTCTGAAGAAATCTCTCAGGAGTTTGAGATGTTGTCCAAACACAATCCAGGTTTCACAGGTGTACATGAGAGAAGAGAGTACACAAGCTTGGTAGACATGAAGTCTGATGGGAATTTTAATTAATGAATATATATATATATATATATATATATATTTGCATGGAAGTAATTCTGCAACTCTGGGTTTCATAATGCCAAAATGAAGTCATGAAACCCGGGTCGCAGAATTACTTCCATGTAATAAATAAATTTACACAAACTAATATATATTTATACTTATTCTTATATAATAGTTCTGTCACTGATATTGAGCACTCTTCTAATAATACTGCAAAATCTTGGCCCATCACTAACTCACCAATTGAGATAGTGATAACAATACACTATTGCAATATATATGTATATATGTATATATATATATATATATATATATATATATATATATATATATATATATATTGGGGAGAATATGTGCTTAATTGAAGTTGTACCAAATTTTGAAAATTAATTAATTAATAATTAATGAATTAGGCGGGCATACCTATTCAAATGTAAGGCTAAACAAATCGAGAAAAATCAATCTCTGTATGTACATTTTGGCCTATTAGGCCTCATCAGCAGAGCTATAGACAGGAAGACCGCTTTGTGTGTGATTCAAACCCTGACTGTCAAACTGATAGGCAGGGACTCTAACCATTAGACCAGCTGGCCTTTCCCAGATTTTTCGTTTTTTTAGAAGTAGGTTATATTCCGCTTATGGTGACTTTTACTACACAACACTAAAGTAAACAAACAAACAAACAAACAATGTAATTGAAGTCGTACCTAATTTTGAAAATTAATTAATTAATAATTAAGAATTAGGCAGGCATACCTATTCAAATGTAAGGCTAAACAAATCGAGAAAAATCAATCTTTGTATGTACATTTTGGCCTATTAGGCCTCATCAGCAGAGCTATAGACAGGAAGACCGCTTGTATATATATATATATATATATATATATATATATATATATATAAACTCTATCAGCAATATTGAGCAGTAAATATAGCAAACCATATTATTAATATCAATATCAATATATATATGTATATATTGATATTGGTATTAATAATATAGTTGCCTTCAAGCAAAATATAAATAATAATATATATATATAAACTATTGCAATATTGAGCACTTTTTATTAATAAATGTAGGAAACTACATATATATATATATATATATATATATATATATATATATAATTTCTCGTCTATGCAATTTTGAAACCAACCTTTCAACTGTTTGAAAATTGCACTAGTTAGAAACTGTCAGTTACCAAGTTCCATTGACTTGATGTGTTTGCAATTCTAACTTAGATATACATGCTCTATCAATGATACTGAGCACTCTTTATTTATGAGTATAGCAAACAACATATATATATTGGTAGATGATATCTGTGGTTACCACCTAAATTACAACTCAAACATCCTGATTAATAACTGATTCAAACAGTTCATAAAAGATATACAAAATGCATAAGATGATAAGGTAGTAAGATATCTGTATGTTATTGGATTATAGTGACATACACTTGTACAGCATTTCATGCCACTGTCTGGGTCTATATAGCTACAGCCCAGTGACAAGCATAGCAAGATAACTGGTGATAATGTGAACTGCAGGTTTTATTTCAATGCTTCTCTTAGACGTTTCTTGTCAAAGGATACCTACAAGTCAGCAGTCTGATTTTGGGTTAATTTCTGCAGTTTTGATTTTGGAGTTAATTTATAAAAGGGTTGCCTTCATTACGACTAGAGCTGCTGCTACCCTAAAAGGTGTAGAGTACTGAGAGAGTAAATGCATTACAGTAATAATGATAAGTGAGTCTATCTTGCTAACAATTGTGCTATGGTGAGGGTTTAAAAAAAGAAAAAAAAGGGAAATATGCTTACTCTGATAATCCTTAAAAATCAGATGTGTAGGCAGTATCAACTGGCATTGTATAACTAATTCAACTTTTGAAAAATATACAAGATGCCTAAGAATTGATAAGGTATACACTTGTATGACACTTGCTGGGCTTACATACCAACAGCCCAGTGACAAGCATAGCAAGATAACTGGTGACTATACAAATTGTATGTTTTATTTCAGAGTACCTTCTATTTTAAGTAAAGTAAGTGGAGTGACCTATTGCCGGTAACAGCCAGACAGCAAGGGAGTCTATCCCCTTTTTTACTAGCACTAGACCAGGGAGATATTTTTTTAATTAATGAAAAAAATTGTCCATAAAGTTTACTGTGAATGTTTTTTATGATGAAAAGATTTTAATATACTGAATCATGAAATTGAAAATAAACAATTTTGAAATTTTAACTTTTATATGAATTTTAAACATTTCTTTTATATTGTGTATAATCTAATTAACACTAGTTGTTACTACTACTACTACTACTACTACTACTACTACTACTATTATTACAATAACATTAACAATAACAATCTCCTCCTCCTCCTCCTCCTCCTTCTTCTTCTTTCTTACTGCTTCATTTTTTTTTCATTATCATTATCTGATATTAATTCATTTTTTTCTTTTTTTTCTATTGATTTTAAAAAGAAAGAGATTTCTAATTTATTTGGAATTATGGCTTCAATTTCATATTTGTATTGTAATAAAATTCAATACTGACAAAACAATTTTGATTTTAATTTGAAAAATCCCATTTAATTGAATTTAGGAATGTTTTTTTTCTCTCCCAAAATATTAAGGCAAATAATTCTACAAAATTAAATAAATAATTCATGGAGCAAAATGAAATCTTAGAAATCTTTTATAAATTCTAAGGTTTAATTCATTGGTTATCATTTTTGAAATTGTTTATGAATATTTGGTGTGGAAACAGACACACTTGAGATTTTTCACAATCATTTTCTCACTCCAGAAATGATGACTTTACTAATGTTTTCTCACTAAATTTATTTCTGCAATGAATTTCATCAAACTGAAATCATGGAGGATAAAACTTTTGGACCTCTTGATTATTTTCATTACTTTAATCATCAAGATAAATCAGCAAGTGTCGATCATTTTATTTCTTGAGTCCAAGGTCAAATAGGAAATTTGAAGATTATGTTCTATTCTAAATCAAGATGGCTTATCTGCTTTGAAAATTAGGATTTAAATTACTCAATATTAGAAGAATTAGGATTAATTACTTTACTAGAAAGAAGAATAAGAGGTGATCTAATTGAAACTTTCAAAATAATTAATTAAATTAATTAAATTATGATTGCAATTTTTAAAATATTTCTCCTTGAACTTGAATTTTTCTATCATGGAAGTTTTCAAAAACGGAATCTATTAACCAATTTGATTTATTTTCTTTTGGTGAGGACTATTGTCGGTATCAGTCTATAGAAGGGGGGGAAATAGATATTTGCTTCAACAAGTTACTGCTGAGATGGGGACCAAAAAAAGCGAGTTCACTGTCTTCTTGCAGACCAAACTTTCTTTTGGTCAACACAATCTTCGACCAGCAGCTGAAAATACATCGCCGTCGTCAAAATAATATTTTTTGACTACCATCTCACATAAGCTGAAAGCTTCTCTGCTTGTCACCCTGCTCGCTTCGGTTATTTATCGGCATATTACTCAAACATCCGGGCACATCAGTCGAACCTCGCGTCTGTACAACGCACAATTCACCTGCATTTGGATGGACGCTTGTAGGCGCCAACATCTGGGCACCTGAATTGCACCTTGCGTCTATCCAGTGCCTAAATCGCATTTGTTTTTGCATGCGGGAGATTCGGGTTCGATCCCAGCAGGCAAGACAAAGTCTTGCTCTTTTTCGTTCTCCGTTTAAGACTGACCATATATGTGACCTGTGTGGCAGGGCCTATCTGTCGAGGGCTGGGCTTCTCATTCATGTACAGTTGCATACGAGAGGAAGTCGAGAAAGGGGTTTATGTGTGACAGGGAACATAAAAACAAATTTGGACCAGTAGGCCCTATGCGTGCTCACAACCGAACTACTTAGAGAAATGGCCTTCTTCTGCGAAGAAGTGTCAATCACCAGACCAGGGAGATTGTTTTTATCATGTGAGATGGAACGCCACAGCTACCATCAACTCTCCACTTTACTGCACAGATCCAAGCTGTGCTACTCATGTGCTGAGTTTGTGAGGGCCTGTATTGAACCTGGTGCTTTGTGGTTCCAAGGTGGATGCTCTACTGATTAATGGATTTTTGGAAAAAATGTCTAATCAGATCAAGAACCGAAATAGCATAGAAGATTTTAAGATTGAATTTGAAGAATTTATAAATAATGGTAAGAAGAAGAAATTAAGAAATTTTGGGAAATTATCAGATGAATTACTTAACAGAATTTTATCTGCATATCAATGTTGTATTAATATTCTATATGTTCAAGGGAAAGATTATTTTTCTGGTTATTTCCTAGCTCAGTCGGTAGAGCGTTCGGCTAGAAACCACAAGGTTCCTAGTTCGATACCGGTCCTCGCCAACTCAGCGTATGAGTAGCACAGGTATATGTGCGGTAAAGTAAGGAGCTGATGGTAGGTGTGGCGCTCCACCTCAGACACAAAAAAACAATCTCCTTAGTCTAGCGCTATTGAAAAGGGGATAGACTCCCTCGCTGTCTGGCTGATACCGACTTTAGGCCGCCCTGACGACTTTACTTACTTATAACATAAACAAAGGGGAACCACTCTTGACTGATAAATTATTTATTTTCCCATTAAACTAACCCTAAACCCTAACCCTAACCTGTCTTCTTTTTTCCAAGTAGATCAATAAATAGATAAATAATTCATCAGTCAAGAGTGGTTCCCCTTTGTTTATGTTAGACTTATAGGAAATAACCATTTTTCCTTTAAGGGTTTAAGCGAGAAGATGGTAAAAGATGAGATGTCCAAGGAGACATAACAAACAAACTAATAATAATTACTATTTTTTTTTTGGTCATGATTTGAACACATTTGGCAGCAGTTGAAAAGATACAACTTGATCATTCACTTTATTAGTGACATTATATTTTAATGTTGAGTGCTTCTTAAGACGTATAGGTATGAATAGGATGAAGAGAATTATGTTATATCAATCTTCCAAATAGAATCAACATTCTCTAGTACCTGAATAAAATACACAACTCAGCCGTAAGGAAAGGCATATATTTTTCCTAAGAACGTCAAACTGGAGGTTATTACACTTAAAGGGAAATAACTCTCAAAATAAAAATACATTAGTTATTTCCCCTTATATTTTTCGACTTTTCTAGGTTTTTTCTTTTCTTTGAAATATATGATATTGTTGTCATTTACTAAGTTTACCTTTTAACACAAAGCCAGAAGTATGGAACACCCAGTGAGAATCGAACTCCATAGCAATAGTAAACTTATCTAGCTCGCTAATTAATACACCACACGAGACTCCTATAAATTAAGCATAGCTTAGAATTTGGCATCCAGTGAGGATTAAACTCAGTATTAAGTAGAAATTCATTCATGAGATAAGATTTGTAACCATTTCATTACAACTATTATTCACTAAGCTTATCTTCGTTTGGCACAAGGCTATAATATGCTATAATGGAAACGTGTGGTGTAATGGTTAAAGTCATGGGAAATGGACTTGTCACCCCAAGTTCAAATCCTGGACGTGGTAATTGCATTTCACTTAGTGTTAATATCCTTGAGAAAGGTATGAATCCTACTCTCCCTTCAGCTATGGGTAAATAGTATGGCAAACTGGGCACTTTAATCTTGGTTAGGCTACCATTCTCTGAGAGAGGAAAACTCTGAATTCAAGCCTGTTAAACTTAGCTTAATAAATTGACATTGTGTCACATCCTGCTCATGTGGAGGGGTTGGTAAATATATATATATATATATATATATATATATATATATAATAGGAGGAGACCCAGTGAGAATTGAACTCAGTATTAGAGTTGTCTCCATGGTGTAATGGTTAATGTGCTGGACTGCGACTTCGTAGTAAGTGAGTATGAAATTCAGTTGTGCTTTTGTGTTCACTTTTGGATTAATACCTTTGGGAAAGTATGAACCCTCTCATTTCCCCATCTATATGTTAAATAGTACCACTACTATTCTTCTACAAGGATGGCTTTGGCATTAAATAACCTATGAAGGTTATATATGTCATTAAACAAAGAAACCAAACCAAAAGTGTCCTTATCGATCATTGCTCCTGGCAAGTCCTCAGCATGGAATCTAGTGTCCATACAGAGCTGATGAATGTAAGCTTTTGCTGGTTAGCCAAAACTGGTGTGTCCAAGTGTAGGTGTCCACAGGAGAACATCACTTATGAGTTCATCCTTATTTCTCCAGCAGTGTTCACCATATCTTGTTTGTATTACTTGGTTGGGTTGTGTGATACGAAGTAAGTGGTCATACAGCTGCTCTTTTGTGGGATGATGCTACCAGGATTTGTCCAGGATATTATGCAGCATCCTTGTGTAGTTCTCATATATCTTTTTCTTTAATCATTTTGTTAAAGTCCCAGTGGTGCAGCCATATAGTAACCCTGACATGTATGGAAGCACTGGATGTAACGAGTTAACCATTACATCCCGTGCTTCCGTGTGTGCTTATGTGTATGGAGAGGGGCATCAGGTTTGGTGTTAGTGGACTACAGGAAACATGGAGGCCTTTAAAGATGCAGTGTTTCAGCAGCCTACAGCAGACGTGGGCAGCTTATTCCATGCCTCGACAATTCTGAGCGTGAAAAAATGTTTCAAAAAGTCACGTGAGCAATACTGTTTTCTGACTTTGTAGGCATGCCCACGTGTGTTAGAAAGATGGAGATCAAAAAGGTGCTCAAGGTTGCTGTTGTTATCTGAAAAAAAAAATATTTAAGGGATGATGCTTATTTATTTTCTGAATCTGTCAGGGAAAAGTGTTTCAGTTATTCTATATCTTCTGTGCTAGCTAGAATATACATCCTCTGGGCGAAAGTATTTAAGTTTTAATGTAATGAAATATATTAAATTAGAAAATCTGATAAAATTAAATAAGAACGTATATAAAAATATTACACTTATTTTAATCATATTTTACTTGGTTTCTATATAAAACCATTCATAGGATTGATTTTAATACATTGGAAAATAAAATAATGATAGAATACCAAGTAATTATTTATTAAACCCAGTTTTGTTAAAACCAGTATGCAAATTAACCACACCATATATTATGTAAACCTTTATTCCTTCGTGATATATAAGACACATTACATGATTTTAAATACACTAAAAACATGGCCTGTTTTGAAGCAAATCTAACTTAGATTTTCATTGAGACATCATTATAGATAAAATTTATTCTATGAATTAATAATGATTTTGACTATAAATCAAATAATCATTGATAAACTTACACAATTCCTGAGGGTATTGTGACATAAGCAATGATGTAATTTTGGTTACAGACAGACAAAATCCCCATTATATTAAGATATCATCTGCATTAATGTCAAAATATTTATAATCAATAATGTGATAAAACCTTTTTTATTTACGGAAATTTCTATTGGCCTTTCATTCTCAAAACTGATTTTCATTTTTGATAATTCAAAATGTTTTATCCTTCATCAACAATGGTTGTGGTTGGCTAACACTGGTGTGTCCATGTGTAGGAGTCCTTATGAGAACCTTGTTTAGGAATTTGTTTTTACTTCTCCAGCAGTGCCCAGCATGTTTTCATCTTACTTGTATTGCTTATGTGATTAGAGATAAGTGGCCATATAGCTGTTGTTTTGTAGGGTGCTGCTTCAAAGATTTGTTCAAGACAGCACGTAACATCCTTGTGTAGATCATATCTAGCTTTTTTTGTTAAAGTCCAGTGCATCATTGTTGTCTGACCAGCAAAAAACATTCATCAGATCATAGTAGACATTGGATGCTATCTAGAGCAGTAGTTCTCAACCGGGGGTCTTATGCCCCCATCGCAGGGACCATATGACATTTTTGGGGGGTCCAGGCAACCAAAAATTATTTAATCATAAAGATACAATAAGATTTTTAAACATCGAATTACTATGAAGGGAAGGGTCCACCATAGTAAAATAGGAATCATAGGAGGCCATAGCATAAAATTGTGCGTGCGCATTATCTGAAATGAACTTAATTGTTATTAAGAACACATTTTATGATATTTTTGTGTTAAAGCATGCAGTTTTATTGTTTTTGAAAAAGTTTCTAAGATTTGTGTATTTCACACGGAGACTTTCAAAATGGCTACCGGCTTGTTTCAAAGTGAAAGTCAGTTGGCTAAATTCCTAGCATAAAATTATCTGAAATGAACTTAATTGTTATTAAGAACACATTTTATAATATGTTTGTGTTAAAGCATGCAGTTGTATTGTTTTCGAAAAGTTTCTAAGATTTGTGTATTTCACATGGAGACTTTCAAAATGGCTACCGGCTTGTTTCAAAGTGAAAGTCAGTTGGCTAAATTCTTAGCATAAAATTATCTGAAATGAACTTAATTGTTATTAAGTTTAAAAGAGGTCCTACAAAGAGTGATAGTCAATAGGGATAGATAGTAAGAGAGAGTCAATGGAATCCACGCTGTTGGCATGACATGATGATGATGATGATGATGATCTGTCATTTAATAAATTATTTACTAAGTTTAGTTTAGTTGTGGCACAAGGACAGAAGTATGGAGCACCTAGTGAGAATCAAACTCACTAACAATGGTCTGCTAATCTAGCTTCTTAACCTTTACACGTTGTGAGATGCTTTGATCCCTCATCAAATAAAAATTGAAATTATCATTCAATTTTTTTCTCAAATTCTAGTGATGTATACAGTTTCATTATTATTATTATTGTTATTATTATTATTTATTTATTTATTTATTATTATATGCATTGAATTTACTGGATATCAAGTGGCAGCAAGTCTTGTTTTGTAGCAGATTTTAGTCATGTAGTCATCTGGCTGGTATGATTTTTTTAAATTTCTAAGTCTTCCAGATTATTTGCCAGGCTGCTGTAGGGCTCCAACTATGATTGGCACTACTGTCCCCTTTATATTCCTTAATTTCTTCACTTTTTTGGCAAGGACAAGATATTTTTCTGGCTTTTCACTTACTCTCATTTTACGAGATGCGTAAAATTCTCTATGACTTTGAGATACACATAGATCACGCAATCCCGGCTAGAAGACCAGACTTAGTGTTAATCAATAAGAAGAAAAGAATGATAATGATAAAGATAATTAAATTCATTATGTACAACACTCAGGTACACCACAACTCATCAAAGTCTCATATATAGTACATAGAATAATGTACTAATGTCAGAAACATGAATAGCGTACAGTAATAATATACATGTATGTGTGCATGTGCATGCATATGTGTGTGGCGGATTACAGGAAGCATGGAGGCTTTGAAAGATGCAGTGTTTTGGCAGTTTATAAAGGATGTAGGCAGTTTATTCCATGCCTTGGCAACTCTGAGTGTAAAAATGTTTCCGAAAGTCATGAGTTATGCTGTTTTCTGACTTTGTAGGCATGCTCACGTGTGTTAGAAACATGGAGTTGGAAAGATGACTCAAGGAAGCGGAAATCCGAGAAAGAATCAAGACCATACAAACTACAGCATTGTTAAGATTGGCTAGAATAGTCAGAAGAATCATGGATAACTGAGGAGACTTGCTGTTACTCAAACTTGAGTGAAAGACCACCAGCAAATATTATTGTGAAAAACTCGCAAAGAGTGAAATAATAATAATTATTATTATTATTATTATTATTATCATTGGTTTGTTGTTGTATTCTTGTACTTGCAAGTCCTCACTAGTTGTATGGTAGTTGGTTTAGCTCAGGAATCGCAAGGTTCAAGGTTCGATTCTGGTCCCCACCAACTCAGCATATGAGTAGCACAACTTTGATAATCTAATCTGTGCAGTATAGAGGGGAACTAATGGTATGTGTGGCGCTCCACCTCAGCAAAAAAATAAATAGTGAAAAGGGGATAGACTGTCTGGCTGATACTGACAATAAGCCACTCCGCCAACTAGAGAGTTTAGACTAGATAAGTGACAGCAGGTCTCCTTACTTCTGTAGAACCTTATTCACTGTTCTTATTGGTCCTAATGCTGCCTTTACTCAAAACTCCACATAAGAAAATGACCTTGTGTCACATCCTACTCACGCTAAGGGGTTAGTAATTGTTATGACCTGTTTAAGGGTCAATAAATAAATACTCAACACGGAGATAAAAAGTAAAGAACAGATGTATTCAACATATATTAATGTACAAAATGAGGAGGGTTTCGTTGGGTACAGCATACACGAAGATATGCATTTGCTACTTCTCACTTGAGCAGCTTTGCTCTGCTAAATATACCCTTTGGGTAAGTCCATTGTTCTGGTCATAGGTGAGTCACCTACAACAGTGAATATATATATTGACATATCTTTTTGTAGATCTTAAGTATCAGAACTGATTTAATAATTTAAGAGACTTATCGTTCAGTGTGGAGATGTCTCCGTCTTGTTTCTTACATTAATTAACTTGAATCCTTATTTTTGGCTGTTGTAATGTTAAACTATATTATTTATTATTTATGTCACGTTATGGTGCATCAGGTCAGATGCCAAAATAGACAAGGTCGACATGGAAGTCAGCAACAGGCTGGCAAAGGTGAGCAGTGCATTTGGCAAACAATACAGACGTGTGTGGTACATTAGACACCTGAAGAAGAGTACAAAGATTAGTGTGTATAGAGCTATAATCCATACCTCCATCTTGTATGGTTTAGAGTTGTCACCGCCCACGATTCCTTGAAAAGTTCCACAACACCCACAGGAGTACTTTGTTACCAATACTGAAGTCTTTGAGCAGGTGAAGATTATCAGTATCCTTGGCCATGCTACTGAAGTGTCATATAGTACCTAAATAACGAGAATGATATTGTCTGTTTTTCCTATGAATAAAGTTTGATAAAACCTCGGAAGAAAGAAACAACGAGTTAATTAATTTACCTTGCATCTTTGCTTAGTAAACCTTTTCTCTATCCTTAATACTTGTGTTTCTTCTAGCCATAGTTTTTGTCACCATCCGATATGGCTGAGAGTTGTGAATTACTGATCATCACCGACTACAACTCCTCGAGTGGTTACTTCCACCAGCGCTATCTCTGTACTATCTTCAACATCCAATGGAGACATAATTATTTCTCTATATTGTTTTTATCTAACCATTAGAAGGGTTCTTATTCATCTCTCTTCGGTTTTAGAGCAATCATGGGCAAACTGTGGACAATTGTGACACACGGTTCTTTTTGAATGGTCCACCTAAGACAGACCTTCGTTCAAACCTTGGAGCACTCATCACCAACTACAATTCCTCGAGTGGTTACTTCCACCAGCGCTATCTCTGTACTATCTTCAACATCCACTGGAGTGACTTTGTTGCCAATATTAAAGTCCTTGAACAGACAAAGATTACTAGCCTGATCATCATTATCTAGGTTGTGCCGACAGCACGGATCTCCATGACTCTTCCTCACCAACCTGTCCCTATTGGCCATCGATCCTAGAAGGTCCTCTGCATATTATCCAGTATCCGTGCAGAGCTGATTAACGTAGGTTTTTACTGGATGATCCACACTGGTGTGCTCATATGTAAATGCCCAGTGTTTGAAATGACTTTAAACAGATAAACAAAACAAAACTATAGATTTTAGTTGTAACCTTTCTCTATATTTTTTCATTGCTTTTAACTCAGAATTATTTCTCTATATTGTTTTTATCTAACCATTAGAAGGATACTTATTCATCTCTCTTCGGTTTTAGAGCAATCATGGGCAAACCGTGGACACTTGTGGCACACGGTTCTTTCTGAATGGTCCACCTAAGACAGACCTTCGTTCAAACTGGAGCACTCTGTTGTGCTACTATTTTAAATAGCCTCAAAACAAATAATTTTTGTGAGATTAAAATAATTTTTGCTATAAGTTATTTCCAAACAATGCTAGTTTACATTCATGGAAACAATTCTGCAAAAAATTCCCCTTTTAAATCGACGGCGCATGTGTTGCATAGGGGACGGCCCTCTGGGAACACGTGGTTAATTTTCTCAAAATTTGCGGTCTAGAGGCCAAAGCTCTTTGATGAGAATGATTCTCGTGTATATATTTATATTAGGATAGCATAGACACAGAAACTGACAGTCGGCAAGTCATGTTGACTCTGTGTTTACACTATCATAATATATATATATATATACATATATATATGTGAAATAAATATTTAGAAAAAACAAACACATGATGTTAAATTCGCTGACAGAATTCTGTTTCGACCCTTTATTGAAGTGGTCTTCCTCAAGAGCGAGTTGTGTATGATAGAGAGAACGGCGAAAGTGGACCGTTATGAGATGAAAGTGGTGCAGATGAAACGTTCAATATTATAGCCGGAATTTTTTTTTTTTTTTTTTTTTTTTAATTTAAATTTAGAAAATGCGCATTCCATTCATTTTTCATATTGTCTTTTGAAAAAACAAAAATACCAGGATTTCTACATCTTATCCGGTGAACATCGTGGTCTACAGTGCTGGGATTTTTGAACTTTTTGATACTTTCTTTTACATTTTTATACACATTTACATCAAACTCTTTTGAGTTTTCTTGTGGACTATAATGCTTCTGATTTAATAAAATAAAATAAAATTTATTTTATTTTATTTAAAAAACAGAATGCGCATTTTCTAAATTTAAATTTAAAAAAAAAAAAAAAAAAAAATTCCGGCTATAATATTGAACGTTTCATCTGCACCACTTTCATCTCATAACGGTCCACTTTCGCCGTTCTCTCTATCATACACAACTCGCTCTTGAGGAAGACCACTTCAATAAAGGGTCGAAACAGAATTCTGTCAGCGAATTTAACATCATGTGTTTGTTTTTTCTAAATATTTATTTCACACTGTCGGATTCACTTCCATTCATTTTTCACATATATATATATATATTTTTGGGAGAATAAGTGGTTAATTGGAGTCGTACCTAATTTTGAAAATTAATTAATTAATAATGAATTAGGCGGGAATACTTATTATTATTAATTAATTAATTTTCAAAATTAGGTACGACTCCAATTAGGCGGGAATACTTATTACTATTAATTAATTAATTTTCAAAATTAGGTACGACTCCAATTAAGCACTTATTCTCCCAAAAATTGTCGGCAAAAAAGCCATTCCAAACAAACCGTGTTTACAACTTATCATATATATATATATATATATATATATATATATATATATATATGAGAGAGAGAGAGAGAGAGAGAGAGAGAGAGAGAGTGGGGGGGGGGAATAGTCACACTATCATTGCTAAAAAAAGTTTTATAAATTTCTTAATCCCGACCGGTTTTGGAGTTCGGCCATCATCAAAGTATATCTATTTCCTGATTGTTTATATTTCGAGGCTGAATAGTTTTATGAACGCCAAGGGATTAGCATCACGGTCAAATGTACTTTTAAACTTTAGATTGAACAACATTATCGCCCGGATTTTTCAGGTGTTTATAAATAATTTCAATTTCTTTTCCTCAATGATGTCGATAAGTAGGAAGATCAGTCTTATAAGACGAAATCAATTTTCAGACGAGGAATTTTTAACATTCTAATATTTGGGGGTTGAAATGTGATTTTTTTAGCTAGTTTAATTTGTTGTTAATACATTTTAGCTTTCAAGACGTAAGTATTTACCAAACCCATTTGCCACGGATAGGATGTGACACAAGGTCACAAGTATGGGGTAACCAGCAAGGATCGAACTCACTATTCAGTTGTAATGGATCTGTGAGGCTAGCCTACTAATCATTACACCACAATGGAACACCCTATTTACCCAAACCGTTCGTCATGGGTAGGATGTGACACAAGGTTGCAATTATGAGCTATCCAGGGAGAATCGAATTGTTACGATTTTTGTGGCCATCCTTTAGATTTCAGGGAAGAGCGCTGTCCAGCGGAGATCCTTTATATTAAGCAGAGCATGATGTCTGTATGTATGTCTGTGTGTTTGTATATAGATCCATAACTTTCTCAGCTGAGAAGCTACAGAGTTGAAATTTGGTTTACAGATACACCTTAATAAGGCGCATAAAGTGATGTAGGTGGGAACATTGGTAGTTATCAGAGTGCAGTCCAAGAAGAGCATCCATTGTAGTCTGTCATGTTTTATCCAAATCACTAGGACCAACTTCAGAGAGTTCGGTTCAAACTTCATACATTAAGTTTAGTGTTTAGTGTTTGTGACTTTGATATACTATAATTGTGGTGTCTCTGTCTGTCGGGGATACAAAGATCTATACCAAGATCAAGCATAAACTAATGAGAATAACTTCGATAAATTTGCAAATTTAAAGAATTTCCATATCGAGCATTCTGTCTGTTAGGTTCAGTTTGAATTAATGATAACACTGTTGGTATTGCGTCTCAACTCCTTTCAAAAAGTATCAATTGTGTTATTGGTTATCATCATCATCATCATCATGTCACACTAGCAGAACGGATATCCATGACAATCTCGCCAACCGTCCCTATCACTCATCGCCCCCAGTAAGTCCTCTGCATAGCATCCTGTATCCATACAGAGCTGGTCAATGTACGTTTTTGTTAAGTGGGGGTTAACATGCACACATTTCCGTTGTAACATTTCCACAATAACCAGATCGAGTGATAGCTACTGCTATCCAATGGTGAGCAATATGAGATTTAAAAGGTGTGTACTTAAATTTAGTCAGGTTGATATATAACTCGGGCAAGGCCGAGTACATACAGCTCCATCGGGTGGCCTAAAGTAGGTATCAGGGAATCTATCCCCTTTTCACTAGCGCTAGACCAAAGACATTGTTTTGGCATCTGAGGTGGAGCACCACACCAGCCATCAGCTCCTCACTTTAGCACACATATCACTGTGCTACTCATACGCTGTGTTGGCGATGGTCGGCATCGAACGCTCTACCGACTGAGCTTTATTATATTGAATTCATTGTCTTTGTTGAGATTTTGGTTTGTTAGATGGAAATGTTATTCTACTGAGATAAGTTTGTTATAGTTCAAGGATTTTTATTCAGTATCTATAATTATTCATTTTAACATTGAAAGGCCAGTTTAATTTTGGTTATTTCCTATAAGTCTAACATAAACAAAGAGGAACCACTCTTGACTGATAAATTATTTATTTATTTATTGATCTACTAGGAAAAAGGAAGACGGGTTTAGGGTTAGGGTTAGGGTTTAAGGTTAGTTTAATGGGAAAATAAATAAATAATTTATCAGTCAAGAGTGGTTCCCCTTTGTTTATTTTAGACTGATAGGAAATAACTTTAATTTCCCTTTATATTGCTGGGAGCAACAAATGAATTCTAAATTTTTATAAAATTCTCTCTGACTTTGAGATACAGACGGACCCCCCAATCCCGGTCAGAAGACCAGTAATATTGGTGGAGTGGTTTATTGACGGTATCAACCGGACAGCGAGGGAGTCTATCCCCTTTTCACAAGTGATATACCAGAGAGATTGCTTTGCATCTGAGGTGGAGAGCCTCACCTATCGTCATCTCTCCATTTTACCACACAGATCAGATTACCCAAGGTGTGTTACTTATGCGCTGAATTCGCGAGACCTGGTATCGAACAAGGCACCTTGTGGTTCCTAGGTGAATGCTCTACTGATTGAGCTAAATCGATCCCTCTGACCTAGTGTTAATCAATAAGAAGAAAACTTGTCATCTAGTGGATTTTGCCGTCTCAGTGGATTACAGAGTGAAAAAGAAAGAAACCAATAATATAGAAACATACTTGGACCTTGCCAGAGAACTGGAAAAAAAACTTTAAAAAACCAAACAAACTGTGGAACACGAAGGTAAAGGTCTTACCAATTGTAGTTGGCGCCCTTTAAACGGTCTGTAAGAGTTTGGAAACGAGTCTGGATGAATTGAATAGGAGGAAGGACTGAGACCATCCAAACAACAACATTGTTAAGATTGGCTAGAATACTTAGAAGAGTTCTGGATATCTAAAGAGATTTACTGTCACTTAGTCTCTTATGAAAGACAAAAAGCTAATCATGCTGGGATGAAAAACTCGCGTGGAATAATAATAATAATAATAATAATAAACCATAACACTGCACTGCTGCAATCTGCCAGAATACTCAAGACCTGAGGAGACTTGCTGTCACTCAGACTCCAGTGAAAGACCATCAGCTAACACTGATGTGAAACAAAAAAGAAAGAACTTGTCAACTGGTGGATTTTGCAGTGACAGCAGATCACAGGGTGAAGCTAAAGGAAAATGAAAAAATGGACAAATATCTGGACCTTGCCAGAGAACTGAAAAAGTTATGGAATATGAAAGTGAAAGTGATACCAATTGTGGTTGGTGCACTTGGAACGGTCCCAAAAGGATTAGAAAAGGGTTTGAAAAGTTTGGATATCAGAGGAAGGATTGAAACCATTCAGAACACTGCACTGCTGCAATCTGCCAGAATACTCAGAAGAGTCCTGGAGACCTGAGGAGACTTGCTGTCACTCAGACTCCAGTGAAAGACCATCAGCTAATGATGATGTGAAAACTCAAAAGGAGCAAATAATAATAATAATAATAATACACCTGGACTGTACCTCTCATAAGATACTCAGGACCATTCCTAAAATGGACAAGAGAGGGGCTCCGACAGATGGTCCAAAGGATAAGGAAACTTATGACAATGCACAAAGCATTACACTCGAAAGACAACATAGACAGATTATATGTACCAAGAAAAGAATGGGGAAAGGGTCTCGCCAACATTGAAGATTGTGTAGGTGCGATAATCCGAGCACTTGACGAATACACTAATAAAAGTACGGAAAGACTAATTGTAGCAGCCAGAAAAGGCAATTGCAACATATTGACAAGCAGAAATACATCAAAACAATATAAAAGCAGAAATGGGAAGAAAAACAACTATATGAATACTTTAAGTGACAAACTGAATAAATATCACATCAGAAGCCATGGACATGGCTAAGAAGAGGACACCTCAAGAGAAAAACTGAATATCTTATAATCGCAGCACAAGACAATGCCATCATAAAAAATCATATAAAGCCAAAAATAGATAAGACGCAGCAGAATAGCAAGTGTAGAATGTGTGAGACAAAAACTAAACGGTTAATCATATAATTAGCGAATGCAGCAAACTAGCACAAAGAGAGTACAAGACTAGGCATGACGATGGGAAAGGTGATCCACTGGGAATTGTGCAAGATATTCAATTTTCACCACACAACTAAATAGTATATACACAAACTGGAATCTGTGCAAGAGAATGAGACGCATAAAATCCTCTGGGACTTCGAGATACAGACGGATTACCTAATCTAAGACCGGCTAAGAGACCAGGCCTAGTATTAATTAACAACAAGAAGAAAGCGTATCATGTCGTGGATTTTGCCGTCCAAGCGGATCACAGAGTGAAAGTGAAAGAAAACGAAAAGATTGGACCTGATCAGAGAGCTGAAAAACTTTGGAGCATGAAGGTAATGGTCGTATCAATTGTAATTGGGGACACTCCAAACAACAGTACTGTTAAGATCAGCTAGGATATTCAGAATAATCCTGGATACTTGAGGATACTTGCTGTCACTCAGCCTCCAGTGAACCACCGGCTAAGGCGAGTGGAAAAATCGAATGGAGTGAAATAATAATAATAATAATAATAATAATAACAACAACAACAAGAAAGCGAAAAGATAGACAGATACTTAGACCTTGCCAGAGAACTAAGAAAACTGTAAACATGAAGGTGAAGGTCATACCAATTGTAATTGGTATCCTTGGAATGGTTCCCAGGGGTCTGGGAAAGAATCTGGATGAATTGGAAATGAGAGAAAGAATCGAGACAAACTACAGCATTGTTAAGATCAACTAGAATACTCAGACGAGTCCTGGAAACTTGAGGAGACTTGCTGTCACTTAGCCTCCAGAGAACCACCAGGTTGGGTTGGTGTGAAAAACCTTCAATAATAATAATAATAATAATAATAATAATAATAATAATAATAATAATTTTCTTTGTAGATTTGTTCGTATAACTTCGGTGTTTGAGGTTTTGTGCCGTAAAATCTAGTTAGAATTTGTTGATATGATTAAATAAGTCATGAGAGAATATTATATTAATCTTGATCGATTGTGATTAAGCTAAACTGACCTTAAGATTCTTGACCTGGGCGGATTTAGAGCGGAAATAATTATGTATATCTGTGGATTTCGTATAAAGTGAAGAGATATCTCTTGGAGAAAGTTACATTCTTTTGTTGTAGTGAAAAGGTGTTTCTTCCAGAAATATCTTCTGGGAAAGTGGCTGTTGAAAATTATTTGAACATTTGAGATAAAAGAGTTTTTGCTTATCTTGCTGACTTGTTAAGAAGTGTCGGCCCCCGAGAAATGGACATCAATCGTTTAGTTAGCGACACGTCAAATTAACAAAGGTTTCTTTGAGGGAGTTGATTTTCACAAGACGAGTTATCTACGCCACTATCCTACCCACACTGGCGAAGAATCTTATTCAAAATGCTTATTTATAGATGAAGATAGGATTCAGAACGCTTCGTGCCAACTCAATCGAAATTTTTTTTTTTAATGGGAAAGATTTTTCAACTAATCAGATTGAAAGTTACAAAATTAATGCAGTCTTTTTCAAAATATTAAGTAGCACCTTTTTCATCCACATCTTACGGTCAAGTCACGTTGAAAACACCAGTTCCCGCAGAATCACCGAAGTTAAGCAGCGATGAGCCTGTCCGATACTTAGATGGGTGACCATTTAAGTAATAGCAGGTACTGTAAGAAATCGAATATCAGAATTACTTAATTCGGCATTGAATGACCCCAAAAAATCTCGGCGAAGAACATGAAACAATAAACGAATAAACAATAAACGAACGGGGAGAACAAGATGGCGTAAAAAAACCTTGATTGAGTATCGTTTCCTCGAACGATATATAAGAACAAGTCACGACGAAAGTGATAACAAGGATATTTATTGCATGAACAAACTTAATAGACGTAGAATACAAAATATGATAGAAGAAATAAAGAATAGCTTATACATATGTGTATAGTATAACAATTCTAATTGGAAAAAAGTCTTGGGGCTGTCGGTAAAAAAGTAAAGCATCAGCACTTACGGTTAAGTATGTTCTCGTGTGCCATGCGACACGAGGTTGGGGGCTCAAAGTTCCCCCTGTCCTGTCGAAATAAGATGCAGTTGGAGCATCTCGAGGATTGAAGGTAAAAAGGGACCTTTGACTTTGGACCCTCCACTTTTTATAAGGCTAATTGTAATGTCTAACGGAAGAACCGTGGCCTGTGTAAAACAATGTGATAGAAGATTCAAGAGAAGAGCTAGAGGATGGGCAATCATCTAAATAAGAGCTATGTAACATATATTCTGAGTACTAAGATAAACATGTCTAGTAGAAGAAAAAGATAGATAACTTTTTTTTCTTTTTAAACCAATGTTTGATAGGTTTCTCTAAGGAAGGATATTGTTTTTGATTAAATGATTTCAGAATATCCAATAATTGTATTCTACCTTCATTGAAGGCAACCCTTTACCCACACGCACATCTATTCTCCGTTTAGCTCATCCCAGTCAATCCAAAGCAATGACCTCTGACTCATAGGTCGAAACCCCAATAGCGACAGACATACATACCCAGACAATCTTTAAAACCGTCAATTCAGAATCAACTAAGTCATTAGAATTTGGCGCTTAATTTCTAACAGTTTTCAGTTCTCTTGAGTTTGCTTGTTATATCGTTGGAGGCGCGTGGTGTAATGGTTAGAGTCGTAAGGAAATGGACTCGTTAACACGAGTTCAAATCCCGAACGAAACTACAATTTACATAGCGCTAATATCCTTGGGAAATGTATTAATCAAACTACTCTCCCTCCTGCTATGGGTAAATAGCAGGGTAGACTGGGCTCATTAACCTTGGTTATGCAACCAGTCTAGGAGAAGGAAAACTCTGATTTCAAACCTGTTAAACTCCGCTTGGGGTGGTCACTACTAGAATAGGCTCAGTCCTAATTAGTGATCTATTTCATATATTATTAATTACTAATTAAATTATTAATTACTAATTACATAATTAATTATTAATTAGATGCATTTAACACGACTCTCCAAAGAGACATTAAAAATCCCCTTAATCTTTTTTTGGGGGTTCGTCGATAAACCAAACTTGGTAAGTCAATCTTCCTAAGTCTTTCTTCATACGAAAGTTTTTTTTTTAAATCATTGATTACTTTTGTTGGGTCAATAAAACGAAGTCTGGGTGAACATGTCCAAAATGAGTTATCTTCCCTTGTTGCGTTCGCCTTGTTCGTTCGCCGATAGGTGGTGTTGGTATTTGACCACAAGCGGGAATTATGATTTCCTGCCTCTTTTTCACTCAGAGCGGCAACGAGTAAACATGATCTAGGCGCCTGCCGCCTCTAAGCCTTAGGGGACTTTGCCCCCCCCCCAAACCAACTACCAGTAAGTGACATTTCCTACGACGCAAGTCGTACGCCTAATTCCTCTTATAGAACGTTTATGTATCTGTTTAAAATATCTTCGTCATGTGTGTGTATTTCCGTTACTTGCGGAATAAATATTATCTTTTCACACACTTGTCGGAATATTGTTTGTACTTATATATACCCAAGTTGGGAGGTTACTTTGAGCCTTCCAATGTTAATATAACATCCCCACATATTATACTTTAGTAGTTCTCCTTATTCTTATTCTTATTTAATTGTTATTTGCTCTTTTGTCGTCGTTTGGTTAAACTATTGCCCGATTCCTTCGTACAAATGAAAAGGCAAAATAAATTGTATTTATGGATAAAAGTGTCTTCTCTTCGGGAATCATGTGTTTTGGGTTCTGTCAAGCAGTGACAAATTTGCTTGTTCGGTGACAACCAAATCACTGAAAACCTATTTAAGAAACAAAAGATTTGTTTCTGTTTTTTTCGCTTGATTTACAGAACTTATTTCGACATTATAAAGAACACAGCCCAAGGGTAAACTTCATGTGGCGTGATGTAATCATGCTGAGTTGTTTTGGCCCATCAGCTTTTCTAAATAACTGCATTCCGTTTGTGCTTGACGTGTGAAGAGGTGGTTATCTCCCTTGAGCAAGATGGCTGAACACAGCAAGTGGTTAGCTGGGCTCTCTATTTAATCTTGCTTCATTACCTGTAATATATTTTCTCTCACTTCCTCCGCCAGTTCGTCTTTACTTGACTGCAAATTTTTGGTCGATGACAACTATTTATTTTAAAGGAACATGCTGCGTATTATAAACTTACATATTTATATATAAAAAATGTCTGGCTCGCAAGATAGGTTATAAATCATATGCACGTAAATAACTCGAAATAATAGCCATTTAAAAAAATCCATTACCCCATATAATATGAAATACGACTGACATATGTGTGACGTGGGCACTACAATAATAAACCACGCCACTTCAATATTCAACAGATATTAAGGACACCTCAACACACCAATTTGCGTTCATGTTGTAAGACAGGAGTTTTAAACACGCGGCCGCATGTGGCCCACAAACTACTTTTCCGTGACACGCGACAGATCAATTTTCGTGAATAATATTTTCATACCCCCCCCCCGACCATACTTACCTCCAAAGAAAGGTAGGATATTCTTTAAAATTTCTGTCGCTTTCACTTTCAAAGGCTGAAAAATAGAAATAATCCAATGTGTAATAGTAAGTAAAGTCGGCGGAGCGGGATTATGTCGGTATCAGCCATACAGTGAGGGAGTCTATCCCCTTTTCACTAGCGCTAGACCAATGAGATTATTTTAGCGTCTGAGGTGGAACTCCACACCTCCCATCAGTTCCTCAGTTTACCGCACAGATCCCTGTGCTAATCATACGCTGAATTGGCGAGGACCGGTATCGAACCCGGAACCTTGTGATTCCTAGACGGACGCTCTACCAACTGAAACATGTAATTGTGTCTATTTTTCAATTTTACTCCTAGATGCCGTAGCCCAACATATACCATTTTGGAATCAGGCCAACTCCGTGAGCTAACTGAAAAACATTCCCGGTCGCCTCTAGGTCAGCAATTCTGATATTTTGGATTCACAAGTTTTAATGGAGGCGATTTTTTTTCGACGATTTTTTTCGGCGATTTTTGTTTCGGCGATTATTTCCGTGATTTATTGTGTGATGAAAATTTCTATAAGTTGGAAATAAATCACAACCTTAATGTTGTTTATCATACAGCTTTGCCATAAGTTCCAAATAGATCAATTATATCATTGTTTTGATGAAAAATATTAATTGTTTAAAAGTATTTTTCAAGTTTAATTCAATTTAATATGTACTCAATGCATGGATTGTCATTGTTGGAGCGAAGATCCATTCAAGAGTCCTCTTCAAAAACTGGCTTAATTGCCTCTCGATAGGACGGATTTTAAGGTATATATATATATATATATATATATATATATATATATATATATATATATATACAAAAGGCACGTCTCCTGTTGAACAATTTTATTAACGATCTTTTCATGTTTTCTGGCCAACTTTTTACATTTGGATGGAATCCTTAGATTAGTCCACCAAAGTTCATATCCCAAGTAATTTCGGCACTCCGAAGTGCCATCATCAGGGGTGATGTGTTTATGTTCCTGGTTTTTTTTTTCAAATTAGTGGTAGTGAGAGTAACTAGGAGGAGGATTCTTAGAAATTATATTAAGGGGTGTGGGGGCTGGTTATTCGAAGTGCCGAAAGTACTTGGGATATGAACTTTGGTGGGCTAATCTACGGATTCCACCAAAATGTTAAAATGTTGGCCAGAAAGCTTGAAAAGATCGTTAATAAAATTGTTAAACAGGAGACATGCCTTTTGTTTAATTATACATGTATAAATGAAAGAATGCTGCCCAAACACACACACACACACACACACACACACAACCACACAACTAAAAAATGCACAATGTTACCTTTCGATACACACACATACACCGTCCCATAACCACGCCGTAAAATAGAATATTTGACGTCACATTTCAAACCGTCTTCGCTTTTTTCAAACCTCAAAAATTTTAAACAAGATGAATAACAAGAACGACCACTCGCTTTTCTCGTTATTCTGTGATAAAAAATTTCTTATCACCTTCCATATATCAACAAATGCCCTGAAGATGATCTAATTAATAGATCGAAACACTGCAGCGTCGGCCAATAAACTCACCACTTAACCCATTTAAACCTGTGTTTTTTATTTTCCCTAATATAATATAAATATATATATATATATATATATATATATATATATATATATATATATTTGTATATGTATAAGTATTAACTTACCGGTGGGTATAAGAACGATCGTTGGAAGCGCACAATATCCAGAGGTTAAGGTTGAGAAAAAACAAATACAAAATGCTCAATACAATGTAGAGCATAAATTTATTTTAAGAATGGAAATGAGTAACCTACTCGAGTTTCATCAATAGATTCTTCAGGGTTACTTAAGAACTTTAATGAAATCTACATCAGCCTCTTTCCAAGATTAATTGATTAATGAGATTGTAGAAAATGAACTCACACAACGGAAAACGTGAGGTTTTCTTTTCTTTGCATAACGTGAGAAGGGGTAGATTCGACAATTCATATTGGCGTGGAGACGTGAGATGACAGACAACGTGAGGAAATTTGTTTCATAACGTAAGAAATAAATTTTTTCATATCATATCGGTATGGGGAAGGTGAACCTGAGATGACAAACACACTCACATAGAAAATCATAGAAAATGTTTGTGAGTGGATTGTTAAATAAACAGAAATTATATCTGCTATTTCTTTAAATGTGATACAACTTTTTTTTTGTTTCTTTGTTGTACCGGCCGTTCCTACAGTGGAGAACATGCACCGGTTCTCACTATAAATAGTGAGACACCGAGTGGAAAGGTACTACTGTTCCCGTTAACGACAAGCTAGTCGTACATGTACCATTATTGTAAATATACTTGTCTTATTTTACCCTATCTCGACTTGACTTCTTTTTACTGTTGGGACTAACATCACAACAATATTAATGAAGGGGTACTCCATACTCGTCCCAGAGCTTCAGAATTGAAACTTCATTCAGTTTAGCATCATACCAAGGACACTAAGACCCTCATCCACCGCCTTCTAGCACATATATAATAAAAAGGGCCAAGGCTTGTCATAAAAGTAACACCGGCTGAGATAAACCGAACGAGTATTTACCTTAACCGAACCACAGTTAAATTATATTGAATAAGACGTGTGTTGTAATGGTTATCGTCGTAGGAAATGAGCACGGCAAAGACGATGGTGTTTGCATTTTAAAAGCGCTAATACCCTTGGGAAAGGTATGAATTCTCACTCCAGATATGGGGTGGACTGAGCTCTTTAACCTTGATTAGGCAACAAGTCTAGGAGAAGGAAAAATCAGAATTCAAACTTATTAAACTCTACTAAAGAAATCGACGTTGTGTCACATCCTGCTCATGCGAATGGGTTGTTGGTACACACACACACATATATATATATATATATATATATATATATATATATATATATACCATCCGAATGGGCTGGTATATATATATATATATATATATATATATATAATGTCATCTACAGACACCGTGTTTCGACGTTTTACGTCTCATCAGTGTGGCTAGACACAACAACTAACTCCGACCGGAAGCGAACCCCGACTGACTTTACACCTGTCCGATCCGTTAGCCTCTAGGCCATTGTCAGCTATATATATAAGACTGGTGCAATATAATTTACCTACAACAGTAGTCACTCCCGTTTCTTTAGTCTTGTGTCGTACGAAGCTTATTGAATATCGAAAAAGCAATGTAAATAAGATTATTTTGAAAACCTTTCAGAAAACGAAGAACGATTTTTTAAAGAATGTTTTTTTTTCTAATCCATATTCATGAGCGTCATTCCTAATAAAAAAAACTGTCACCACCAAATGGACATAAGATTGAAAAAAGCTGTTATGGATCTTGAATAGATTTTTCTGTTATTATGAAAATTTATTCATCTCTCTCTCTCTCTCTCTACGTTTATCGCTTACTTTATTATGCCTTACTGATAGAAAACAATAAGATTATATATATATATATATATATATATATATATATATATATGATACGTGTTTAAAAATATCGAGACTGAATTACCAGGAAGTCGAAAAAGATTTTGCTTGAGGTTCTTTCATTTCGCACTGTTATAAACCGTATTTGCATGCAAACGTATGGTGATGAGGAAATGAACAAAACACAGATTTTAAGTTTAAAATTGTATTAAGAAAAACAACATGAGAACGGTGAAAGGATAGAAATGAGAATTACAGGATAAATTTGGTTATAGTTATGGGTGGATATTGAGTCCGTAAAATGTCCAGCTTGATTGTGGTATTGGGGTGGTGATGTAGGCAGAATATTGTGTGTGTAGTGGTAGGCGCTGTGTCTTGAATAAAAGTCAGTGAGTAGTGATGGGTGTTGGTAGGTGAGTCGAGTCTTGTGTTTTAGAGTCGTTAGCTGTTGTAGACAGAATCTTGTGTTTCGGTTATTCTGATGTCGATCGCTGGTCGTATCGTGTTATGATAGCTTATCGTCGAATCTTGTAGAAATGTTCGCTTCTTTCGTGTCTTGTTCTAGGCAGAATATTGTGTATTGGTAGTAGCGTTTTTTGTATCAACGAATGATGTAGAAATGTTCACTTGTTGATTTGACTGCCTGGTGAGGTCGGGTTTGGGTAAGTTGGGGGTGTGATCCGCCGCCTTTTTATGTGTCCTTCCCCTTTGCTAGCGCTCGTCGGCCTGCGTTCGTGATGGTGCCTGAAGCTCTGACTGTCGGTGCCTTTCAAAGCTGTTCGTTTTATAGAGATTGGCGGTCCCAAGTTGGATCAATTGGAGTTGTTTTCACTTCACCCGGGAATCGCTTTCATTGGATGATATTCGAATTTTATTTACCAATTTTTTTATTTTTATTTAATTTTGGGAATTGACTATCAAATCGGAACTCCGATTGGAGCCCATGCGCAGATATATGTTAAAATGGTCATTCCGTTTTAGGTGACGATAGAGGGCACTTCCGACTTTGTCCGTCCCGTTGGCGAGTGTATGTAGCTTGTATTAGTGAATCGGGAGATTTCGACTTTTGCATATACAACAGCACTAATGCCCTTATATATACAATTACACACATATATATATATATATATATATATATGTGTGTGTGTGTGTGTGTGTGTGTGTGTCGCTCCTCAAACAATATCTGGCGATGGCCTAGAGGTTGAGGGGATTTCAAATAAATAAAGTTTATATACTTCAAAACAGTTGTGTTGTTATTTCTTTTCATCTCCTCATTTCGTATTTCCTATAAGGTTAACGGATCGGGCAGGCGTAAAGTCAGTCGGGGTTCGCCCCTGGTCGGAGTTAGTTGTTGTGTCTAGCCACCTGATGAGACGTGAAACGTCGAATCACGATGTCTGTGGATGACTTATTATATGCTCCCATAACCCGGTAGAGCTCTTTAGGAGCGACTTTAATAAATTTTCACCGCCAGCAATGATTATCTGTTTACAGATTTGATCTCTCTGGTGATCGTAAAGTATATACACAGATGTATGTATTTAAAACAGTTAAAACACCACTCCTTAAACAACAGCTGGCGATGGCCTAGAGGTTAACGGATCGGGCAGGCGTAAAGTCAGTCGATATTCGCGCCTGGTCGGAGTTAGTTGTTGTGTCTAGCCACACTGATGAGACGTGAAACGTCGAAACATGGAGTCTGTGGATGACTTATATATATATATATATATATATATATATATATATGTGTGTGTGTGTGTGTGTGTGTGTGTGTGTGTGTGTGTGTGTGTGTTTAAATATCGAGACTGAAACTGTATTTACCAAGAAGACGGAAAAGATTTTTCTTGAGGTTCTTTACATTCATTTCGCATTAAAGCCCTTGGGAATGTCTTTTCTCTCATATATAAGTAAAATAATAGGATTTCATCAGATCAAGTCTACACTATCCTTACTTAGATATATATGCTCTATCAATGATATCGAGCACTATTTATTTATAGATATAGCAAACTACATTCTATATACTAGCAAAAGTATGCGCCCATTTGGGTGCAAGTATTTAAGTTTTAATCTAATTAGATATTATATTGAATTAGAATGACTAACGGAATTAAATACGAACACAAATAAATTCACTCATTTTTACTTTATTCTTATTGATCTCAATATAAAATTATACATTGGATAACTTTTAATACGTTTGAGAATAAAACAATATTACAAATCAATGACATTGTGAAAACCGGTATGCAAATTATTCACACCATATACTATGTACACATCTATTTTCTTAATGATACAGAATTTTAAACACAATATGGGCTGTTTTGAGGGTAATATATCTCAGCTAGACCTTAATAGAGACATTGTTAATAAATAAAGTGCTAATTAAGATTAAATAATAATGAGTATTCGGACTATATGCCCTTTAGGCACCCCTTTTTGATCTCGATTAAGAAAGGGCATGTTTTTCATTTACACCGTCAATATCCGGTTGTTTTAACAGATGATTTTTACATTTTTTTAAATTATAAAACTAACCTCTAATCCTAACCCTAACCTCTAACAAACAACCGGATATTGACGGTGTAAATGAAAAACATGTCCTTTCTTAATCGAGATAAAAAGGGGGTGCATAAGGTAATATGGTCCGAGTATTCAATAATCATTGAGAATATAACGTAAATAATTAAGGAAATTATGACGTTGGTGGTGACATAGTTTCGGTTACAAACACACAGTCTCCATTATAATAAGAATATATACGGAAATTTACATTTTTACACATTAAAAAAACATTAATCCCCATATAACTGGTACGTATTAGAATTTAAAAAATAAAATCAATTATGGGAATACCATGAAGCAATTTCCATCATGGTGTAATGGTTAACAAGTTAGTCTCGCAGATCCATTATTGCTGAATAGCGAGTTCGATCTTCGCTGGATGCCTCATACTTGCAACTTTGAGTCACATCATACCTGTGGCGAACGGATTTGGGTAAATACCTACCTCTACTACTGTAGTGAATTCGATTCTCACTAAGTGTTCCACGTTTATGGCCTCTAGCCACACTAAAATAAGCTTAGTAAATACATAAAATCCTGTTTTGTTGCGATGACTGTTGCGTAATTATCATCAATATCATAAGTCGGTAATTTATGAGGAAGTGCGTCCCGGTCTCCTGCCTCAGAAATTGCTACCCGGTGACTATTAAAATAACGTCCCCAGCTATGTCGCCTCGGCGGTGTTACTTGAAAGAAAACAACCAACTTAGGGCGTTAAATGTATTTTAGGTGGGGGGGGGGCTTCTCTTTTTTTGTTGTAATTCTTATTTATTTATCGTAATTTGTTTAGAAATTTATTTATAGAAATTTGTCGTAATTCTTGTTTATTTATAGAAATTTGTCGTAATTCTTGTTTAGATATGAAGATGGATATCTATCTATCTATCTATCTATCTATCTACCTCAATTTGTTCATTTTTTAGTTGGTTTATATATATCTACCTATCCACCCATCTCCATTTGTTCATATCAAAAAAGAGAAGCCCCCCCCCAAAAAAAATACATTTAACTCCCTAAGTTGGTTGTTTTCTTTCAAGTAACACCGCCGAGACGACATAGCTGGGGACGTTATTTTAATAGTCACCGGGTAGCAATTTCTGAGGCAGGAGACTGGGACGCACTTCCTAATAAATTACCCACAAGTCAATGTTTGGAATGCTTCTTTTGAAGGAAAATATCTCATTCTCATTTTGAAGATTGGCGCCACACAATCTTTCTACTACATCCCTGCTATTTGTCCTTGCTATGTATTAAATGAACCGTGATATCAATATTGGGTTATTCCAATTTCATAACGCCCGATTGTCTTTCTGAAATAAATTTATTCGGTGCGTTGGTCATTTTTTTTTTTTTTAAGTTTCATTAAATTCAGGCGACAATATTCGTCTGACATTTTAATCATATCAAATAAGAATATTGAAAAAAAAAAAAAGAAGTTTTTTTCTTTTGTGTAACTCGAATTCGTAATTTCAAGAAGTTTTTTTTTCTTCTTCTTTTGGACACAAATGTATGCATTATATTTTCTCATATAAAATATTTTACAACAAAGGGCTGGGTTAGCTCAGTCGGTAGAGCGTTCGGCTAGAAACCACAAGGTTCCTGGTTCGATCCCGGTCCTCGCCAACTCAGCGTATGAGTAGCACAGGGATATGTGTGGTAAAATAAGGAGCTGATGGTAGGTGTAGCGCTCCACCTCAGACGAAAATTGAAAACAATCTCCTTGGTCTAGCGCTAGTGAAAAGGAGATAGACTCCCTCGACGATTGGCTGTTACCGACTTTAGGCCACCCGACGACGACAATATATCTAATCTATATTAGTAATTGAGAAGTGTTTGTCCGTCCTTTTTAGATGACCAAACGCTTTGATATAAAGCTACCAAATTTGATATGTATACTTATTGTACCCGGGGGAGGTTTTAAGACGGGGGGTTCATGGGGGTGAAGTGTTGGATTATTTTCATGGTATAAGCCATAAGCAACTTCCTGTCTGAAATAAATAATCATCGACGTTGCATTTTGGGGAAAATGAATCTTCTAATTACTATGTGAAAAGAAAGAACTTATGTAAGCCATTTAATGTGACATCTACTGCAGGGGAAAAGGACATTGTAAGATTCAAAGTTAATAATTGAACAACAGCTCCGACATTTAGACAAAACATTAAATAGGTGTTCAGCACATGGAAACGATAAGATACATAAAGTACACAGATACATAAGATACAAATAAGATATAAGAGTAGAGATAAAAGGACACATTCATGAATGGGAAATACAAGATACAATATTTAGGTATAAACGAGATACCCAAATGTACATAAAATATAAATGTTACAGACATGGAACTAAAGGATAGTCCATGCTGTATAAAAGACTTACAGTAATGTAAGGGGGAACCAAAGCCCCACCGAGAAGGGGGTAGACATAAGTCTAATCCATGTGCTCGTTCGGGGGCAGTAAGGAAAGAGAGAGAGAAGCATGTGAATCAGCCGCTTATATACCAGAGGTCCCCTGGTGGCCACAAACGGAAACACAGCGGGAAGATAACTCTTCCAGGCAAAGGGAAGATAATCTCCTACAACATCTTGCTAATTTTGGATTTACTATTTGGACTTGCCTATTTGGAATTTTACTCCTTCTGGATTTAATGCTGAATTAGATTGTGTAATATTTATTGACTTGGGACAATCATTTTTTAGGTAACTGTAACAAAACCCTTTTCACAATCTTATTTTCTGTGTTACCGTTTAACATGTCACACCTTCCAACAAAAAATAAGATTTTCATTAAGAGCGTATCACTAAAAATAAACTTGAATTATTAATATTATTAATTTATCTATTCATAATTATGAATATTATCTAAATTATTATATCATCAAATTAATTAGCAGGAAGCCATTTTGCAGCAAGATATAATTAATACTACATAATTCAAATTCCAAATAAATAATAAACAAGTTGTCTTCTTAGAATAATTATTCATATATCATCATCATCATCATCATCATCATCATCATCATCGTGCTGACGGCATGAATTCCTATGACTCTTCCCACATTGCCCCTGGCAGATCTTCTGCACGGTCATTGCCCCTGGCAGATCTTCTGCACGGCATCCGGAATCCACACAGAGTTGATCGATGTAGGTATTTGCTGAGTTCAATCATGTGTAGGTGTCCACAGGACAACGTCACTTATAAGTTCGTCCTTGCTTCTCCAGCAGAGTACAGTATGACTTGTTTGTCTTACTTGGGGGATTTGTGTGATTATAGGTAAGTGGCCGTACAGCTGCTTTTTGTGGAGTGCTGCATCCAGGATTTGTTCAAGACAGCACACAGCATCCTTGTGTAGTTCCCATTTAGCTTTTTCTCTGCACACTTCGTTAGAATCCATGTGATGTAGCCATACTGTAGCACTAACACGGCTACAGCTTGGAAGAATTCTCACTATTCTGATCTCTATGATAAGATTCATATTTAATTAATCATTAATTATTAAGTTTATAAGTATTTCTCCAAACAAGAGATGTGATATAACAATAGAGTATTATTACTTAGGATTTAAACACGAGATATAAAAACTATTTAAATCGATATATCTCTTAAGTGTCATTCACTTAAAAATATTTTTCTATGGAAATCTAAAATTTTTCACAAAACAATATTAACATTATGACATGAAAATATAATTGGTAAATCTCTTTTTTGTTGTGTGTATTTCTTTTTCATAAGACCAATCACCGTGTTATGATAATAATAATAATAATAATAATAATAATAATAATAATAATAATAATAATAATAATATCTTTTCAGCTAGTATATCAGGTCTAGGACCTGTCAGCTGTTTCTTATAAATATTGATTTTAAATCCACAGAATATTTAATATCATTCCACCGATTATTCAACTTTGTCATGAAGGAGTTTAGAGATGGGGCATTCACTACTGATGATGGTAGTTTATTCCATGTATTCACCACTCTGTAGCTAAAATAATTTTGTCTTGCGTTTGCTTTACAAGATTTTTAAGGAGTTTTAGTTTATGTCCCCTTGTATAGGTATTTTGAGCAATGTTTAGTAGGTCAGAGTTCGTTGAATAAAAACCATGCGTGTGTTTGTAGGCTTCAATCATATCCCCTCTTATACGTCGGAAAACCAGACTTGGTAGGTCAATGTTCCTAAGTCTTTCTTCATACGAAAGGGATTTTAAATTATTCACTAATTTAGTAGCTCTCCTCTGGACTCCCTCAATGAGTTGTGTGTCCTTGATGAGTCTTGGGCTCCAAACCACATTAGCAAACTCCAATGCAGTGTACAAATTTTTCAGCATTTCTTCATCCATTCTGCCTTCTCCGGCGTTTCTTTCACAGAAAATATTTCCTTTAGTAACAACCAGCAATAGGTCAGCATTACTACCTTCCTTCCTACCTACCTACCTACCTACATACACACACATACATACATACATACATACATACATACATTGACTCTTCTCCGAAGACCATTCCTTCCTTCCTTCCTTCCTTCCTTCCTTCCTTCCTTCCTTGTGTCCGACCTGAAGATAACTTCGGATGACTACGTGACACATAACATATTCAACACCAGCGGGATTTTTCCCGCCCGTTTTGGAATTCAACAGTTCTCTTCCAATCCATCAAACAGTCCAACACTCATCGCTTCGGCTCTCTTGAACATCCTCTTTCTCTCAATCCTTTTTTTTTTTACCTGAGGTTTGTTACGAAACACATAAAACTCTTATGTCCTTTTCTTGTTATCTCTTATTCTTAAATGTACCTATTTGCGTACAATACATATCCTTTGTGTGACATTTATTGTCTTCAGTTTTACCTTTTTTGTTATTTTATTTAATTGTTTTATGTTCTTTCACAGACCGCTTGGTTAACTGCTGCTCAGTCGCTTTGCACAAGTGAGAAGGCAGAATATATAGCAAGAAAAGAAATGAAACGTACTTAAGATTCTATTGACACAAAAATAGCGTCATCCAAACAGAAGGAAATCCTATTCCTTAAATAATAAACAAAAGCGGTGTCCAGAAATAATAGTCCATCCCACATAGATGTCCAATTTCATAACATACCGTTTGTGACCAGTCAGCATAATTTTTGATTACGAATATTGTAAAGCAAAGATTGTTTAGAAATATTTCAATAGGTCGAAAGTATTTTTGATATTTGTCTGTTAGTTTCATCGCGTTTGCCATCCAAGTCTTGACCCCCATGTAATTCAACTAGTATATTTATATTTGGGCAATTCTATGTCAAATCATCCAGAAAAAAATAAAATTGTCACCCACCCCCTTCAATTTTTCTGAAATGTTGTACAGGTGTGGACTAGGTTAAAGTTAAACAATCCCCCAAATTTGAGCTTCCAATTCGAAATATTCGCCGAGTTATGTCGATTTTAAACTCGAAAAATTTGAGGGGGGGGGAGAAAAATGGCGACATTTTGTAATCTATTTTTGTCTATAAAATGTGTTCTATAGCTACCCTACTCCTAAAAATTGGTTTATAGAAGCTTTTAGGCCTGAGGAATCCAAACATGTTTATCAAAATAGGCATAAAATTAACCCTTCTTAAGTTATTAATGATTTCTGAGTTTTTCAATGCAAGATCAATAAGTGAAAAAATCACAATGTGGCACAACATATAAAAATATTTTTCTTTAAATTATTATTCTATATATATTGAACATTATTTGTACCAAAAATGGAGTTTGGTTTTTGATCACAAGCGAAGTTACAACATCAGTTAAAATTTGGCACTTTTACGTTCAGCCATTGAATAAGCACTATATGGAGCAAAATAACTGTCGATAGAAATCATCAGGATTATGTTGGTGGTTGGATATATTTAGAATAATATACAAAAAATATATTTCCCATGTATAAATCATATTGCCTGCAAAATTCTGACAATATACAACCGTCAATATCGGCACCACATTTCATTTTAGAATTGAAAATTGGAAGGTAACAAAAATGATAACAATATCCTAGGTACCACCAATTTTCCCTGTGAAATTTTACCCCCCCCCCACCATATTTAACACAATGAAACTTGCATAAAAATTAATATTATCTTGAAAAAATTTCTTATTATCACTCTTATTTTTCTTCATCACTGTTACCTTCCTGGCTCTCCCCCACTATTATATTACCGGTGTTGTCAACTGCATCATTTACCACAAGTGACAAATGAGAGGATTATTTTTGCGCAAATCGAAAAGCGTCTCGGAAAGATTACCTAAAAATATTCCGTCTTACTTGGCGTACACACGTACTTCAACTAGTATATTGATACATGTATATTATTTAAGTTTAATCGGTGCGATAATCAGTTTAGAATTTAATTTTCAGTGACTATTGCTTTAACATATCGATTATAGACAGTTTGCCAAAGAGAATTGGGACTTTAAGGAAGATTCGGACCAAGTCACCTTTAAGCACCCCAGGGGCGACCTGGATTCAGAATTGGGACTCTAAAAAAGATTCTTGGAAATCAACTGCTTCTATATCAAAGAAAATGAGATGGACGTTCAAGAGAAGTTGCAATTCCATCTAAAAGCCATGAGTTCCCCGATAGACAATTGTCCTATATATTTACCCAATCCCCCCGCGTGAGAAGGATGCGACACAAAGTCAACTTTTAAGAATTTAACAGGTTTGAATTCAGAATTTTCCTTTTCTAATACCGGTTGCCTTACCAAAGTTTAAAAGCCCAGTCTGTCCTACTATTTACCCATAGCTAGTGGGAGAATAATTGGATAATTGGATTCATACATTTCCCAAGGGTATTAGCACTATCTGAAATGCAAACAGTCTCGTCCATCATTTGGTTTCGGTTCACCGTGTTCATTTCCTAAGACGATAACCATTTCACCACAAACATTCCCTGGACTATTCCTCTAGAGTAAATTCACGCTTGATTAGATAAAAGATAACAGGAAAAGTATAAATCATCTGTGTGACGATAGCTGAAAAAAGATGCAATTTATTATTCCCTCATTCACTAACATATATGTGTCAACACTTCCAAGTAACCATCACGATGAAAATATGTTTTTTAATTAATTTTTGTATTTTGGTAAAAAAAAATTAAAAGGTGAATAAAATTATTTCTATTGTCTCTTCAAACTTTTATAATGAATGTAAAAATACATTTATCTATTTTTTTAATTTTTAATTTTTCAATTAGATCGGAATTGATTTTAGTCTTCTTTAACTTTTGAAAGTTTTTCATAACCTGAAGGCAAATTTCAAGCGTTGTATGATTTGCAGAAGAGAATATTGGCCACACAAAATAAACTGATAGAAAATTTAACAAATCTATTATAATAAATGTGAATGTCAGTGTGTTAATTGTCACATTTTTCAACTTTACTCCTAAAAGCCATAGACCAACATATCACACCATTTTGGAATCAGACCGAACCAATAAACAAATTAAAAATATTCCGGTTCGAATGGGGAGCTGCAACCCTGAATGTTTGATTTCACAAGTTTTAATTACTCCAATTTTTTCCAGCAATTTTTAATGTGATTTTTTGTGACAAATTTTTTTTGTACGATATCAATTTTTATAAATTCGAAATAAATTTGTGAATATTCTAAATTAATTCCCAAATCCAATGAAATTAAAGCTATTTCTACTGATCCCGAATGGTAAGACCAAAAATGTTGCTTTTCATGCAGCTTTGTAATAAGTTCCAAATAGACAAATTATATCGTTTTGATGAAAACTGTTGTTTAAAAATATGGTTCAAGTTTAATCAAATTTAATATGTACTCAATGCATGAAGTGTCATTGTTGGACCGAGTGTTCAATTAAGAGCTCTCTGCAAGAAGTAGCTTAGGGCGGCTTTTATGGTAGTATTTTAATAAACAGAACACTACATTTTTCAATTGAATTTCATGTAGTTAAAAAATCTAATATTTTCTGTAATATACGAGCAAGATGATTTTAATAAAAGAGACTAAATAAATTCCTTCCTTCTGGTAATGAAAAAAAAATGATAACATTTTTTTTTTAATAAAATAAACAAAAGGGGGAAATGAAATTTAATCACTTAAAACTTTTGTTTCACGAATAAACATTCATACGATCGTATAGATCAGTGTTTCCCAACCTTTTTCTCCGTGTGGCTCCCCATTTTTGGTGTTAAAAGAATTTCAGACCCAAATAAGCACAAATAGAAATTTTGCACACAGTTATATGATATCAAATATTCCTATCTAATACAAATAATTTGAAAATAGATATATTTGACACATAGATGGATTTACGATCAAGTCACGCTGAAAACACCGGTTCCCGCTGGATCACAGTTAAACAGCGATGAGCCTGTTCAATACTTAATTGGAGGAACACTTAAGCAACATCAGGTATTGTAAGCAACCTGAATTCTTTGTTTATCAATTATATCAATTTACTTGAATATAAATGACACGAAAAGGGTTGATAAACCGTAACATAAAACAACCAACCAACGCATAGACGGGTCTTTAATAGATGATACCGCTCAGGGTGAGTGGATCTGGGAGTAATAGAAATGAAGGAGTACTCAGTACTCCCCATAGATACAGAACTGGAGCCTCACCACCATCTAGTTTAGTGTCATACCCCTTTTTGGTATTAGGATACTATCAGCGTATTATAAACCCCGCCAATATGGCATCTTGACAAAACTAAGTTTAAATAAACATGACGTAATATCTTTATTGGCAGTTATTTGAATAAAAAGGTATTTAATTGCTGAGTTCATACGATACCAATATGACACTAGTTTGTGGGGTTTTTAGCTATAGGTCAAGTTGAGGTTACTAAAACGTCTCTTGTGGGTCAGACTGCTCAAGGGAAATAAATATTCATCATTCCCAGTTTTCAATGTAGGTTGCTTCAATATAGGTTATTTCTTGTAGTGATGTGCAAAGAGACTTAAAAGAGTCCCTACACAATTAACCTTTTACATTCTATGATATCATGTACAATTCTACAGGAAGTTTACAAAAGTCACCATATGTTTATTCTTCTAAGTCACATGTCGTTTTAGTTGATTGTTATAGTGATGTCGGACCATATGACCTTTAGGCACCCTTTTGCAATCTCGATTCATAGGGACATGTTTTCCATTTACACCGTCAAAATCCGGTTGTTTGTTAACAGACGATTTTTAGAGGTTTTTAAAAAAATTTATTAAACTAATCCCTAACCCTAACCCCTAACCCAGTAATTATTCACCTGTTGATGAAATTATGTTTAAAATAGGTTTTTCCTAAAATATATTAGGGGAAACATTTTTATGGGGTCTCCACCCCCACCCCCATTTTATTTTATGAAATCTGAAAGAATGAACCGATAAAAAACGATTTTTAATATTTTTTTTCTATAAAGATAATAGTCTGAATAATCAGAAGATTTTTATAAGTTTCTATACGGAAGTTTTTAGTAAAAAAAAAACAACAAAAAACATGGATTCTAAATTCTGCTAAAAATGTCATAATATTGATATTTTTTTAGCAGAATTCAGAATCTTCGTGAAAATAGACTCTGAGTTGATTCATTGTATAGGGGGGGGTAAATTTGACAGGACAGATTGGATATCCCTATTGTTCTATAAAACATTTTTATAATAAACTTTGCAATCCAAATGAAACCAAATAACTAAATTCCTTACTTTTACGAATGCATATATATATATATATATATATATATATATATATATATATATGATTTGCTAAATATGATTGAGAAAATCAGACGCCAGTAAAGGACGATACTTATTGGTCAATACGGCGCTTTTGCGCATGATGAAACTATTTTGGTTTATTTATTTTTCTTTTCTTTTTTGTCACGGTATTGATTCTAAATGATAAGCGGAAAAGAATTATTGGTGCTGCGTCTGCCGAAAAAAATGTCTCTTATCTTCGAGTAGAAATGCTATTTTATTTCAGGTTTGGGATGAGTTGATTTGGATACGATAACATATAATATCATCGTCAGGATAGCCTAAAGTCGGTATCAGCCAGACAGCGAGAGAGTATATCCCCTTTTTACTAGCGCTAGACCAAGGAGATTGTTTTTGTCGTCTGGGGCGGAGTGCCACACCTACCACCAGCTCCTTACTTTACTGCACAGATCCCAGTGCTACTCATACGCTGAGTTGACAAGGGCCGGTATCGAACCCGGAACTTGTCATTCCTAGTCGGATGCCTACCGACTGAGCTAAACCGGCAAAAGAGGATATAACTGAAGAAAATAAATAAATTTAAAAAACAGATAAAACAAAATAATTAAAGAAAACACCAAAAAACTCCGCCTTTATTTAAATCACATTATTAGAATTAGATTCGAATTTCTTAGATGATGCATCAATAATAATTAAAAATTTTTTTCATTTAAGGAATCTGAATAATGTTACATCTAATAAAAAAAAGTCGATGGAGTGGCCTACTGTCGATATCAGACAGACAGCGAGGGAGTCTATCTCCTTTTCACTAGCATTAGACCAGGTAGATTGGTTTTGTATCTGAAGGGAAACGCCACACCTACCATTAGCTCCCCACTTTACCACACAAATCCAAGCTGCGCTACTCATGCACTGAGTTGGCGAGTAGCACACCTTTGATCTGTGCAGTAAACTGGGGAACGGGTAGTAGGTATAGTGCTCCACCTCAACTGCAAAAACAATCTCTAGTGCTAGTAAAAAGGAGATAGACTCCCTCGCTGTCAGGCTGATACCAACATTAAGCCTCTCCGCTGACTTTACTACTACTACTACTACTACTACTACTACTACTTTTGATACATAATAGATAAAAAACGAATAGGCATAAACACACTAACAAGGACATGGGCGGTACAACACATGGACGAATTATAATTACGCTTAAAGCTATTTATGGTTATGTTTATTGTCAGTACGTATATACCCAACCTCTCCACACGAGCAGAATGTGACACAAGGTCAATTTCTTTCTCCTATACTGGTTGCCTAACCAAGGTTAAATAGCATAGTCTGTCCTACTATTTACTCATAGCTGGAGGGAGAATAGTTAGATGTATACTTTTCCCAAGGCTATTAGCGCTAAGTGAAATGAAAACAGCCACGTCCGGGATTTGAACTCGTCTCGCCGTATCCATTTCCTACAACGATAACCATTACACCACGCTCCTCCTTTTTTTTTATTGTCAGTATGTCTGAATGTAACCCTTGTGTCACAATTTCTTGGTAATTGTAATAGATTTGACACAGAACTCCAGCAGTCAGATGTTTGTTTTTGTCTCTCCCCATCTCTCTCTCTCTCTCTCTCTCTCTCTCTCTCTCTCTCTTTCACACACACACACACACACACACACTCCCCCCTCTCTCTCTCTCTCTCTCTCTCTCTCTCTCTCTCTCTCTCTCTCTCTCTCTTTAAATAATAATGGTGAAACTTGTACTTCCGGTTTTTAAAAAACTCAAGAACCAAATTACAATACCTCCCTAAAACGAAGATGAAGGTTAGACCCCCTCGAAAAAAAATAATGCACTTTGTAGATATTCTAGTAGCCATTGTTGTAGTCGTTATTCTCAAAAGTAAATCCCCTGTAGAAATCAGTAGTCTTTCCTTGGTTAACCCTATCAAGATGGTGAAGGATCTTAAATGCTTTTTTCTTGCTTTTTGATTGGCCACATTTACCGGAAGTTCTTGCTGCTGCTCCTGCTGGTATAGTCTATATATAGTCAGTGGCGGTTCTGTGTGTGTCTTATACCAAAATTGATCGAAAGTTTTTCTTGATTATTGGCCAAGCAATAACAGATAATGGCAATGTTTCCTTTATTTACACTTCTTTTGAATCGTTAGAAAGTAAACATCTCGAGTAAAGGGAATATTTTTGTTTGCTCTTTATTCGATATTGTCACAATTAATGAATGCTCCCTGCTAATCAATCCGTTCGTTGTATTCTGCAATTTTGTGTTTGTGCTCCCTTAACAATCTTGTCTTTTTCTTTCTTCTAATCGAAATGAGTCTCCTCATTATCGAACACTTTTACATATCGGCCAAATGTTTTGAAGATAGTTGCCCATTATTTACAAGTTCAAATAGACCATAAGAGTGTTGTTTGCTTGTTAGGGCGGCGTGGGAGTAGTTGTAAAATCTGAGTTTAGAAAAATGAACGCAAGATCAACAATTCACGTTTTCACAATATTCTTATGAGAACGGCTTACCGTTGAGGGAATCTGTGTCACATGGGACATTTCGATCGACGTTTTCTCACGGAGTACGATCCGACTCGCCATAGCTGTAATATTTCTTTTGTCAAGCACTGTATAAACGCAACGTTACCCACTACTGTCCGAGATAATAAAAATAAATAAATAAAAAACTCATTTAAAAACATCCGATATCATTATAAATAATACACTTGTGGGGTTTTAAGGATTTTAATGTTGGTTTAAAGTCGCTGGCTATTTCTGCGTGTTCACAGGTTTTCCTTTTAACCCATTATATTTGGTGTTCGAGCTGAAAAAGAATTAAAGGAAGGAAAAGGAAGAGATAAAGACAAAAGTGGTTTAGGACCCAGGCTTTATTCATAGATCATAGCTACTACGTGTAGATGAAATTTCTTTCTGTCTAGTAATAGTGTCTGATCCTAGTTGAGGCCCGAGTCTGAATAACCGAGGGATTATCTTGGTGGTAGGAAATGGGTCCTTTTTCCTGTCTGAGGGCTCATAGGAAATTGTTATTTTTCAAAATTTTATTTTGATCCCCACACATTACAATGGTTACTTTTTTCCGCGGTTTCGCTTTCCGTGCCAACCCCAGAAATGAGCAACTACCCTATTTGGGTCCAGGGAAACAACATTTTGAAGAATTTGGTTTCTCCTTCATGTTTCTTTGAACAGTTAATAGACTTTGATAGTTGCATTCGCAACTTAAAACACTAAACCTATAATTCGTAACTGAAGTGGGTTGAATTCTAATAAGATCAATGTTATTGGTATTAATTACAGGCAAATTAAATAATTAGCTGGATGGTTAGAAATATTATTTCAAGGGAAGCTAATATTTTTAATATATAAAGCCTTAAAAAAGGCCTCATATAGAATATTGGGACCATATGACCTTTAGGCACCCCTTCCGAGATCTCGATTCATGGGGACACTTTTCTCATTTACACCGTCAAAATCTGGTTAATTGTTAATAGACGATTTTTAGAGGTTTTTTTTTAAATTATGAAACTAACCCCTAACCCCTGACCCTAACCCTAACCCTAACCCCTAACAAACAACCGGATTTTGACGGTGTAAATGAGAAAAGTGTCCCCGCGAATCGAGATCTCGGAAGGGGTGCCTAAAGGTCATATGGTCCGAATATTGTACTCAGGCCTATATTCTAGTGTCTAGACATGGAAATTGGGGTGTAATATTAAGATTGGGGGGCATACGAAGAAGAGTGACAAAACTATTAAAAAGAGTAAAATAAAGTTACAGGGAGAGATTGGATAAATTATGATTAACTACTTTATTCGAAATAATAATTATAAGTTATCTAATTGAAACTTTCAAAATAATTAATGGAATTTCTAATTATTGTTGACATTTTTTAAATATTTCTCCTTAAACTGGAAATTTTTTGTCAAAGCAGTTTTCAAAAATTAAGTCTGTTAACCAATTCAATTTCTTTGCTAACAGAGTAATATATTGTTATATAATTCGTGTGTAGCCTACGAATTATGTATGTAAGTGTAGTTAAAATTCAAATAACGGAAAATGGAAAATAACCCTTAACTGTTGAAAAAAGTTATTGATGACAGTTTAACCTTCTCTGGCCTGGATGCTGATTGGCTAATGGAAGGCGTGAGAACAGAAATTAGAGTTAGATTTCGGTCGTTAGTCAGAAGGAGCAGACGTAGGGGTCTTTCACTCCGAAGATGCCGACTTTTCACCGCTGGGTTAGAAAACCTTTTAGGTTGTGGTATTGAATAAAGAATAGACGTCTTTAAAAAAAATCTTGCTTAAACTAAGAAATAAACACAGACGACTAGCCCAAAAGAAGGAAGCAGCCAAGAAGAAGAAGAAAAATGGCCAGCGACGAATTAAGAAAAGTAAGAACTCATCCATCTCCTCTTCCTGTCTACGCTCCCCCCATTCATATACCCAGCAGAGATGAACGGGTATATTACAATATTTTTATATAAAAATTGCCTAATCAGAGCAAAAACAGCAATAATGTAAAGAATTTTAAAATTTAATAATTAGATGATTTCAGAAATAAAAATAAGAAGAAAAATTTAGTAGGGAATTTTTGAGAACTATAGGATGAATTACTTGACAGAATTTGTATATAGATATCGTATTAATATTGTATATCGCCCTGTCGGCTGGGACTGTAGAATACGCCAACTGCACCTCTGTAGAGGGGTAAGATTGTTACATATTAATTGGATCCCTATTACTTTTTAAGGTAGTATAGAAATCCTTATGGCGATCAGTACAACTGATGGCCTTGAGAGTGAGTGACAATGCTTGACCTCACTCTCACCTTGAGAGAATAGAAAGCCCCTTCCGGTTTAAGGTGGGCAACTCAGTAAGTCAGTTGCAGTTAGTCAGTTGCAAAGTTAGAAGCTAGCAAGATGTGACTCTCAGCGCGCAGTTGTCTGGTCCTGGGGTTCCAGAATAAAATAACATCAAAGGTAAATCGAAGTCTTGTTGTTATTACTAAAAGCTAACAATGACACAAGGCTTCTGATAAGAAATGGTCCCCAGCAGAACCAGACACGGAATCCCCAGATAAGAAAGACCAGACGAGACCATTAGAAGATAGAAGAAGCAGATCCGACCAGAAGAATAAGAAAGTACATAACAAGATCCGACCCATGATGCGTGAAGACATGATCCTAGTGGATGAAGAGTTCATACCATGCAATACTCCTCTTTGGCCTTTAGTTAGGCTAGACGACAGTCGGAAAGGCCTCATCCATCAAGAATTCAGGAGGACATTTTTGGGGAAATTTCGGATGAATTACTTGACAGAATGCGGCCAGGTTAGCTCAGTCGGTAGAGCGTTCGGCTAGAAACCACAAGGTTCCTAGTTCGATATCGGTCCCCGCCAACTCAGCGTATGAGTAGCACAGTGATCTGTGCGGTAAAGTAAGGAGCTGATGGTAGGTTTGGCGCTCCACCTCAGATGCTAAAAACTATCTCCTTGGTCTAGCGCTATTGAAAAGGGGATAGACTCCCTCGCTGACTGGCTGATACCGACTTTAGGCCGCCCCGTCGACTTTACTTACTTTTTACTTGACAGAATTAGATCTGTATATAGATATTGTATTAATATTATATATATTCTGTACAAAGGTTTTATTTTTTATTTTATTTTTTATTTTTGAGGGGGGTGCTTATATGAGAATATAGTAAAAAAGGAATGTACCCAAGGTGGCATAACAGATAATAAACACTTCTAAACCCCCATGAGTTTAACGAGATAGGACGTATATTTATTTACTTCACTCGTGAATAAAAAAAACAAAACAAAACAAAAACAAAACACATTTATTTCTTGTTTATTTTGTATTACGTATTCAAAGACTGACTTATTGAAAAGGCGGCTAATATAAAAATAAGGAATAAAGAGGAGAAATTGAATTATTTACAAGTTGTTGCAACGAATATCAGAAAACCTCTTTGTCGGTTTTCGCTAAGAGAGAACTGTCATTAATATTGAGTGAAATATATTTATTTGTTAATTAGTGACCTACATTTTCTATCACACTGTTTTTGCCAATAAATAATGTTCAATCTCTTTCTGGAGAATTTTAACCCTTGCACGATTTTTCTGTTTAATCCTATTCTACTCATTTGCGGTAATTTTCACCTTTAGTCGTTAAAATTCCTAGCAAATAAGGCAATTAGAGTAACCTCCCTTGACTTTCACTTTGATATAAGCCGGTAGATATTTTGAAAGTCTCCGTACGAAATAAACAAATCATAGAAACTTTTTCGAAAACAATACAACTGAATACATTAGCACAAATATATCATAAAATGTGTTCTTAATAACAATTAAGTTCATTTCAGATAATTTTATCTAGGAATTTAGCCAACTGACTTTCACTTTGTAACAAGCCGGTAGCCATTTTAAAAGTCTCCGTGCGAAATAAACAAATCATAGAAACTTTTTCGAAAACAATACAATTGTATGCTTTAACACAAAAATATCATAAAATGTGTTCGTAATAACAATTAAGTTAATTTCAGATAATCCGCACACACAATTTTATGCTAGGAATTTTAACAACTAAAGATGAAAATGACCCTCATTTACTAAGCGTGGTGTAGTCACTAACATACTGGACTGCGACATCGTAGTAAGCGAGTTCGAACTCCATTCACGCTATTACTTTCACTTTCGGAGTAATATCCTTGGGAAAGATATGAATCCTCTCATCCCCCAGCTATAGGTTAAATAGTACCACTACTGTTCTTCTAATAGGCGGGGGAGTCCCTGTAGAGTAGTGGCTAACTTGCTGGACTGTGACATCGTAGTAAGCGAGTTCGAACTCCAGTCATGCTATTACGTTCACTTTCTGGTTAATACCTGTGGGAAAGGTGTGATCTTCCCTCACACACCCACTTATGGGTTAGATAGTACCACTACTGTTCTTCTACAAGGATGGATTTGGTGTTAGATAACCCATGAAGATTGATATGCCATTAAACAAAGAAACCGAAACCGATTATTTACGAAGGCGAATCAAAAGTTTTGCAAATTTTTTTAACATGAGTCACAATTCGGCTACTCCAGATTATTTTGCTGAGGCCGGGGAGGTGACAAATCACACTCGACAATGAGATACCGAGCTCGCCTGATACTCTCAGAGTGTTAACTCACTAGATTTGCCTCTATGACTTGGAGCCCTGTTGGCTGGGGATTTAGAACACACCGACTGCACCTCTGCAGAGGAGTAATACCTCCCCCCCAATTGAGCCACCTGTTGGCCGTGGGTGGCGACCCGTGATGTTTAAGGACGGAATCCTGGTGGATGAGCAGTCTATGACATGTAACACTCCACTTAGACGCTTACTTAGGCTAGACAGGCGGGCGTAGAGGCCCCCTCCGATCAATCGGCTCGTCATGTCAAGCCTAGCCCCAATATGATTGCCCCAACCTTTTTGCCCTTATGGCAACCCCAACCCTTTTTATCCTATGGGTGCTAGAAGGTGGTGACTGAGGGTCTTCATGTCCTGGGTATGATGTTAAACTCTCTGATGGTGAGGTCCCAGTCCTGGAGGTCTGGGGAATGTGGAGCACTCCTTTATCACCATTGCTCCCTGGTCCGCTCTGACCCAGAGTAGGAGTACCTGTTAGGGCCCCATCTATGGGTTAAAAAGAAAAATGTGTTCATAAAAATAATTTGAGTATCCATTAAAAATGAATTTATTTCAAAACTTTTAATGACCCACTGAGGTTGATATGCCGTAAAACAAAACAAACCAAACCATCTATGACTTGGGGCACAACTGCGGAATACACGGTTTTGGGCCTACATGACCGTGCCTGATCGTTGAGGTTTTTGCAATATTTCTTGAACCATCTGGCTACTGTATTATGATCAACTATGCCTTCACCTTTCTCACAACAAATGTTTTTGATTGCTTTCGTAGCGTTATGGCCCGGTTTGAACTCGTAAAACATAAATTCCCGAATTAGACGACGTTGCACGTTCATCTGTGCGGCTTTCAAAATCACACACGGATTGAAGTAATGCACAACCTGTCAACGCACCAACTACCACGATGCAGCCAACCATAGTGGGTAACAATTCCACCGCTAGAACTGCTTTGGTCACGTGATATGTACACGCCCCAAACTAGCATGTACCAAAATATTGCAAAACTTTTGACTCACCCTAGGAAATCGTTTTCTACCACAGATTACTGATTATGACAAACTTGTCTTATCAAAAACTTTTGGGTTTCCACTATTCTTATCAAATAACCTTAATAATTTAAACGTCACCAAAACAATATTAAATAACTCATACATCCTTGCGCAAATTAATTGAAACAACCGCTTTGGTTTCCATCTGTCACCATACAGTCAGTTTTAGACCCACTGGAGTGACAGAGCGTAATTAATATCTATGTTTTTCCTTCAGATGAAGTCATTTGCAGCGGTGTTCAGTAATATGAATCTATTTTCAGGGTGTATGATAAAATTTATTTGACCTTGAAAAATATTGCGTCATCCGTGATTGCATCAGATTTTTATCACACCCAGACACTATTGTTTCTACTGTCAATTAATTATCTTACGGTCATGGACGTTACTACAAGGAAGCGTACGAAAATTGTAACGCTGCACGAACACATTGGCAAGCCTTACAGAGTGATCGCAATAATAATTGAATTACTCGTTTTGTTTCAATTAATTTGTGCAAAGGGTGTATCTTTTTATAGCAAAATAAAACTAAGTGGGTAGCATGAATTTAGGAAATTGTGCGTAAGGAGTAAGAGTTCTGTGATAAAAGGTTAATATTGAAATTAATTATACAAGGGTTATTCAATAAATAAGGTGAATTTTGCCAAATGAGTTGGCAATAGGAAGAACTGTTTATAGTTTTACATTTTTTAAGGAAATCCTTCATGTCTCAGAAGACTGTCAGCATCATCTTTATTACTGATTGCTGCGCTCGGAACTTTTTCAGTAATTTATGAGGAAGTGCGTCCCGGTCTCCTGCCCCAAGAGTTGCTGCCCGGTGACTATTAAAATAACGACCCAGCTCAGTCTATTCAAAACTATCCAATAATCTATCTATCTATCTATCTCAATTTGTTCATATTTATCTATATTACTTTAAATACTAAGATTTTTTTTATTCATGTTTGTTTAATGTCTTGTTTTTAGTTTAAATAAACAAGAATTACGACAAAAAGAAGCGACCCCCCCCCAATACATTTACTTGTCGAAAATATCTATCTCCATTTGTTCTATATTATTTTGTTTGTTTATCCATCTATCTTAGTCTATTCAAAACTATATATCCATCTTCATATCTAAACAAGAATTACGACAAATTACGATAAATAAACAAGAATTACGACGAGCTGGGGTTGTTACTTTTTCTTTAGCAGAGAGTCAGTGTGTCTCCACTCAATGGACTGAAAAATAATAAATAAAAATAATTTTCGGATGAATCATTCTAACATCGCATTCTATCATCGTCTTGAAATCGGATGGATGTTCTTAGGTTGACATCAAGATAATATGCTAAATTCAAGTTGGTCTCATATTTTGCATGAAAACCTAAAGAATTTTACAAGCATGGCATCTACAAACTGGTTGACAGATGGAATGAGGTTCTAAAAAGTAATGGAGATTATGTTAATGACTAAATATTTCTATAGGTATAGAATTTTCATTTATTATATATATTTTTAAAATCGGACATTCCATTCGTTCCAAGCTGATAGATTGTCTGATATTTGCACAAGACAAAAGATTTAAATTACAATAACTGAAATAGAAAAGAGGGAAAATATCTAAAAAAAAAAAAAATTAAAAAACACTTTCATAATATGGATAAAACTCGCTCTTTAAAAGATCCTGAGGCTAAAATAATAAATGTGACCTTTTTTAGAACTCGACTCCAGCTGTGTTCCGAGAACTTCAAATATGTTAACATTTCAAAAAGTCGACATATATTTTGTATTTTAAATACATTTACATATTTGTTTACAGGAAAAAAGCCGTTGATTAGTGTTATATTATGCTAAATTCACTCTTCGCCTATCGGATAAAGTGTTTTAGTTCAGGTTGAAAGCGTCGTAAGGGTAACCCGAAGCCGAACTTCTTTTTTCTCTCTTTGGTAAAAAAGATATTTTCTATATATCATAATGGTAGGACACATTTTAAATGCTTTTTTCTCAGATAACAAAAGCGACACAGAATACTAAGTATATCTATTACATAACTGGTACACAGGAGTTTTATATGTAATCTAAGATTTGAATATTATGTCCTTGAGATTGTCACCATCATGACGAAAGCATTCGAAGCTCGATTTCTCATACCACGTAAAGTGTGGTTTAGCATATCAACTGGAATAGTTGTTATCTCTCTACGGATGCTTTCTTTCAGTTCCGCTGTCGTGTGGGGCCTGCTTACGTATACCCGATCTGTCAGGTAACCCCACAGAAAATAGTCCACTGGGGTTAGATAAGGTGATCTGGATGTCCAATGGACAACACCGAATCTCGAAATGAGATGTCCGGGAAAATGTGCTCGAAGAGTTGTCATTGGAAGTCGTGATGTATGGCAAGTGTCACCATCTTGTTGCACCCACATGTCTGTCAGATTAAATCTTTGTAACTCGGGAAGGAAGAAGGTATTTAACATGTTGTAACGCTCTGCAGTAAATGTGTCCCATGATTATAGTCCACCCTGTATTAAAAAAAAAAGTCTTTGTATTATATTATTACTGATATCAATGAGATCAATGTTGTGATATATTACGGAATAATGAATACTTGAATAATCAATGTATTCAATATCGTATTATAATGGAGATTCAGTGTCTGTCTGTAACCGAAACTACGCCACTGCTTACGTCATAATACCCTCAGGAATTGCTTAAGTTTATCAATGAGTATTTAATTTATAGTAAAAATCATTGCTACATAGAATAAATCTTATTTATCAACGAGGTCTCTATGAAAATCTGAGTTAGATTTGCCTTCAAAACCACCCATGTTATTAGTACATTTAAAACCATGCAATATCTTATATATCACTAAGAAATAAAGGTTTACATAATATATGGTGTGGGTAATTTGCATACTGGTTTTAACAAAACCAGATTTAATAAATAATTACTTGGTAATTTGTTTAAAGAAAAACGGATTTTATAAATAATACTTTGTGTCTTTGATCTCAAACATTATTTTTTTGTTCTCCAACGTATTAAAATCAATCCTATGAATGATTTTATATAGAAACCAATTAAAATATAATTAAAATAAGTGTAATCTTTTTCTATGCGTTCTTATTTAATTTCATTAATCTTTCTTTTTAATATATTTCATTACATTAAAGTTTAAATACTTACGCCCAGTGGAGGGCGCTTATTCTTGCTAGTGAATATAATTGCGTATCGAAGAAAAAAAATAATATTCTAATTATCTGTGAATAGAAATTTTGTTAAAACTATTTGAATTACAAGTGCATATTTTAATAAATGTTATGTTCCTCGTAAAATTAGGCGGGCTATTCAGAAAGCAACGCGGGACGTAATTTGCAAAGACTGATTTAAAAACAAATCGATCAATCTAATAACCCAATAACAAATCTAGAATATCTTTTTTTTAAAAATGTATCTTATTAAATTTGACAGGTCATATTTATTACACCCACGAAGCGAATACAATGGAATATCCAATGAGGATTGAACTCACTATACTAGCGAATTGTCTGCAAGAAGAGCTTGTTAACCACTGCTCCAAGGTAAGCATTCACATTACATCCATTGATATCAATATATGCATGTCCTTGGTATCACACTAAACAACATCCGGTGGTGAGTATTTGGCTCTATGGAGTGCGGAGTCACCTCTTCCTTGTCATTGCTACCAGGTCTATAATGGTTTACTTAGAATGATTATTATTAGTTATTTGATTATTATTGGTTACATGATTATTATTAGTTACTTGATTATTATTAGTTACTTGATTATTATCAGTTACTGGATTATTATTGGTTATTTATTATTACTTGATTATTATTAGTTACTGGATTATTATTAGTTACTGGATTATTATCAGTTACTGGATTATTATTAGTTTGATTATTATTAGTTACATGATTATTATTAGTTACTGGATTATTATCAGTTACTGGATTATTATTAGTTATTTGATTATTATTAGTTACATGATTATTATTAGTTACTTGATTATTATTAGTTACTGGATTATTATTAGTTATGATTATTATTAGTTACTGGATTATTATCAGTTACTGGATTATTATTAGTTATTGATTATTATTAGTTACATGATTATTATTAGTTATTTGATTATTATTAGTTACATGATTATTATTAGTTACTGGATTATTATTAGTTAGTTGATTATTATTAGTTACTGGATTATTATTAGTTACTTGAATCCATTTAATACTGTACAAACATTTGATTATTATCAAACAGGAATAGTTACTTTAAACCATACATAATATATAAATATATTAAATGAAGGTGTGTGGCATAATGGTTAGAGTTGTAGGAAATGGATTCGTCGACTCGAGTTCAAATCCTGGACAAGGCTGTTTGCATTTTATATAGCGCTAATACCTTTGGGAAAGTTGTGAATCCAACTAGACTCCTTCCAGCTATGGGTAAATAGTAGGACAGACTGGGCTCTTTAACTTTGGTTAGGCAACCTGTCTAGGTGAAGGAAAAATCTGAATTCAAAGCTGTTAAACTCCACTTAAGAAATTGACCTAGTGTCGCATCCTGCTTGTGTGGAGGGGTTGGTAAATATGTATAATATATAAATATATAATATTATATGAATTATTATTTATACATGTCCGATTAAAGGTAACTATTCTTAATTATTGTTCCTGTAATTATTAGTATTAGATAGAAATACTTGGTATCATATAACTGTATGCATACAAATGATTATAGACAATGAGTAAGTAAGTAAAGTCGCAGGGGCGGCCTAATGTCGGTATCAGCGAGGGAGTCTATCCCCTTTTCACTAGCGCTAGACCAAGGAGATTGTTTTTGCGTCTGAGGTGGAGCGCCACACCTACCATCAGCTCCTTACTTTACTGCACAGATCACTGTGCTACTTATACGCTGAGTTGGCGAGAACCGGTATCGAACTAGGAACCTTGTTGTTTCTAGCCGAAAGCTCTACCAACTGAGCTAACCCGAATAGCGAAATTTTATTATTCATCGTTTCGTCATTAAATAGTTTTACCCATGAAGGACTTCAGGAGTAAACACCGAGAATAAATACGATAAATCTAAAGAAGCCAGAGTAGTTTTCAACTTCATTTTGGAAACTCCTGAGACAATAGGTATCAAGCTATATCGGCCCTCGAAAAAATCTATAGCGTCGAAAGGGAGCTGCATGAGCAAATTCCATAGAACATTGCCTAGACCGGTGCCATTAAGAGCTGCATTAGTAATAACTATACAACTTTTCTGTACAACATTTCTCAGTTCTGTACCGTCATGTGTTGCAGGAGCAATATTCATACAACTTTGCCCAGGCTTGGTTTGGTTTGTTTTGTTTTACGGCATATCAACCTCAGTGGATCATTTAATGCCGATAAAGTTTTGAAATAAATCAATTCTTAATGGATAATACAATTTTTTTATAAATACATTTTTCTATTTAACCCATAGATGGGACCCTAACAGGTATTACCACACCGGGTCAGAGTAGACCAGGGAGCAATGGTGATGAAGGGGTGCTCCACATTCCCCAAACCTCCAAAACTGGAACCTCACCATCAGATAGAGTTTAACGTCATTCCAGGACATGTAGACCCGCAGCCACCGCCTTCTAGCACCCATATGATAAAAAGGGATTGGGGCTTGCTATAAGGGCAATAGGGTTGGGCAATCATATAGATGCTAGGGCTTGACGTGACCAGCCGATTGATCAGAGGGGGCCTCTCCGACCGCCCGTCTAGCCCAAGATAGGGCCAAAGTGGAGTATTGCATGTCATGCTCATCCACCTGGGCTCTATCCTTAAGCATCACGGGTCGCCACCCAAGGCCAACAGGTGGCCCCATTGGGGGAGTCTTACCCCTCTGCAGAGGTACAGTCGGTGCATTCTAACGCCCCAGCCGACAGGGCGTTGCCAGGCTTGTGCCATGAAGAGCTGCATAAGCAACTTCTATACAACTTTTCCCGGGCCTGTGCCGTCATATGTTGCGGGGGCAATATTCATACACGTTTGCCTAGGCCTGTGCAATGGAAAGCCGCATGGGCAACATCCATACCACCTTGTCCAAGCCTGTGCCATGAAGAGCTACATGAACAACTTCTACCCGATTTTGCCCAGGCCGTTCCTTGAAGAGCTGCATGGGCAACTTCCATACAACATTCATTAGGCCGGCACTGTGAAAAGGAGGTAAAAATTTCCAGATTCAGACCCATAGCTGAAGAGAGAACAGATATATTTATGACTTTCCCAATGTCTTTAGGGAGATTGCAGGACACTTTTTAGATTATGTTATGCTATCAAGCTGACCTCTGTCTCGCAAAAGACTCAATGGAGTGGGGTGGTCGGTGAAGATCAAAACTGAATACCAAATCAATGGCTTTTAGTGATTCATTTTTTGAATCATTGTTTTATGGTAGGCGCATAAAAATAGACACTATCTATAATTTGGATTGACGAAATTTAGACAATTGAAGCACAAGAAAATAATTTTTGCGGATGAATTCTTTTTTGTCAATGCTTAGCAGCTGCCTCGCTAAAATTGCAATAAAAATTGACGTTGGAAAATCATGAAAAAATTGGGAATTGGTTCCATCACGTCTAAATGATTTTCTTTTTCTAAAAGGTCTTTTTATTTGAATAATTGCTGCCACATCACGTAAAAGTTTTGCTTGTCTGTATTGACGTCATTTCCTGTCGAAATTATTCTGTAGCCTTTTATTTTATGCTTGTCGCCATTTCTGATGCCAAATGTCACAAACAGACAATATTTATGCAAAGAAGTCTGCTAGTGACAACAAATTGTCCGCTGGCTTTTCGGAGAACATGAAGAAAATATTGATTCTCCAAGACACGGTGCAGTTCGTCATTTCTAGCCTTCTTTGTAGTTGAATTAGTTGTGTTTCAGATATATGCGGTCGGTGTTCAATCCGAGGATTTTCTTATTTGGATTTGTGACATTCTACGTTAGGCTAATAATTAATTGATTGATTGGTTTTAATGGCACGTCAATTCGTATAAGCTTCTTTTATGCCAAGAGGTAAATTGTTAGAGATGGACAAATTTGTTATATATTTTTTCAGTGGTTTTTCTGTGTTTTGACAGTTGGTTGTCTGTAGTTGTTTGTTGCTAAATGGATTGGGAATCGCTTTGAGGGATAAGTTTATAGGGTAAAGTTCAAGATTATTGTTATATATTTTGGTATAATTTTATCTCTTTCAGGAAGGACAAAATGTCATCTCTATTGACATTTTTGAATTCGTATCTCATGTTGTTTGTATTGTAAAAATGCTGTCTAGTAACAGCAGAATCATCACATTCTATAAGAATGTGTTTAACAGTCTAAGGTGTTTGATATGCTATGCATTCTGGCTGGTTTTCTTGTTTAAGTAAAAAGGAGTGTGTTAGTCTTATGTAACCCATACATAGTCGAGATATAGTCACTCGTTCCTTTCTCGACTTTCTGAAGCCTCGTTCCCATTCTCCTATATTGAGTTTTATTGAAAAGAGTTTGTTACACCAATTTTTATGGCATTTAAAAAAAAATAGAATATATATATATAGACTAATTGATTTTAACGGCATATCAACACGTCTGGGATTATTTTATACCTTGAATTCTGCGTATCGCATTCATTTTACGTTTATATTTATATTTTTTGTGGTTTCTTTTTCTTAAGAGTTTTTTTTTTGCACACGGTTCTATCGAATACGATTAATTTTTGAATAGATCTATTTGACCCATAGATAAAACCCTAACAAGTACTAACACTCCACGTAAGGGTGGAGATGGGAGTAATGACAGCAAAGGAGTATTCTATAATTCCCAGATCTCCAGGACTGGAGCTTCACCATCAGATACAGTTTAATTTTATACCCAGGACACGATCAATGTTTGAATCGATGCAAAAGTCAAGGTTTCGAATGCTGATTTTAAAGACAGGCCGACTCATTTCACTTGGCGTAACATATTCTTTTAAACCCATTTCTTCTAATTTGGACTTGTGTCAGATTGAGCAAAATCCAAGTAAACATTGATACAGTTCCTTATTTTACATTTGTGTATGCGTTACTAGGCATATGAGATCGCCTCAATTCCTGAGATCGATAGTGCTAATGAAAGTAGAAGCCCAGTTTGGGCTTGTTACCATAAACCAATTAATATCCGCTTAAGAAATTGACCTTGTGTCGCATCCTGCTCGTGCGGAGGGGTTGGTAAATATATATACCAATTCAGAAAAAGGAAAATTTTTAACTTCTTTTCTAAATTTTTCAGATGAGTTGCTTGATTTATTGATTAATTTTAACGGCATTTCAACCCATCTAGAGTTATTTTATGCCTGGGGCTAGGGAATAGCCTTCATTGTACATTTTTATTTACATTTTTTGTTTAGTTGTTTATTAAAGAATTTTTTTTTGCACAGTTATATCATATGAAGTATTCTACAAATAAGGGGAATTTTTACGTGATTTTTTGCGACGAATTTTTTTTCGATGACAATTTCTATGACTTGGAATTAAATTTGGGAATAATGGACATTAGTTGCGAAATCCAGCGAAAGTCACACAGGAAATAAAAGTAAATGTTGTACGAAAAGTAAGGAACTACGTAGATCAAATTGTCTTTAGATTAAGTCGTAGCAGAAGAATTATCATTGAATTTTTAAAGGGTAAGCTTAAATATTAATGAAATACTCAAATGCAGCGATCAATTTTGATTTCTTCTGTAATTTATCGTTGCTTATCGATAACCTATTTGTACTGACTCCAAATAGGAAAACCAAAAATGTGTTTATCATGCAGTTTTGCAAAAGAATTTCCAAATAGAAAAATTATATCTTTATTTTGAGGAAAATTCTTAATTAATTGAAAAATGTTGTTCAAGTTTAATAAAATTTAATGTGTACTCAAATCATGAAGAGTCATTGTTGGTGCCGAAGGCCCAATCAAAAGCTCTTCGCTGGAACGAGCTTAATTGCAGTCTGATATAACAGAAATAAAGTAAACAAGGAGATAGTAACAATGGTATTTCTGCTACTCAGGAAAGGTACAAGGCAAATATACTTTGATATTTGGGTTAATAATTTATTGGTGCAATATAAGAAGTGTTCACAAAGTGTATGTTCAAAGTTGTGTGCGAAAGAGTTCATAAAAGTTCACGGAAAATTGCCAAACACGTGCGCTCGGCGGGAAATATTATAGAATGTAAGAGACAAAGTTACTTAGCTCTGTAGAAGCAATTTTCTGTAATTGTTTCTTGTTGCTGCAGTAGTCTGTTGAGTTTGTCAAGTCTTATTCTGTTGGAGCCTAGACTAAAAGCTGACCTTATTTTGGCCACTGCTAATGTGTTCTCTGCCTGTTGAGTTCCTGTGTTGACTCTCACGGGTGGTTGCCTGTTCCTTTCGGACTGCTGTCGCGTCCGTAGAATTTGTCTGGTCTTATCCCTGTGGATGCCTAGACTGAAGCTGACCTTAATTCGGCCGCTACTAAAACTGTTCTAAGGATTTAGGGCTATCTCTCTCCTCCTAGCGTCTGTACTTCCAGAAACTGATTAAGGGGCAGATAACCCAAATTTTCGATAGATAGAGCAATAAAGCAATTAGATATTAATATTAGTAATTAAACTCAACATTTTACCCCGAAAAAAAAACAAACTGTGAAGTTAAGAAAGATCTGAGATACATTAAAGTTTATTCATAAAAACGTTATTCCCTACAATCAGAATTAATTCATTCACAATAACTTTGCACAAACATATCATGCCGACTTTTCCACGAAAAAAAAAAAGAATGCACAGGTGTATACATTGTTGTTAAAACTGTTCTTTTTTACACTCGAATGTCGAATATTTTTTCTTCAGCTGTTGACGCTAGTATCGAAGTTCTGCTATTTTTAAAAAATTGTGTATGGACAGCGCATTCATCTTATACAATGTCCATATAATAATGTACAAAAATCAAGCACTTTTGTTTTTATCGGCAATGTTATGATTTATTACACGCTTTTTCTTCTAAAATATCGATGATCAAAAGTGTAATAATCTGTGTTTTATGTTGATAAATTCTTAGAAAAGTTTTATCTACCATCTGACGCTTTTTAAATTGATTCTTTTACGGGCCTCTGTAGGAAAAATATCGTCCAATAAAAAACTACACCAAAATGTATTATTTAGATAGAATACATTTTTAATCTAAACAGTCAAATATATCTTTTCAGTATGTAGGGGCTAGAACCAGTGTAGGAATTTCCGTGTACAAACTATGAAGAATATTACTATATATATAAGAATGTTACTATTTCTCTGAATGTTTGAGATGAGGCTTGAAGATTAGTATTATTAGCGTTATTCGGACTATTATCCCCATCTTCATTGTTATTTGTACAACGTTTCGGCCGATATACCCTCCGGCCTTCTTCAGGTATTTCTTGTCGGACTCGGGAACCTTCTTTTCGAACTCGGGAACCTTCTTTTCGAACTCGGGAACTTTCTTGTCGTATTCGGGAGCCATCACGGAACTTTGAACCTAACCCTTTATTTAGTCCACGGGGGTATCATGTCCTCATTCCGCTAACCATAGCTGGGGTAGGAGTTGTGTTAATTAATTATTTTTCTAACTGCTTTCACTCAGGATTGAACTCGGGAACCAGAGATAACTGTCACTTAGAACTGTCTTTTTTAATCTAACTGGACAATTGAGTGTGAATTTTAGGAAATTATAAACCTAATGTCTTGATTTGGCTAGAATATCTACCTATTTTTACTTATGTATGATTTTTTTACCTAGACTCATATTGTTTTTGTTTTTTTAAAAATTTTAACCATGTTTATCAACATGCAACACCTTTTGACACAACAATACAACGAGTACTTGAAAGCAGTACTTACAATTAATTATTGAGAGCCCAATTCTACGAAGCTTACTCTTCGAGGTCGAGCCTGATTAAGGGAAAGTTTTTTTACAACCTAACAAGTGACGTCAATCTTTAACTCCCTGTCCCCTGAGCACAGGAGAGCTCTAGCCCCTACAAGTATTTTTACATTATTTAACAAAATCCCTGCCACATGAAATGAGTGGAAGAGTTTAATCTACGGATATCAATTTTAAACATATAAAAAAGTTTAACCTGAGTTTTTTTTCCTATTTCATTAACCACACCCTTAAAAGATTAAGCTACGAAAAAGAATAAAGTTAAAAAAAATGTCGGGAAGAGCAATAGTGTACCTTATCTTACAGGTTTTTCTTTACTTAAGAAATAAGGCATCCGTATGAAGAAGAAAAAACAAATCGTTATAAAGAACATAAACAAACAACAAAAACAAATCTAATTCTCCATGGAATTATCTTTCTAGCATATAAAAATTATTGAGGTTAATCTTCATTAAGGGAGTCAAATTAACAAAATGATTGAAGATGGGGTGGGGACTGCAGGACAACAAAAGAATAAAAAAAAACGTCCAGTCTTCAGAATTTTTTTGGGGGGATGTCCTTTAATGCTTTTAAATACCGAAAATTTTATGAAAATCCGATAATCAGTCGATTTGGGGGAAATTAAAAAAAAAACTATGCTTTAGCAGGTACGCCTTTTTATAAAAAAAAAGTAAAGTCGTCGGGGCGGCCTAATGTCGGTACAAGCCATACAGCGGGGGAGTCTATCCCCTTTTCACTAGCGCTAGACCAAGGAGATTATTTTTAGCATCTGAGGTGGAGCGCCATACCTACCATCAGCTCCTTACTTTACCGCACAGATCCATGTGCTACTCATACACTGAGTTGGCGAGGGCCGGTATCGAACTAGAAACCTTATGGCTTCTAGCCGAACGCTCTACCGACTGAGCTAACCCGGCCCTTTACATAATGTTTATTCTTCCACGAATAAAAAAAGCATAAGTTTATATATTGTTGATAAAATTGTTCTTTTTACACTCGAATGTCGACCATGTTTTCTTCTTCTTCAACTGTTGAATCTTGTATTGAAGTCATGATAAATGCCTTGTGTGTGGGCAGTTTGCTAGTAGCGCATTCAACTTATACAAGGCCCATATAAATAACTCTGCTGGCCATCCACGACACTTCATTATTGTGGCTCCGTGCCAGACCATGGCTTACTAAATATCCAGTTATGCATACGCATACTTTTCGAAATAACAATTTTATAGACAATCGAATCAAACTCTAATTCGAAAACACGGTTCTTATCTACGCTTTTATCGACATAAGATTATACAGAGTTGTTATTGATATCTATATTAAATTGAATACCGCACAAGGTACATCATCATCATCATCATCATCATTATTTTCACTCCTTTTGAGTTTTTCACATCAGCGTTAACTGATGGTATTTCACTGGAAGCTGACAACAAGTCTTCTCAGGTCTCCAGGACTCTTCTGAGTATTCTCGCCGATTGCAACAATGCAGTAGACTGGATGGTCTCAATTCTTCCTCTGTTTTCAAGATTCCCCAGTTTTTTTGTGTTTTTGTTTTTTTGCATAATTCCCAGTGGATCACATTCCAAACCCATTCATGCCTAGCTTTGTATTCCCATAGTGCTAGTTTGGTACATTCGCTTAATACATGGTTTATAGTCTCATCTCTGTCACCGCACAGTCTACACTTACTGTTTTGGTGTGTCTTATCAATTTTTGCTTTGATATAATTTATTATTATTATTATTTAGCTGTAGCTGGTGGTTCATTAGAGGCTGAGTGACAGCAAGTCTCCTCAGGTCTCCAGGTCTCTTCTGTGTATTCTAACCGATCCCAGCAGTGCTGTAGTTTGGATGATCTCGATTCTTCCTCTGATTTCCTGTTTATCCAAATTCTTTTCCAGAGCGTTGGGGATTATTCCAAGGGCACCAATTACAATTGGTACGACCTTCACCTTCATGTTCCACAACTTCTTCTTCTTCTTCTTCTTCTTCTTCTTCTTCTTCTTCTTCTTCTTCTTCTTGGTTTGTTTGTTTATTTTTATGCCTCCTTGGGGATCTCCCCTTTTTACTATGTTTTCACATCAACCTTTATAAAAAAAATCTTTTCACATAACATATACAACATTTATACAATATCTATATACAGATAAAATTCTGTAAAGTAATTCATCCGATAGTTTGAAATAATGCCCTATTAAATTATTTTCTTACCATTATTTCTGAAATCATCCAATTCAATATCTTTAAGACTATTGCTGTTTTTGATCTGATTAGGCAATTTGTTCCAAAATTATATTATTCTATTAGCAAAAAAAAAGTCCAGTTGGTTCATAGACTTAATTTTTGAAAACTGCTTTGACAGTAAATTTCCAGTTCGAGGAGGAATATTAAAAAAATGTCAACCATAATTAGAAATTCCATTATTTTGAAAGTTTTAATTAGATCGAATGATGATGATGATGATAATGATGATGATGATGATGATATGATGATGATGATAATGATGATGATGATGATGATGTACCTTGTGCGGTATTCAATTTAAGATAGATATCAATAACAACTCTGTATAATCTTATGTCGATAAAAGTGTTGATAAGAAACGTGTTTTCTTTCTAGTAAAGTAGTTAATGCTAATTTCTCCTATTTCTTTAAACATTTGATTATATTATATTTCGAATAATGCTATCAAAAATGTTTTATCAGAATATAATATAATTTTTCATATGAAATATATTTTAAAATAAGTAAATTTTATATCTATATCAACATTAAATGAATTTATAAATTAGCGCTGACTTAAAAGACGCAAATGTGTATTTATTAACACCTTCAACAAAGTTTAACATATTTGAATTCTCCGAGATCGGTTTCCATACCAATGTTAAATAGCCCAGTGTGTCCTACTATTCAACCATAGCTGGAGGGAGAATAGTTGGGTTCATACATTTCAATAGGGAATTAGCGCTATGTGAAATGCAAACAACCTCGTTCAGGATTTGAACTCTGATCGTAAAGTCTATATCATACGACAACCATGACATGACGGGAAACAAGGGGTTAATTACTTTTGTCCACCATTTTGTGAATGGACGAGTTGGAAGAATGTGCATGTGCGATCTTTCTAAATCGTCAGTTTTTTTTAAATAATGTTTTTCAATGAAGTAACAAGATGATTGTTGTGATGTTAATCCAACAGTAAAAAAGAAGTCAAGTCGAGGTAGGGTAAAATAAGACAAGTGTATTTACAATAATGGTACAGGAACGGCTAGCTTGCCGTTAACGGTAACAGTACAACCTTTTCACTCGGTGTCTCACTATTTATAGTGAGAACCGGTGTATATTCTCCACTGTAGGAACGGCCGGTACAACAATGATAAACCAAGTATTTAAAAAAAAAAGATGTTATTCAACGAATCCTTTGGACTATTATCTTGAGTGAATGGTTTTTATCAAACATATATCGATAAAAATCGCGTGGTGTAATGGTTAAAGTCATGGGAAATGGACTCGTCACCCTGAGTTCAAATCCTGGACGTGGTAATTGCATTTCACTTAGCGCTATTTATACCCTTGGGAAAGGTATAAATCCTACTCTCCCTCCAGCTATGGGTAAATAGTAGGGCAGACTGGGCTATTTAACCTTGGTTAGGTAACCAGTCTAGGAGAAGGAAAACTCTGAATTCATACCTGTTAAACTCCGCTTACGAAATTGACGTTGTGTCACATCCTGCCCGCGCGGAGGGGTTGTTATATATATATATATATATATATATATATATATATATATATATAATATATATATCGATAAAAATCTTGTAAAAAAGGAGGCAATCAGTAGTATTTGAACGACTCAGACACACTTGGATTTCACGGCATGCGAACCCTTGTTGGGTTATTTTATGCCGAAAACGTTTTGTGTTATTCATTCTTTCTGGGTATTCAATTTTTACTTTAAACTCAATTTCTTTTTAAACACATTTTTACAACTCATTTTTTTAAATCTATTTAGCCTATAGATCGGACCCTAACAGGTACTACCACTCCGGGTCAGAGTGAACCTGGGAGTAATGGCAATGAAATGGTATTCCACACTCCCCAGACCTCCAGAATTGAAACTTCACCACTAAACACAGTTTAACTTCATACGCAGGACACAAGGAATGCTATAAAACATAAAAGCCGAAATGTTGCGATACAAAAAACAAAAACAAACAGAAAGAAATATATAGGGAATCAGAATGAAATAAATAATGTCAGTGTTTCCTTGGGGCAAATTTCTATCGTCATTGTTTCAAATTCTTTTTCGGTTAGCATTAATTTTCTGCTCCTTTTTGCCAGAAACCGTTTTAGGCAATTTTCTCGAAATGTCAATCCTTCCTCTGAGAAGGCCGACCGGCATAGCAGTCGAAACTTAATAAAGAAAAAAAAAATGAAGAAATGCGTCCAAATTATCCTATACGCAATAATGAAAACATAGTTTTTTAAAAAAGATCAGAATTTGAATTTGAATTAGATATTTAAAAAAATGTTTATTCTTTATATATGAATTGAATCTCAGAATAAAATCTACATAAAGTTCCTGCAGTGTTTAACCGATAATTATGAGGGGTGCCGAAAAGTTCTCGTCCGAACTAATCCGAACTAAGATGGAATGACCTGGAGCCATGTAACATATGTGATATTCCATAAATTCACTCCGAAGTAGGTGTCCCATCTTCGTATAATGGTTAGCAAGCTGGTTTCGCAGATCCATTATTACTAAATAGCAAATTAGATCCTCGTTTAAATGCGACCCTGTGTCACATCCTACCCGTGGAGAACGGGTTGGGTAAGTACCTACACAGTATACTCCTTATGCGTCCCATTGTGGTTTAATGGTTAGCAAACTAGTCTAGCGGATCCATTACAACTGAAAACCTGCAGTGTCAACCAATAATTATGGGGGAAGGGGTGCCAAAAATTTCTCACCCCGATTAAGAAGGAATGGCATGGAGCCATGAAACGTGCTATTCCATAAATTCATCCCGAAGTAGGCGTCACATCTTGATATAATGGTTAGCAAGCTGGTTTCGCAGATCCATTACAACTAAATAGCAACTTAGACTCTCACTGGATGTCCCATACTTAAGACCTTGTGTTATATTCTATGCCGAACGGATTGGATAAATAGCTATATTCATCCCGAAATTCAATTGATTTGGCACATTGTTTCTCAATAAAAAATATTTAAAAAAGTCATCCTTTTTTTTTTTTGTTAAGCCGATAACCTTCCAGCACCCGTTCATTGGTGCTGAAACGAATGCACCTATCATAGTGCTCGTTTTAGAATTCTAACTTTGCAGATCAATTCATTAATGTATGCATATATTTACCAAACACCTCTGTCACGGATAGATGTGAGATAAGATCAATTTTAAGCGGAGTAAAGCTGGTCTGAATTCCTTCTCCTAGACTGGTTGCCATACAAAGCTCAGTTTGCTATATTATTTACCATTAGCTGGGAAATAATAATTGGATTCCTACCTTTCCCAAGGAAATTAGCATTATGTGAAATACAAACAGGATAATGGATTGATATTTACTTAGCTTAGCATCGTCTGATACAAGGCTACACATATGGGGCATTCGGTGCGGATCGAACTCACTACAGTAGTTTGTATTCGTCCAACCCTTTCGCCATGGGCAGGGTGTGACATAATCGAAGTAGTGCTGGTTTGAATTCAGAGTTTTCCTTCTCGTAGACCGGTCATCTTACCAAGGCTAAAGAACCCAGTCTACTCTACTATTTATTCTAGTGTGCACGGGGGCGGGGATGGATTCATGCCTTTCCCAAGGCCGTTTTCGTGAAATGAAGACTCAAATAGCCTCGTCTAGGATTTGAACTCACATTACTGATTTTATTTTCTATAACGATAACCGTTACGCTAATCGCGCCTTCATTGCCAATTCGCTAATCTAGTGAATTGGATCGTCTTTAGGTGTCCTATAGGAGCCGGTTTAGCTCAGTCGGTAGAACATCCGCCTAGGAATCGCTAGGTTCCGGGTTTAATTCCGATCGCCGCCAACTCAGCGCATGAGTAGTGCAACTTAGGTAATTTGATATGTGCGGTAAAGTGAGGTTCTCACGGTAGGTGTAGTGCTCCACCTCAGAAAAAATATCTCTGGTCTAGCGCTAGCAAAAAGATGATAGACTCCCTCGCTGTTCGGCTGATACCGACAATAGGCCACTCTGCCAACTTTACTTTTACTTAGGTGCCCTACTCACGTGGGTCTTGTAAACTTTGTAAATATCAACTTAATATAGTGCCAGTGGTCAGTGTTCAATCTCAGTAAAAGCTAGGCGTTCAAATGTTGATTTTTCAATACAGGCTGAACCTTTTCATTAAATTCGTAGTGAAATAGATCACTAATTAAGACTGAGCCTATTCTAGTAGTGACCACCCCAAACGGAGTTTAACAGGTTTGAATCCAGAGTTTTCCTTCTCCTAGACTGGTTACCTAACCAAAGTTAAAAAAAAACCAGTCTACCCTACTATTTACCCATGGCTGGAGGGAGAGTAGTTTGATTCATACCTTTCCCAAGTGTGTTAGCACTATGTGAACTGTAGCTTCGTCCAGGATTTGAACTCTGGTTGACGAGTCCATTTCCTACGACACTAACCCATTACACCACGCGCCTCCAACCCGACTAAGCAAAATTTTAAAAGAAATGTGAATTAAGCTAGAAATGAGACCTAACGACCAAAAGGCTTAGACAAAACACACAAAGTAAAACACTTAAAAGATGTTGAGACGATCGTAAGATGAACTAGACTCAAAGTTAGGGTCAAATAAATCGAACGTTGGCAGTAAATAAATAGTCTCGTTACATGTTGGCAAGATTCAGTTCAATCTAACTTTAATTAAAACACGTCGCTCAAAACTGGACGATAACTCTATGGTTGAGCTTAGTATGGCATAAGGCCAAAGCTGGAAAAGACTATAGTGAAGATTGTGTTACGACAATTTTCCAAGTCGTAGGCATGGCCTTACTGTTCAAAAAAAAAAGAGAGGGTTGTCCCCGTTGCGAACTGGATAACGTACTGGACTACGACATTGTAGTAAGCGAGTTCGAACTCCAGTGCTGCTATTACGTTCACTTTCGGACTAATAAATTTGGGAAAGGTATGAAATACTCATCCCCTAAGATATGGTTTAAATAGTACCACTACTGTTTTTCTACAAGGATGGCCTTGGCAGTAAATAACCAACGAAAGTTGATATGCCATTAAATAAAAGAAACCAAACAAAGCCACCATTTAAGTAACTAAATGACCCGAAAAATAAAGCAAGCAAGCTGTATAAGTACAATAGAGTGATCTGCTCCTGTGTCTAGGCTGAACAGGGAGATCTGCCCTTGACCAAGTCGGAGTATAAATAGAACCGTGGAAGCGGCCATTTGCAATTCGACTCTCGACGTCTGAATCACGTCTTTCGTAATTTATACAAGCAAACAACCAAACCAAGCATCGAAAAAAAATCAATATTCGAAAGTCGTGCTCTTATCTGAGTTCGAAAAATGACCACTAACCATAGAGGCAAATAAATCCTCAACACCACACATCAACAAGACCGGAACCTCGTAGAAGGAAAACCAACTGCATTCCTCTAAAAATTGACCTTGTGTCGCATCCTGCTTACGGCGAATGTGTTGGATAGACACCAACAAGTCTGGAGCCTAATGGTAATAAAAAGCAATTACTTTACATGATAAATATTTATTTTTGGCATAATCACCTCTTTTCGATTGACATAACTGTGATGAATATTAATTACGTAGATTGAACTTTAGACTGTGAAAATTTTCCATCAAAACTCTGTAGACAATTACAGGCATATGTATATATATGTCGTAAAGTATCGAGTCCTTAAAAAAAAAGATTTTGAATATGAAATCTTCATAAAAGAGTTCGCTGAGAACTTTTGCACACATTTTATATTAAATGACAAAAGTGATTCTTCAGTATTGGGTGAAGTTTGAATACACACACACACACACACACACACACACACACATATTTATACATACACACACACACACACACACACACACATATATATATATATATATATATATATATATATATATATGATTATATAGTTTGCTATATTCATAAATTAAGTGTGTTCAATATAATTGATAGAGAATATATATTTAAGTAAGGGTAATATGCGTGTGTATCTCTCTCTCTCTCTCTCTCTCTCTCTCTCTCTCTCTCTCTCTCTATCTCTCTCTCTGTGTGTGCATATATATATATATATATATATATATATATATATATATATTTGAACTTCAGCCAGTACTGAAGAATCATTTACAAACCCTTACTTATGCACACTTTTGATATTTAATATACATCAATATTAATAATATAGTTTGCTGTATTCATAAGAGTGCTCAATATCATTGATAGAACATGAATATCTAAGTTAGGATAGCGAAGACATAAAGTCAACAACGCTTGGTTACTGAGAGTTTCTCGCCTATGTGATTTTCAAACCAAGTGAATTATTTGTGCTCGTGTTTTTCCTTATATTCTGTTGTGTAGTGCATCGTAGGAAGGGTCAAACACTCGATTCTAGTTTCGTTTGTGGGACATGGTGGGGATGCTGTTTTTCTTTGTTCGGTACATCGTGTGAAGTGTCTATCGCCTGAGTCATTGTAGTAATACTAGTTTAGTTTGCAGGGCATGATGGGAAGGCTGGTTTTCTCTGGGTGGAATTTAGGGGAGGGGTTCTAGTCTACTATTTTAATAATTGTCTACTTTATTTTTTCTATTGCTTTTAATTTTTTTGTTTGTTCTATTATTTGAGTTTTTTCACACCAGTGTAAGCTGATGGTCTTTCACTGGACTTTGTGTGACCACAAATCTGTTTTGGTCTCCAGCATTATTCTGAGTATTCTAGCCGATCTTAACAATGCTGTTGTCTGGATGATCTAAATTCTTCCTCTGATCTCCAGTTCCTTTAGTCTGTTTTCTAAACTTTGGATGACCGTTCCAAGTGCACCAACTACAATTGGTATCACATTTACCCTAATATTCCACAGGTTTTCAAATCTCTAGCAAGGTCCAGGTATTTATCTATCTTTTTGTAATCTGCTGGAACTGCAAAATCTACCAGTTGACAATTTCTCTTTTTGTAGTTAATCAATTCTAGGCCTGGTCTTCTGGCTGGGATAAGGGGATCCATCATTATCTCAAAGCCCCAGAGAATTTTGTTTCATTCTCAAGAACAGATTCTGGTTTATGCATATACAATTTTGTTTTATTGTCAAAATTCAGTTTCTTGCATAATTCCCAGGGGATCAACTTTCCACCCCAGTCGTGCCTAACTTTGCATTCTCATTGTGCAAGTTTACTGCATTCGCTTAATTTTTCATCTGTTTCCACACACCCTACATTCGTTGTTCTGTTGTGTCTTATCTAATTTTACTTTGATATAATTTGTTCTTATGGCATTATTTTGTGCTGCAATTATTAGCAATGCGGTTTCTCTCTTGGGTTTTCTTTCCTTAACCATGCCCAGGTCTTTTCATGTGAAATCTCCCCAATTTGTTGCTTGAACTAGCAATATAATTGTTTTTCTTCCCATTTCGGTTTTCTTGTTTTTGATGTTTTTTTCTGCTTATCCATATGTTGCAGCTGATATTATTATTATCTTCGTTTTCTTAATATAAACCTTTTGAATAATTCATTTTAGTCTTCGGGGTCATTAGTTTTTAGGTGGCTTGATAAGAATTTATTTTCATGACTACAATTGGATATTACTTCTGATCGTTTGTTAAGTAGTTTATTTTGTTCTGAGAATGTTATTATGGCTATATTTTCTTCTAGGCAAAGGTTGAAGTGCCTTGATATGTTGTAAGCTGGTTGTATTTTCCTTATTTTTCAGGTTATTTTTGGTGTGTTTTAGTTTGAATTTTTGACTTCCCAGATGTTTATAGAAAGTGTTGTACTGTGTTCGTATCTTTTATTGTTAAATGATGTCTTGTGTGCGTAACTTCTTTGTTTCCAGGTACCTTCAGTTACGCCAATGTATACTTATTCTGTATTTTGTTTATATCTTACAGTGGCTTGGCATACAATGTTTGTTTGGAGACAATTTCCGTTTAGGGGACATTCGTCTTTTATTTCGCAGTTACCGATGGGGGGGTTGAGGGGGGGCTATGTTATTTTTCATTTTTTTAGTTTGCTTTTTTATTATTTATAACATGTTTTCTGTTCAGCTATAATTTATAATTATAATAATTTGTTTGATTTAGGGAAGTGTCAATTAGTTTTATAAATATTTTCCCTACAATAGTTTTTACATTTTTATTGTATGGTGGGAGGAATCAAACGATGTTCTTATTTCCACTCGCTTATTTTTGTTCTACTAAGAGTGTATATTAGTTTTTTCAACGACAAAAGTGCAAATATTGAAAACAGTGACATCTACATTTTTTTATTTGTTATCTGTGAACAAAAATCGTCAACCCAAAAATTTTAAAAAAGCCGAAATGAATGTCGGATTAAATTTTATTGGCCAGTTTTCTTTTAAAATAACAATTCTACAAGAACCTGAATGACAGGTGAGCACATTCATTGTCAATTTGAAATGCTTACCTGTAAGAATTCATCTGTGCGTGTGTGCGTAATGTTTATTTATAGAGATTGGATGATCAGAAATATTTTCCAGACTTTAAAGATTGAAAGTTGGATTTCTTGTTATTGCCACTTTCTCGCCACCCCCTTCTCTTCCACAAAGTAAAATGAATAGATAACAAAATGGTGATGTTGGCATCAAGCTCAGATCAAAATCAGCGAGGGTTTTTTTTGTTTTGTTTTTTTAGGAGCAGTTAGAAGTGGGGGTGACTTGAGAACAAAACTGGACAAATAGGGACTGGGAATTCAAACAGACAAATGAAAGACAATATGTTTTTACATTCTTCTTTTTCTTTCTTTCTTTTCGATATCACACTTTGGGTTCCATTTACAAATATGACCTTGTTAAAATGCTGAGGAGGAATGGTTTTCGACGTTGTTATGGTCCTGGGTACTTGTTGTCTTTACAATATATATATTTTTTTTTTAGAATCGTAACTTTGTAACGCCATCCAATAAAATACATTAGTGTCAACCGAAATAATACAATCAGAAAAATATTAAGAAAAGAATTATTCTCAATATAATATTTTTTTCTTTTTTCAAAAATGAAAATATTGAGTTAAACTTTTTTTGCAGAATTGATTTATTTTTTTGTAATCGAAATGTCAATTCACAACCTGGAAATTTTATTTTCATCGGGATAATTCGTCTCATTTTTTTAGGGGGGGGGGGTGAGATTATAGGTCAATAGAAAGCGCTTCATTCCCAAAAGCGGCAAGATACGAAGTTGTCGATGAAATTAGCAGCAGCAGCTGTAGTTATAATTTTATTCAATTTCAAGTCTTCTGGTTTTATCGCAAGAAGTAAAACACAATTTTATTCTTGACATTTTGAATATTATGCCTAGTTTAATTTTCTTTCTTTTGATTTTAAACAAGCGGCAACAGAAAAGGGTTAAAGTGATTCATGTTTTAGATGGGAAAATATTCAGAAAATATTTGAGGGAAAGAAAAAAAAAAAAGGGGGGGAATTGAGAAAATAAAACTGAGCGTTATAAATCTTCAAATGTAAATTCAGTTTTTGTAGGGAGAATAAAAAAAAACTTGTATCTTAAATGTAAAGATATATAATAACAATATTTGGACCATATTACCTTTAGGTACCCTTTTTGATCTCGATTAAGAAAGGACATGTTTTTATTTACACTGTCAATATCCGGTTGTTTGTTAGGGGTTAGAGGAGTTAGTTTTATAATTTAAAATCTAAAACCGTATGTTAAAACAACCGGATATTGACGGTGTAAATGAAAAACATGTCCTTTCTTAAACGAGATCGAAAAGGAGTGCCTAAAGGTAATATATGGTCCCAATATTTTATCTACATACTAATTCATACGCTAGATAACCAGTGAAATCGTTTAAGTTCCGGTTGTAATAATGGTCCTTGATGATATTGATGTTTCTATTTAGGAAGGGGTGAAGAATTATAATTATCATTTCCTAGAATCTTCAACGCCCTCAGGTTGATTTTGATGCCACCCTTAAAACGTTTCTTAGATCCATGTCATCATGATTGAAGATTTCATAAAATTATCATTCAGTTGAAAATTTGACTCTAAATTCATTTACTCTCCAAGTTGAATATTTAAGCGTATTGTTCTTATCTGGCCATAATGTGCCGTTTTTGCTGGGCTACGATTATATATACTAGCAAAACAAAAAAAAAACGCCCTCTGGGCGACGTAAAATAAATATTGCCTGAGGGGATGGGAGTTGAAAATTTAATATCAGACTGTTTGTATCATATGTAAAGTAAAATCATCAAATTTATTAAAGAAGTAAAAAATAAAATAAATTTATTAAAGGAGTAAAAAAAAAAAAAAAAGAAAAAAAAATGAAATGCAAACTTAGTTCTGATAACTTTAAATATATATCAAAATAAAACAAACTAAATATAGATAGATAATACCAGGTATGTATTTATTAAAACTTGTTTAAAAAAACAATGAGGACTGTCTAACATTGTATGCTCAAATTTGTATTCTATGTTATGACGATTTTAGGTAGTGTGACATAAGTAGTGACGTAGTTTTTGTTACAGACAAAAACCGGATATATATATATAATATATATATATATATATATATATATGTGTGTGTGTGTGTGTGTGTGTGTGTGTGTGTGTGTTGAAAAAATAAGTAAATAAAGGAAAGAAAATGTTGAATGGATAAAAATTGTTTATTGGAGTTTTATTTTTAAATATACAAAAGAACGGCCGTCGCCAGGGCAAGATATTTGATATTTGATATTTTTCTATTATTACTATTTCATTTTATATTTAAAATGATAACAAATAGAATACATTGTGTACAAGCACATCCCCTCGGCCGAAACACGGATCGGCACTCCAATAAACATTTTTTATCAATTCAACATTTTTTCTTTTATTTATTAATTTTTTCAACATATTGTTGGATTCACTTCCAGTTTTTCAACTGTGTGCGTGTGTGTGTGTGTGTGTGTGTGAGAGAGAGAGAGAGAGAGAGAGAGAGAGAGAGAGAGAGAGAGAGAGAGAGAGAGAGAGAGAGACGGAGACACAGAAACACAGACACACAGACACGGCACAAATGTTGATAAATAACTTTTATTCATTTTTGATTAATTTTATTCTTTTTGATTAATTCCAATTGTTGAAATTTTTCTGATATAAGGTGTGTGCCAGATGTTCGCTTCTACTTATAGACTCGCCGACAACCATGTGACCAGCTTCTTGTCCAATCACTAGCAGTGCTCTGCTGATGATATTATTATTTATACTGGCTTTTCTGGTCATACCTGAACATATTGCTTTGAGCCTTAGTGGACGACGGAACATAGGATTATATGGACCTTTGACACTACGTAGGATTCCAAAACTTAGGACTTATTCACTTACCAAAAGATTCTATAGTTCAGGTCTTTAAGTCCTTTTCAACTGGTCAAGGATGGCGGCCAGATACTTAACAGTTTCGCCATTAAGTAATCATCAGGTAGTGTTTATTTTTAACTCTTTACCTACCAAATTTCCCCCACGGCTTTCAACTTGTTCCCTATTGCAAAAAGGACCAAGTACTAGTGTCAGGGTTGATTCACAAAGAAAACATGGCAGGAGTGTTAACGTAGTGATTTTACAGTATAAACAAGTGACATACGTGAGAGCCACTGCCAGCGTTTTATGGTAGGATCGCAGTGATGGGAGACCCACTACCAGCGTCTTATGGTAGAACCGCAGTGATGAGAGAGCCGCCATGAAAGGTTTAAAGTTGGAAAAGAGTTAAGAATCAGTCTTATTAAAATACCAGACTTACGAACAGATTGAGTGTTCGCATTTTATGAAAATCGACCTTTTTAAGGTCATATTCGATAATAAGAAGCCTGGTTATTGTTTTAAAATAATTCTAAATGTGAAAATAATTTTAACTATTGTTAAAATAGTTAAAATTATTTTCACATTTAGAATCATTTTAAAACAATAACCAGGCTTCTTATTATCGAATATGACCTTAAAAAGGTTTATTGTCGTTAAGACAATAAATATTAATAGAATAGAACAATTATGTCAATATACCGAGTGTGGCAGAATACTTCCAACATTTTAAACTATCACCTGTATGATGCAAGTGAACTTAGGCAACTAGTAATGGTAGCTCCATCTAGCTAATGTCTTACCATCTTTTTTTTACATTTTCTTATTCAGATGCGATCATTTACAATCATGGCTTGGACCGGTGCACACCGGTGTTTGCTATTGAAACTTTTGACTGGTGGATCTGTAATTGCTACACAAGAAATCGCTTGCCTAAATTAACTTGTATCACACAGGTGACAGTTTAAAATGGGGGGGGGTCATTTCTGTCGCATCCTGTACTATCATAAAAGTTAGGCAATGGATAGAAGATTTTACATTTCACTTCAGTTAAAGCATTTTCTGTTGTTTTTTTTTTCTTCTTTGGTATAACAGAATTGCCATCATTACTACACTTGTGTTTTAAGATCATTATTAAGTAAAATTTATGAATTGTTTACTTTTTGGGTTCACCAAGGGTTAATGAAATGCCATATGTTGCGGTTCACACACAGACACACACAGACACACACACACATACGCGCGCACGCACACGCACACACACACATATATACATATATATATATATATATGAGAAGTAAATACACAAGCGATGTGTTTATGATATGGCTTTTTTTAGCCGACAATTTTTGGGAGAATATGTGCTTAATTGAAGTTGTACATAATTTTGAAAGTTAATTAATAATTTATTAATAATTAATTAATTAGGCGGGCATATCTATCTAAATGTAAGGCTAAACAAATCGAGAAAAATCAATCTCTGTATGTACATTTCGGCCTATTAGGCCTCATCAGCAGAGCTATAAATAGGAAGAACGCCTTGTGCGTGATTCGAAACCCGACTGTCAAGCTGACATATATATATATATATATATATATATATATATATATATATATATATATATATATGATCTTATTTTTTTTCTCCAGCTTTCTTGCTATTTCCTTTGTGTTAGAGGAGGTGTTCTAAAATAGATCTCCAGAGCATTCGATCGTATCCATCGATCGCCTCAGGGGGGATTTTTTTTATAAAGGTATTGTTTGTTTTCGTTTAATTTGGGTGTGAAAGTTATTCTGTTGGAAGAAAAGATAGAGAAAAAATGCAAAAAGAAAAAAAGATCAGTTGCATTTAACCAAAAATAATAACTTGCTGAAAAAATACACACACTATATATATATATATATATATATATATATATATATATATATATATATATATGACTTAGGTCTTGTAAGTCAGCAGTTGGGCTTAAGAGTCACTTGAGAGCTCATGAATGGGAATTAGTTATTAATCAGGATGTTGTAATTTTGGTTGTAAAGGTAGTTATCATCTGTCAGGATGAGGCAGTTACCATATATATATATATATATATATATATATATATATATATATATATATATATATATATATATATATATATATATATATATATATATGGTAACTGCCTCATCCTGACAGATGATAACTACCTATATATATATATATATATATATATATATATATATATGTCTGTGTGTGTGTGTATATATGTCTGTGTTTTATATGCGTGTGTATGTATATGTTTGTATGTATATATTTATATGTGTATATGTGTGTATGGATATTTGTATATGTATATATATATATGTGTGTATGTATATATGTATATATATGTATATGTGTGTATGGATATTTGTATATGTATATATATATGTGTGTGTATGTATATATGTATATATATGTATATGTGTGTATGGATATTTGTATATGTATATATATATATGTGTATGTATATATGTATATATGTATATGTGTAAATATATATGTATATATATATATATATATATATATATATGTATATATATGTATATATATATATATATATATATATATATATATATATATATATATATAATATTATGCATATATATAAATATATATGTATATATGTGTATGAATATATATGTATATATATGAATATGTAAATGTATATATGTATTGTTATATATATATATATATATATATATATATATATATATATATATATATATATATATAAGCTTAGTGTCTATGAAGCGTGTGCTTTATCTGCCCTTTTATATTCTTCTGGGACTTGGACTAGATATCACCGTCACATCACAAACTTGGAAAGATTCCATCAAATGGCAGTATCTAACACGAGAAGCTATTGTTCTCCATCGCGCCAATACATCCAGTGTTGCGATGTCCCTCAGCGTTGCGTTGGGCTGGGCACCTTACCAGGGGGTGGGGGTTAGGTTAGCCAACTGTTCTACAAAGAATTACGTTATGGTAGATGTCCAATACATAAATCCAAGAAACATTTTAAGAATGTCGTCAAAAACAGCGTGAGGGTGTTCAGTATAGACATTGGAGACAAGGGAGAAGATGAGGGTAAAATCGATCAACTTAAAATAAAGTAATTGATGAAAGCTGTAAAGTGTTTGAAGCATGGAGAATCGAACACTCGAGCCTAATACAAGCACTTCAGAAATAGGACACATTTTCGTTTCCTTACACTCGTTTGTATAGTATGTAGTAGTGCTTGTTTTTCCAAAACCGGACTCGCTAGTCATATGAGATCACATGATAGCAAACTATCGAACCTACAGATGACTCGTGTCACTGTGTATGTCTGCAGCATATATTAGAGGTAATATGAGAGTGCACGGTGGTAATGTCAACGGAAAATACGATAGTGCAGGATATACTTTACCTTGAGAGTCACACGTGCTCCTATGGGAGACTCTAAGTGAATCGAGAAAAATGGTCTTCTTCTGCACGTGTGTGTGTGTGTGTGTGTGTGTGTGTGTGTGTGTGTGTGTGTGTGTGTGTGTGAAAGGTTCTTATGATGATATAAAATCTACTGTTTATGACCTTTTTTTTTACCAACTAGATTAAAGCGCTGCAACACCGATGGAAGAAGTGCGTGGACCACAATGGGGTTATGTTGAAAAATGAACCTCATTTGGTTATATTCTGAGAATATATTTTCAGCCGATCCTCGTACACGCACACGCACACACACAACCACACA
>CM042144.1:62620696-62660696 GCA_023376005.1 Doryteuthis pealeii | reverse complement strand
AGAACCACTCTTGACTGATAAATTATTTATTTATTGATCTACTAGGAAAAAAGAAGATGGGGTTAGAGTTAGGGTTAGGGTTTAGGGTTAGTTTAATGGGAAAATAAATAAATAATTTATCAGTCAAGAGTGGTTCCTCTTTGTTTATGTTAGACTTATAGGAAATAACCGATTTCTGTTTTGTTTTTTTTTTCTTTCGATGTTGGAGATAAAAATAACAACATTTTTTTCTTTTTATTATTATTGTGTGCGTGGGGCCGTATTTGCGGTTGTCTTAAATCCTGAGAGATGAAGCATTATTATTCCATGAATCATTAGGACGAGTATCCTCATTTTTGTTGTTTTGAACATAACGTTTCGGCCGATGTATTCATCGGGCTTCCTCTTGGAGGGCGTCTTTGAATAAAATCCCTTATATTTCACATATTTTTTCTTAAATATTGTGTTACCTCCTTAGAGTCCGAGCGTGAAGACTTGTACTGACCAATTTGAGATTGGCTTCAAAAATCTTTCATGTTTCAATGAAAGTGTTCTGAGGATGTAGTAAAAGTTTCAAAACAATAAATAAACCAAACAACGTCACACAAAGTTTATTGGCTGCAACACGCACCTTAAAATGGCCGAAAGATAATGTTGAAAACAACAAAGATGAAGATACTAATCTGAATGAGTTATACGATAATGAATACGTGGTTGCCTCAAGAACCGACTTAAAAATCAAAATCCGTATTCTTCCCGGTGGGTTTTTTGGCTTGTGCAAAAAAAAAAGAAAAAAAAAAGCCGCCACAATGAGCTACGTTATAAAACGTGGAATGGGTACAAATCTGATAGTGCGGACCTGAATTTGCTATTCAACAATCCGTACACAATAGGGTTAATCGAGACGGAACTGATTGCAATCAATAGACAAACGGAATAGATCAGATTGAAATTGCCGCCACCGAAGATTCGATAATCAAGATCAACAAGGACATTCAAGATGGTCACCGGAAGCCACGTGATAGCGAACGACATCGTAATGGTGGTCAGAAGAATGAGGTTCCTCTTGTTTCGCCGGTATATTTTCATCGTACGCTTGTCGTAGACGAATTTCTTGACGATCTGCTGCTGTAAGAAGTTATAGATCTGACAGTGCATTACTGAAATGAGTATCAACGGTAATACATATTGGATGAGTACGACGCAGGTCGTGTACACGGCTCGTACGACGTACGACGACCAACTCTCAATACAGACTTCATAAACAAGAAGTGCAGGAATTATCTCCCTTTTGTCGACTCTGTGGTATACAAACATTGGGATGCTGAGACATATAGATATGCCCCAAATGGCTAGGATGTTGCTTAGCAACAAATCACTGTTCGGCGTTGACCGTTTCCGGTCGACCACAATTACTCGATATCGTTCAATAGCAATGGATACGATGGTGAATGTCGACACGAATGTCACAAGAGTTTGCATAGCGGACGTAATCTTGCACATGACGTTTCCTAGACTCCAAAATCGAAGAATTAATTTATTCATGGTGAAAGGAAGGCTAAAACTCTGAAAAACGTCGCAGATGGCGAGATTGACAATGAGAAAATTGAGTGGGTACCACAACTGTTTGTTGCGGTAGACCACGTAGCAAACGAGTAGATTACCTACAATGCCAAGTACCATGACAAGAACGTAGGCAACAATGAGGCAGACTTCCGTTGATGGTTTTATTAAGTGATGATTCGGACCGCTCTCAGCGAGAAGGTTCATTAAATCGTAGTCTGTGAAATTCCGAGAAAATAATTTGTCGTCGAGAGTTTCTTTAAAGTCATCAGCTGTAGTTGGTGTCTCCGTTATCATTTTCTTGGACTAAAAAAGAATAAAATGATAAAAAGAAAAAAGAAAAATATTAACAGTATCAAACAGTCTCTCTCTCTCTCTCTCTCTCTCTCTCTCTCTCTCTCTCTCTCTCTCTCTCTCTCTCTCTCTCTCTCTCTCTAGCTTTGTCTTTGTCTTTCTTCTTTCTTTCTCTCTCTCGATCTTCTTTCTTTCTTCCTTTCTCTCACCCCCCCCCCTCACTTTTTCTCTCTTTCTCCCTCCCTCGTTCTCTCTCTAACTTTGTCTCTGCCAACTTTCTTCTCTCTCTCTCTCTCTCTCTCTCTCTCTCTCTCTCTCTCTCTCTCTCTCTCTCTCTCTCTACATTCTTTCTATCATTTTATTCACAGTTTTCTCTTTCTTTTCTCTCACATCTATCTTTCCTTTCCCCTCCCACTCTCTCTTCTCCCTCCCTCGTTCTCTCTCTAACTTTGTCTCTGCCAACTTCTTCTCTCCTCTCTCTCTCTCTCTCTCTCTCTCTCTTCTCTCTCTCTCTCTCTCTACATTCTTTCTATCATTTTATTCACAGTGTTCTCTTTCTTTTCTCTCACATCTATCTTTCCTTTCCCTTCCCACTTTCTCTCTTTCTCCCTCCCTCGTTCTCTCTCTAACTTTGTCTCTGCCAACTCTCTCTCTCTCTCTCTCTCTCTCTCTCTCTCTCTCTCTCTCTCTCTCTCTCTCTCTACATTCTTTCTATCATTTTATTTCACAGTGTTCTCTTCTTTTCTCTCACATCTATCTTTCCTTTCCCCTCCACTTTCTACTCTTCCTTCTATTTTATTTTGTATTTTACTCTTCTTTCTTGTTCCCTCCCTCTCTCCCCCTCTCTCTCTCTCTCTCTCTCTCTCTCTCTCTCGCCTTTTCCCTCTCGTGTTTTTTCTTTCATATGTATTTTTTCTCTCACGCTCCTACTCTCTCTTCTCTCTAGTGCTTCTCTGTCTGTCTGTCTGTCTCTTTCTCTTTCCCACTTCTCTTTCTTCTCTTGCACTTTTTTCTTTCTTCGCTGTCTGTTTTATCTTTATTCTCTCTCTCTCTCTCTCTCTCTCTCTCTCTCTCTCTCTCTCTGTGTGTGTGTCCTTCTCCATTTTCTATTTCCTCTCTCATCTCTTCCCTCCCTTTCATTTACTCCCCTTAACACGACACGTGGCCAGGACACATAATTATATTTTCTACTCAACTTTTACAAGATTTGTTTTTATTCAGATTTGATAAATATTCTATTCGATAAAAAAGATATTTTTGATAAAAGTCTTTGTGTAATATTATCACCGATGTCTATGTGATTAACACGTGACACATCACGGAATAATTATCTTTATAAAGAAAAATCTTGAAAAATCAAAAATCAACTCGGTTTTTTTAAACAATTGAATACTAGTAAATCTTAAACAGACCAATTTGACCAATAGATGGGACCCTGTAAATATGATCTGTGTATCGAAGAAAAAATGATATTTTCATAAACCGTCAGTCAAAATTTTTCAATCTATTTTCTTTAAATTACAGGTGAATATTTTAATTAATATTATTTAATAAACGTTTCGTGAAATTAGGCGCATTTGGCGCACAGGTCGCAGTTTTCCCATGAATGGTTTAGGATTTTTATTCGTGTTAAAAACAACGGAACAACCTTGGATACCACAACAAAATTATATTTCCTATGTCTCAGATAGGATTATTGTTAATCATAATTCGACCATTCTTCCGAAATGCTTCCTTCTTCCAACATTAAAAGTTTTAGGGTTCAGCAATTCTTCTTTAAGATAAAACACCGTTACAGTCTGATTTCTACGAAAGAATATTTCGTTATAAAGAAATTAAAAATTAAAGTTGGTGGAGTAGTCTATTATTGGTATCAGCCGGACAGCTAGTGAGTTTATCCCCTAGCGCAGCGAAATTAATTTTTGCTGAGGTGAAGCGCAACACCTACCGTCAGCTCACCACCTCACCGCACAGATCAGAGTGTCCAAGCTGTGCTACTCATACGCTGAGTTGGCGGGGACTGGTATCGAACCTTGCGATTCCGAGCCCGGTGCTCTATCGATTAAGCTAAACCGGCCCATTTCTATATAAAACAACTGAATATTTGTTGTTTGGTTTAATGGCATATCAACCCTTGTAGGTTATTAAATGCCACGTCTTACCATTTTCATATATATCATATGATGTGATATGTGATCTGGGGGCGCGTGGTGTAATGGTTACTGTCGTAGGAAATGGAGACGACGAGACGAGTTCAAATCTTGAACGAGGTTGTTTCCATTTCCAATTGCGCTAATACTCTTGGGAAAGGTATGAATCCAACCAGCTATGGGTAAATAGTAGGGCAGACTGGTTTCTTTCACCTTGGTTAGGCAACCAGTCTAGGAGAAGGAAAACTCTTAATTCAAACCTGTAAAACTCCACTTAAGAAATTCACAATGTGTCACATCCTGCTCATGCGGAGGGGTTGTTAAATATCCATATGATCTGTTTAAGAAATAATATTCATTAACTTTGGATATCAATAGATATTGGTGGTTGGCCTTCAGCCACCGCCTTCTAGCACCTATATGATAAAAAGGGCCGGTTGTTTGTCATAAGAGAAATTTGAAGAATACAGTCGGGACAGTCATATAGTTACTAGGGTTTGACAAGACCAGCCGAGTTATCTCCGACTGACCGCGTAAATATCTTATATATTTATATTTTAATTGGCTAATATGTTTTTTATGTCAGGAGAGATCTTACCTTTGGAAGTAAACAGCAAACTGCTTAATTCTATCCAACCTTGCTCGTCATTGAATCATTTATCTGCAACAAAAATGAGAAAATATTTTAACTGCTTTGATTTCTATGAACCGTGTGAAAATTCAAAGACAGATGTTTGATGGATTAAGTCAAGTTTGTCACAAGGCCACATTCAAAAGAGCATCCACTGAGGAATTATTGCAATAGCACTGCTTTACAAAATCACTTAACGCTATCCTCATCATCATCACCATCAAGTGGTGTTTGACAGCATGGGTTCCCTTGACTCTCCCCCTCTCTCCCCTCTCTCTCTCTCTCTCTCTCTCTCTCTCTCTCTCTCTCTCTCTCTTACACACACACACACACACACATCGCTCCTGGCAAGTCATCAACTTGGTATCCAATGTCCGTACAGAGTTGTTGTATGTAAGTTTTTGCTGGTGTGTCCATGTGTAGGACTCCACATGACATCTTTATGAATTCGTCCTTACTTACTTTTCTTATTTGAATGGTTTGTGTGATAGGAGGTAAGTGGCTGTATAGTTGCTGTTTTGCAGGGTTGTGTTTCCATTATTTGTCCAAAAACAGCACAGTTATATATATATATATATATATATAATATATATATATATATATATATATATATATATACAAAGTTAGGATAGCGTATAAATAGAATCAATGGTACTTGTCACCAGTAAGTTTCTTGTTTATGCGATCTTCAGACCAAAGATTGCATAAACGACATACAGTTACCAAGATTTATAAATGTAAACTGAGTTTGGTCATTTGCCTATCTAAATAAAATGTAAAAGTGATTTGACGAAGCTCTGTGGGCCCCCAGATACCTACGAGTGGAAATGGTCCATAATCACGATACCCATGGTATTTAAGGCCTTTTTATTTTTTATTCACACACACACATATATATATATATATATATATATATATATATATATATATATATTACTAAGTTTTTTTTATATGTTTGTATATCTGCATCTGTATAACCGTAACCCAACAAAAACGTTAACAAATAAAATTTTCCTAATCAGATATTTGTTATAGCAATACACCAATTTCCACTCCAATTTGTTAATTGAATGAATTTTGTGGGGTCTGCATTTACGCTGAACGACATTTTTTTTATTTATCCAAATTCTCGATAGAATGGAATAACTATTGAATGCTTAATAGTATCCTCCACTCCTTCCTAAATAGAAGTATCTTTATCAACATGGATCGCTGTTACGATGGGAACCCAACTGGTTCACTGTTAATCTATTAAGAATGGAGATTCGGTCTCAATTTGTCTGTAACTGAAACAACGTCACTGCGTACGTCACATTAACCAAAATCGTCAATGCACAGAATACAGAACAAACAAGAAATAGTATTTTTTTCAGTATCCAGAAGTTAACTAAAAATTTTATAAATAAATAGATACCAACGATTTTATGTTAAATGTATGTGTAAAATATTCAAAATAATGATTTAATAATAATTGATTGATTCATGCAACATTTTATTTGAGGAGAAAGTTTCCATTTCAAATTGTTTTATTTTTTACTATAATAAATTTCATAATTTTACTTACTTATGATACTGTTGTAAAGGGAAGTAACCGGATAATCCCTCACGTATGCAAATGAGTACGTACAAAAGAACAACACGAAGATTAGCTCAGTGTGATGTGAGGTGATCTCTACCCACGAAGGTTGTTTTCGTATTCTCGGATGTAAACCCACGTGCTACAACTCTTTAGAAGATAATTAATCTTTACCAATCCTCTTTTACGCTCAGAGACTTTTTACCTTGCCGGCCGAGAGCCATTTTTGTTATTTGTATTCATTGTAATAATAAACTATTATTACAACCACTCGCAATCTTCTCGTTAATGTATTTCTAATACATAACAGATACAAACCCTATGACATTGGATGATATCTTTCAAAAATTAATTTTACACCGCCCGGAGGTTTTCTTACTTCTTTTTTTTTTCTAGTCTATTGACTAAATAAATTGTTAAAAACGTTTTCGTGAAGTCTGTTACACTACATAAAACATTGTCGATATACTTTTAAAAAAATCTGTTTCCATCCACGCATCTCAATTCTGAATAATTGCCTGTTCTAAAATGACTGAATAATTTGTGTACGCACTTCATTCAATAATTGCACAAAATTCACTGAATGATTAATGGTTTTGTATCGTCTACTTAATATATATATATATATATATATATATATATATATATATATATATATATATATATATATATATATATATATATATATATATATATATATATATATATATATATATATATATATATATATATATATATATATTCAAGTATTTCCCAAGCTTAGCTTTGGGGGAATCCCCGTGGTGTAATGGCTAACGTGATGGAGTGCAACATCCTAGTATCTGAGTTCGAACTCCAGTTGCGCTGTTACGTTCACTATCGGACTAATACCCTTGATAAAAGTATGAACCCCCCTCATCCCCCAGCTATAAGTTAAACAGTACCACTACTGTTCTTCAATAAGGATGGCTTTGGCATTAATTTACCCACTAAGGTTGATATATGTCATATATATTTACCAACCCCTCCGCACGAGCAGGATGCGACACAAGGTCAATTTCTTAAGCGGAGTTCAACAGGTTTGGATTCAGAGTTTTCCTTCTCCTAGAACGGTTGCCTAACCAAGGTTAAAGAGCCCAGTCTGCCCTACTATTTACCCATAGCTGGAGGGAGAGTAGAATCCATACCTTTCCCAAGGGTATTAGCGCTAAGTGAAATGCCTATTACCACGTCCAGGATTTGAACTCGGGGCGACGAGTCCATTTCCTATGACTTTAACCATTACACCGCGCACTTCCACATGATATATGTCATATAGTACCTAAATAATGAGAATGGAATTGTCTGTTTTTCTTATAAATAATTTCTGGCAAAACCTCGGAAGATAGAAACAACAATATTAGGATTTGCTAATTGCTCTGTTCACATTGTATCTTTGCTTAGTAAACCTTTTACCCTATCCTTAATACTCATTGTGTTTCTTCCTGTTTTTTCTCTGTTAACTCTGATACTCGACTTACCACAATATACCATTAAACAAAGAAATCAACCAAACCAAGTTTAAATTAGTGTGACACTAGACTATAATAACGAGCCCCTAATGGCCTGTGGGGTTAGGTTAAATATTGCATATTCAGTAGAAAGAGGTGTGTCTCGCAAGCCTTTAATAGTGAGTTTGAACCTCACAGCGCCCCCCCCCCCATATGGCCTTGTGTCAGAATAGATTTGTAACGCTTCCTCATGCCTTTTTGAAATTTAAACCTAATCAATTAACATAATATTTCATCGATAAACAAAAAAATCAAGATGCCTTATAGATATTTCTTAATCTTATTGCTAGTATAGAACAAGGCCACAAATATGGTGAGGACTGTTAGCGAGCTCAGAATATGCTGACTATATCATCTTCAGAGAGTTACCCCCACCCACCAAAAATAAGGAGTGTCATGGGTATGACACAAAACTGCATGGGATGAAACTCTAGTCCTGGAGATCTGGGGAGTATGAAGTACCCCGTCATTGTCATTACTCCCAGGTCCACTTTGATTTTGAGTGGTAGTACCTGTTAGGGTTCCATCTATGAGTCAAATTGATTTGTTTAAAAATTATTTATATTCGATGGGATCGTATAGAAAAAATCTTAACAAACACTACACAAAAATTTAGATATGGGCGTACAATGAATGATTCCTTAACCTCTAGGCATAAAATAACCCTATACAGGTTGACATACCACTAAAATCAACCAATCAATCACAAATATATCTAGTGAGAATTGAACGCACAAATCAGTCATGTACTATCATATACTCAATTTGTCACAAGGCTATAAAACTGAAGTACATGGTGAGGATCGAACTCACAAAGTCATGGTCATATAAAACTGAAGTACCTGGTGAGGATCGAACTCACAAATCAGTCATGGTACTATCATATACTCAATTTGTCACAAGGCTATAAAACTGAAGTACCTGGTGAGGATCGAACTCACAAATCAGTCATGGTACTATCATATACTCAATTTGTCACAAGGCTATAAAACTGAAGTACCTGGTGAGGATCGAACTCACAAATCAGTCATGGTACTATCATATACTCAATTTGTCACAAGGCTATAAAACTGAAGTACATGGTGAGGATCGAACTCACAAATCAGTCATGGTACTATCATATACTCAATTTGTCACAAGGCTATAAAACTGAAGTACATGGTGAGGATCGAACTCACAAATCAGTCATGGTACTATCATATACTCAATTTGTCACAAGGCTATAAAACTGAAGTACATGGTGAGGATCGAACTCACAAATCAGTCATGGTACTATTTGTCACAAGGCTATAAAACTGAAGTACTGGTGAGGATCGAACTCACAAATCAGTCATGGTACTATCATATACTCAATTTGTCACAAGGCTATAAAACTGAAGTACATGGTGAGGATCGAACTCACAAATCAGTCATGGTACTATCATATACTCAATTTGTCACAAGGCTATAAAACTGAAGTACATGGTGAGGATCGAACTCACAAATCAGTCATGGTACTATCATATACTCAATTTGTCACAAGGCTATAAAACTGAAGTACATGGTGAGGACGAACTCACAAATCAGTCATGGTACTATCATATACTCAATTTGTCACAAGGCTATAAAACTGAAGTACATGGTGAGGATCGAACTCACAAATCAGTCATGGTACTATCATATACTCAATTTGTCACAAGGCTATAAAACTGAAGTACACGGTGAGGATCGAACTCACTTCCAAAGGAAGATTCGCATGACATGCTTGTTAACCATCACCCCATACCAGGTAATTATTTGAGACGTCTGTAAAACCGATGAAAGTAAATTAAGCTGATATTTCAAAAGCAGTCGATTCGACCACCCTCACAAAACTGTCCATCACTATCCCAACCCTCGAGACAGTCTGTCATCCCTCCCCCCGAACCCCACCCTCAGGAGACAATCCACCCTCTCCTCGACCCCCGGGGAAGACGCTGAGTCTCCGGTTGAACTGGTTTTTCCTCCGCGTTTCCCTGGCAACCGTGTCCACACTGCATTGCTCACCGTTTTGGAGGCGAACGGCATCTGAAGATTTTAGCAAGGACATTTCGATTTTGATCATTTTTGAAAATGTGCCAACGTTTTCAGGAAGACGCAGATTCTTACCGAAAACGCATCAAAGCCACTTTTAACCTTTTGATTTAGCCTCTCCGGTTCGATCGCGCGGCCAAAAGCCGATTGCTAATCGATAATTTTATTCTTCTGCTGTAAATCTTGAGTTCACGTGGCATAATGAACAGTCGGCAAATGTTTGATCAAATAGGTTTACCTTTTGATTGTCTCGGACACTTATATAAGAAAAGTACAAATATCTTTTTTTTCTTTTTTTTTTTTTTAATAACAATCGGTTCGCGAGTTTAGTAGAAGTATAAGGACGGATTTAGACATAAAGTAAACATTTCATTTATTTGTGTGATCCTTTAATTTTTAACCTTAACAGAAAAGTCAGTCAGTAGAACATTCGCCTAGGAATCGCAAGGTTCCCGGTTCGATACCGGTCCTCGCTAACAACGCATAGCACAGCTTGGGTAATCTTATCTGTGTGGAAAAGGGATAGCTCAAAGCAAAAAAATCTCCTGGTCTAGTGCTAGCGAAAAGGAGATAAAACTCCCTCGCTGTTCGGCTGATACCGACAATAGGCCACTCCACCGACTTTACATATTTAGGTGCAATAATGCACATTCGTGTAGGTGTGACTATACTTATATGTATTTACCAACCCTTCCACAGGAGCAGAGTGTGACACAAGGTCAATATTTTAGCGGAATTTAACAGGTTTCAATTCAGGGTTTTCTTCCTCTTCGACCGGTTGCTATACCGAGATTACAGAGCCTATTTAGCATTGCTATTTACTCATAGCGGGAGAATAGTTGAATCCATACCTTTCCCAAGGGTATTAGCGTTATGTGTTATGTAAACAGCCACGTTCAGGATTTGAACTCGGGTCATTTTTATTTCCTGTGATGATAACCGTTAGGCAAGCGTATCTATATAAGTATAGCTTATATGTATGTATATGCATGTGGGTTCGAGCACATTTGTATTGATGCATAGCTAGCATATATGTGTTTATGTACATCGATATTTGTGTAGAGTAGTATCAAAGGGATTGCTAAAATAAGTTAAGGAGGCCAAGCAGATTTTGATTTATGTTAAAATAGAACGAGAAGTTTCTCGATGGGGATGAGAGGGTTCGTTTTTTTAATGTTAGTAATAAACAGAATTCTATGGCGCTAGTACGATCGGGCATCAGTAGACAAGGTTATCATTTTTAAGTACCTGACATTTGGGAAGTCCACGCGAGAGGTAAGGGCGTTCCTTTCCAGAGCCATGGTTTCCATATATTCAAAGAAGCAATAAGGAGATAGACGAGTTGCTGCTCTGGGTAGTGGCGATTATACTGTGAGGAATCAGTGCCCAAATCCATAATACACAGCTCCCACTCCAATTGTGTAAAACTCGAGGAGAAAATTTTTAAAAAAACAGACAGAATGTATATTCTCAGTATTCGTTTTTGTTTCTTTTTTCCTTGGGGAGATGACTGGTGGCTTGTACGGTTTCGGTCCAAACTTGCAACCGACTAATCTTATCTTAAAGAATCTACACAACGTAGCTGGTTGGTTGGTTGGTGGTATTTGCAGCTTGTCATCACTTGTGGGGTTTTGTTTTATTCATTCTTGTTGGGTATTCAATTTTTTAAACTTATTTTTGAATACTAATTTTTAAATCTATTTAACCCATAGATGGGACCCTAACAGGTACTACTTCTACGAGTCAGGGTGGATCTGGGAATAATGGCAATAAGGGGGTACTCCACACTCCCCAGAGTTCCAGAATTGGAACTTCACCACTGCATGTAGTTTAACGCCATATCCAGAACACTAAGACCCTCAGCCATCGTCTTCTGGCACATATATCATAAAAAGGGAGAGTTCTCATAAGGACAATAGGATTGGGAGAATCATATAGGTGGAAGGGCTTGACATGACCAGTCGATTGATCGGAGGGAGCATCTCCGACTGCCCGTATAGCCTAAGCAAGAGCCAAAGTAGTACATGTCATGGAGTGCTCAGCCACCAAGATTACGTCCTTAAGCATCGCGGGTCGCTACAGGTGGAAGTATTACCCCTGTGCAGAGAAGATCAGAATTGAGTGCTCACTTCACCAAAGTTAGAACCAAATAGAGGGTGAGAAAAGAGTATCGTTTCTCACATGAGCAAACGTCATGAGATGAGAGAAGTGATATCTCAAAGGATTAATGAAGACACCCCTCCTAACCACGATAAAATATCTCCTTGTTACCCTACACCCCCATCTGACTTTTGACCAACTGTACCTCCTCAGCAGGACATAATGGCTCTTTAATTCAAAAGATTTCTATATTTAACAGAATTTATTCCCATCTTTGGTATTTTACTATTATATCCGTCCATCCCCTCGACTTTTTTTATGTTCTTTAAGTAGATCTTGATATTCTAAGACTTTTTTCTCCTATAACAATTTTTGGTTATATAAAAGGTAATGTAAAGGTTTATCCCACTTAAGTTTGAAGGGTGTTCATAGCCACCATGCAGCAGGGGAATTTATCTCGCTGGTGAGAGATAAAAATTGGATGTTCACTTCACCGAAATCATATCCAAAAATGGATGAGAAAAGGGTCTCTTTTCTCATGTAACAAATGGTTACAAGATGAGAGAAGTGATATCTCAAGAGATCAAAGAAGACACCCTTCCTAACCACAATAAAATAACTACTTGTTACGCTACAAGATTGCTAAAAATAAGTTATTAAATAATGAAAAATGAAACACTCCATATAAAATATCTCGTAAGTTTTTAATAAAAGTATAAAATATGCCTACTGTGAATAGTAAGCGAGATCAAACTCCAGTCGCGTTATTACGTTCACTTTCGGACCTATACGAAATGTGTGAACCCCCCTCATTCAACAGCTATGAACTAAATAGTTTTTTTGGTTTGTTTTGTTTTACGGCATATCAACCTCAGTGGGTCATTTAATGCCGATAAAGTTTTGAAATAAATCAATTCTTAATGGATAATACAATTTTTTTATAAATACATTTTTTCTATTTAACCCATAGATGGGACCCTAACAGGTACTACCACTCCGGGTCAGAGTGGACCAGGGAGCAATGGTGATGAAGGGGTGCTCCACATTCCCCAAACCTCCAAAACTGGAACCACGCCATCAGATAGAGTTTAACGTCATTCCCAGGACATGTAGACCCGCAGCCACCGCCTTCTAGCACCCATATGATAAAAAGGGGTTGGGGCTTGCCATAAGGGCAATAGGGTTGGGAAAATCATATAGGGAACTAAATAGTATATCTACTATTCTTCTACAAGAATTACTTTGACATTAAATAACCCATAAAGATTGATATAAGAATCTATCGCAAGTTTCAATAAAAGTATAAAATACACCGCAAATACTCGTGCAATCAACGACTTTTAAAGACCATTTTTTCAACTCAAAAACGAAGTGTCGTTCATTTAACGAGATTCGTTTTTGAATTCTTCGAAGCTTACCATCGTTTGTTCATTACACGCAATATATGATCAAAACAATTTTTGCGGGCTAAAAATTAGGGGTCGTTCATTACACGAAGTCTTTCATTACTCGAGTATTTACGGTCTGTGGCTTACCAAAGTCGTGATGCAGGTGGGAGGGGGGGCAAGAGTTCGGCCCTGAACCCCCTCCAGGGACCAATCAAGATATATTCAGGTTTTTCAAAGCTTCACCCACCTGCCCACTTTCAAATTCTACCCTTTCACAATTCGGGTGTATAGTGGCAAAAGTTAGGTAATATATTTATATTTTATGTTATAGTGTTGCATAAGATTATTGTCAATCCCCTGTAATTCTAAAGGGATGGCCCTTTTCATATCACGGGCGGGACTTTCCATGGAATAGTACAGAAAGCCCGCGAAAACACGTGAAGTCACGTGGGACCTGGTTTGGTCCTCAGTTTTCAGTTGGACGTCGGGCAGTGAGGATGTCCTGCCTTAACTGTGACTCACTCTGCATACGCGCGCTATGTTAGTCAAATATTTAGTTACATGAAATGTATAGTTAAGGAAATAAAAGCTTAAGAAAAATAACACGGTCTTGTGATTAATGGGTGTCTTGGTAACAGGACTGATTGGAAGAAGAAATGAGCCAAGTGCGACCGATCACCAAGACGCTAGAAGAGATGTTAGAAGAGACCTAGAAGAAGACGTAAGATGTCAAAGACGACAGAAGAAGAATAGAAGAAAGTAAGAAGTAATGAAAAGGGTATATAACAATAGCAATGCAAAGGCTTTTGGGTTGGGGGTATTTTTCACCCCCCCTGAAGCTACGTTCCGGGGCAGCTGCCCACCTCCTTTGTATCGCTACTGTATATGGTAATTATAATATTTTGCAAATAATAAAAAACTTTGCGACTATAATCATCAACACTTTACGAGAGGCAACTCCAAAGGAAAGTCTACGTCACTCAGAGTTGATTTTATTTTCATCGAATGTTTTTTTATAGAACAAACCTTTGTTTACTGGCACAAACAGGGTAGATAACTCTGTATAAATTTGTTTGTCACATTGTGTCTAACGTTTATTGTGAAACATCAATTCTGCTTTTGGGAAACTCACTTAAGTAATTCAGCAAGTCAAATTAAATGAAAACTTTCGCACAATCTAATGAAGTGAACGGCTTTTTCTTGTAGTTTATGCCTAAATTGGTCACGTGGACAAGAATCAATGAAGATGTGACATTACTTCATTCAATTAATAAGTTCCACTTCGATACTTTTTCAATTATTCTAAATAAAGAGCGCTGTCTCCATCTTAGAAGTTTTTTTTATCTACGCTTATCTATTCCCACTCTCACTCACACTTACATTTAGAGACTTACCATATACTTTTAGTTACACACTGTCATAGAAACCTTCATTATTACTCGTACACACACACACTAATACTTTTACTTAGACTTTAAAACATTCCAAATATCCACTCTCACACTCGCACTGACACTTTACTCACACTCTAACATACTTTCTCAAAAAAACTGCATCTGATGCTGAGGTTTCAGTGTAGAGTACCCGTTCATTGTCATTACTCCTAGGTCCACTCTGACCCGTAGTAGTAGTACATGTTCGAGTCGAATAGATCTGTTTAGAAATTTGTCGTATTTGATAGTGTGGGTATTTTTTTTTAATTTAGAAAATTAAAAAAACCAAAATAAAAAAAAATCCCACGGGGCCTTGACTGAAAGAACCCCTTTACGCATGTCCGACAAAAAGGACTGACTCCCTAGCCCAAAAAGAATACCTCGGTCATTTGAATCAACAGAGGGTAGTCGTTTCCTAGCCAGGAGGCATTTCCCCTTGCTACGGCCGATTATGCCTCGTTCAATAAAGCCTAAGTCGTAAAACTACCTCTTGCCTTTGTCTCTTTCCCCCTTCGTTCCTTAAATTCCATTTCAGCATACCAGCCCACAAGAAGTAAGAATCATCTTTTATTGGGGACAAGATACCAGTACCAACGAACCAAACTTATTCCCATAATAGGAATACCTGATGCCATATAACTGTAAATTATTTGTAATAAGAATAGTTGATTGAAGCTATAGTTGTTTACTGGGGATTAATATTAGTTACTTGAAACTATATAACTGTGTACAAACAAATTACTATTATTAAACAAAAATAATTACTTGAAACCATAAAATTATTAGCGTTAGATAAGAAAAAAAGTAACCTCTTACGAATCAATTATACAAAAATAATGTAAGTATGATTGTAAGTATAATGAACGCGATTTCGTAACCTCAAGGCATGAAATAACCATAGATGGGTTAACGTGCCGTTAAAATCTATCAATCAATTTAGAAATTTGTATTTTTACATTGACAGTCTTAATTTCACTCACACCTTGACTCACACTCTCACTCACGGTTAATTACACGTTAACTTTACATGAATCCATTTTCTACCAAAGATTCACTCTAGAATATATACACTCTCTCACTCATACTTTCATTTATGCAACACTCAGGTTCTCACACACATGCAGTTCACATTGACTCTTACTAATCCACACTCACACTCTAAGATCTTGCGCCTTTACAGTTATACTCATACTCATTATTTTATTTATCTATCATATACTTTGCACTTAAACTCTCTTACACTCAAGTACAAACACGTATTTTAACACTTCCCTATTCACACTCCACATACTTTAATTCCAAATACGCATTTCTCAAACAAATTTCAGTTTAAATTTTTCCCACATTCCCATTCATACTCTTTAACTCTCGTGATCACTTAATCTCGAGGGAGGCTCAGTGCTAACATACTGGATTATGATATCGTAATAAGCGAGCTCGAACTCCTGTCGCGTTATTACGTTCAATTTCGGACTAATACCCTTGGAAACAGTATGAACCCCCCTCACTCTACAGCTATGGGCTAAATAGTACCACTACTATTTTTCTAAAATGATGGCCTTGGCATTAGATAACTGTTGTAAAGGAAATTAAACCCATAAATGATACGGACTACACAGTCGAATTCGAGTAGTTGCAAGTTGCTACAGAGAATTAATTACTGTTGTGGAAATGCAGGATTTCAACGTTGTTATTTGATAACTCAAACACAACAATAACCCAAAATTTGAGCTTCCAAATCCAAACATTGGCGGAGTTATGTCGATTTTTAGCTCTCCAAATTTGGTGGGTTGGTGAAAAATGGCGACTTTTTGTAACCTATTTTTGTCTGTAAAATGAGTTCTAGAGTTTCCCAACTACTAAAAATTGGTTTATAAAAGCATTTTTGTCTATGATATCTAAAAATGCTATCAAAAAAGATTTAAAGTTAACCAATTTTGAGTTATTGATGATTTCTTATTTTTTTCTTATCAAGATCAATATCCCGATGTGGCACTGCATCTATGACAAAATTTATTTTCTATTATTATTTCACATATATTGAACATTATTTGTACCAAAAAGATAGTTTGATATTTGCTCATTAATTTTCTGGTAGCATTTTTGAATTCCTTGGGCAAAAATGCTTTTATAAACCAATTTTTAGGAGTAGGGAACCTCTAGAACTTATTTTACTGACAAAAATAGGTTACAAAACGTCGCCATTTTTCAAATTTGGAGAGCTAAAAATCGACATAACTCCGCCCATCTTTGGAATTTGAAGCTCAAATTTTAGGAATTGGCTACCTTTATCATAATCCACACTTGGACAAAATTTCAGAAAAACTGAAGAGGGTGGGTGACATGACCTGGATGATTTGACATGAAATTACCCCAAGGATATTAGTCCGAAAGTGAACCAAATAGCGCATCCTATCTATGGGTGTAATGGCACAAATGAGTTTTAAAAAGTGTTAAAAAATGAGTTTAAAAAAATTGAATACTATCAAGAATGAATAAAACAAAACGTCTTAGGCATAAAATAACCCAAAAGGTTTGCCATGCCATAAAATTCAAACAACCAACCAAATAGCGCATACTGAAGTTCGAACTCGCTTACAAGGATGTCGCAGACCAGCACGTTAGCCACTACGCCACGGGCACTTCCCTTGTGACTCGATTAAGGATTAAGATTTCTTCTGGTTAAAAAAATTGACGTTGTCTGGAATCTCTGCGTAACCATCGCAACATTTCCCGAAAATACTTTCTCCCTTTTTGCCTACCACCCTTCACCTCAATTCCAAAGGAAGGTTAACTTAATTCGAAACCTGACATGTTTTGTTTTTTGTTTGTTTTTTTTTGTTTTTTTGCTTTTTGTTGTTGTTTCTTTACGTCTGAATGAAGGAAATTTGCATTCACGTTAGCCTTTTAGGTTACTGTCACTGACGTCATCGTTTCGCATCTCTAAACAACAAACCAATGCAAATCATACACGCACCAGTTTCCTGTCTCACATTAAAATTCTTTAATATTCTTTTCACGCAGTGGGCGATTTGACAGCTGGTTAGAAATGCTATTTTCCTCTGGTTCAAAGTCGATGAGGCAAGAAAATGATCGATGTTATAAAATCAAGAGAAACAGGAAAATATTGATAAACCCGTGCGAACATCTATTGGTAAGTACATAAATAGGCTTTAATGTACGTATAGAAATGTCTATTGTTTTATATGTGTATTCGCATTCTAGTGGTAATGGTGATTTTTACTTTTATACATCTAGATGGGTTTTGTTAAGTTAGTACAAGGCCAAACAGATATGGGAATATTGTGTTGCAGCCATCTTCCAATTGGGGGGGGGGCTTCATAGTCTAGAATATTAGCATTAAAGATCCTGGCCCCTGTGTTCGAACACCTACCCCTGAAACTAGGCCTGGTTAAATTTCTTTGTTTAATGGTATATCAACCTTCGTGGGTTATTTGATGTCAATGTGGTTCTTATAGAAGAACAGTAGCAGTATTATTTAACCCATTGCTGGGGGATTATTTGTTCATACCTTTCCCAAGGGTATTAGTCCGAAAGTGAACATAATTGTGCGATTTCGAACTCCAATCGCACAATTATGTTCACTTTCGGACTAATACCCTTGGGAAAAGTATAAACACATAATCCCCACTATGCATGGGACAATTTCAACTGAAGCAGTTATTGCCAGTTACTAAACTAAGCTTAAAATATCAGTAAGAAGATTGTATGCGCCGGTTTTCCGAGTAGGAAATAAACTTGAAACCCTGTTATTTCAGGGTTCAAATACGATTATGCAAACCAATAGATTCTTTTCGTTGTTTTAATGGTATATCAACCTTTGTATGTTATTCAATGCCAAGGCCATGCTTCTAGAAGGACATTAATGGTACTATTTAACCCATAGCTAGGGGGAGAGGGGTTTATTAGACTGAAATTTAAACTCGCTTACTACGATGTTGCAGTCCAGCATGTTCGTCATTACGCCATGGGGCATGAGACATTTTCAACTGAAACAGTTCTAGTTACTAAACTTAGCTTAATACAACAGTAAGAAGATTGTATGCGCCAGTTTTCCGAGTAGGAAGTACATAAACTTTGAAACCCTGTTTTTTTTTCAGTATGCAAACCAATAGTTTCTTTTCATTGTTTTCTTTGTTTTTATGGCATATCAACATTCGTGGGTTATTCAATGCCAAAGTCCTCGTTCTAGATGGACAGTAACGATACTAGTTAACCACTACAGTAATAATAGAAGGTGAGAGGGTTCATACTTTTCTCAAGGGTGTTCTTCTGAAATTGAACATTGTAGCGCGACTGGAATTCAAACTCGCTAATGGCAATGTCGTAGTCCAGCACGTTAGGCTCGAATCCACGAGCCCCATCCCCCCAAAAAAATGGTAAATATACAACTATCTCAACCAGAAGATAGTCCCAGCACAAAATACTATCTAATGGTAAAGTTCCAATTCTGGAACTGTGTAGAATGTGGAGTACCCCTTTATCGCCATTACTAAGTGGACCCGTGTCATGCGACACTTCACTTATTAATACACACGAAGCTAATAAAAATGTGCTACCAATTCATTATTACACATGAAGTTAAACAAATTGTACTAATAAATCCAACGTAATTACATCCCCTTAAATATCTCAATGTATATAAGCAACCCACTGACCACGTCAGTTAGATCGTAATCAGAGTAAAGTAAAATAAAGCTTTGCTAAAGTCTGAACCCTGGTTATCTTTTTACTACAATTTATTTTACTTTACAATGGAACGCTTTATGCGGCCGGAGCGATTTACCAACGACTCAGAATGTGAAGCAGCCGACAAACGCTGGACTCACTGGTTAGAAACTTTTACGAACTTCACCGACACACTACTTCTTGAAAACCCAAGTCGGCCCATTAACAAGCGCGCCCTTCTGACTGACTACGTGTCTCACCCAGTCAATGACATCATTACAGACTGTAAGTCCTATGAAGAAGCTATAGAAAGGCTACACTCAACCTACGTAAAACCAAAAAATGAGCTATTTACTCGCCACTCGACGACAGGAGTCTGGCGAAACATTGGACCATTTTATAAAAACCCTTCGAACCTTAAGCAAGGATTGTAATTTTTGTCCTAGGACTGCAATTGAGGAACAAGAGGAACACATCTTAGACGCCTTCGTAAATGGTCTATGCAATGTCCAGGTAAGACAACGACTTCTTGAAAATAGGACTCTTACTTTAAAAACAGCTTACGAACAAGCTTATACATGCTAACTCGCTATACAGCAGTCCGGCACTTATTTCCAACCTGACACTATAGGAGCCGCCGTAAAACAACCTGTTCTTACTGCCCCGCCCTTCTCAGTGATAGTCCAACTTATCCCTCTAAACAAAATGCACTACATTCAAACTTTCCAGAACAATATCTCGCAGTAGCCCAAAGAAAACGTACATGCTATTATTGTGGTTTAAAATTACATCCACAACACTCATGTCCTGCCAGAGAAATTCAATGTCATAAATGTAAAAAAAATAGGTCATTTTCCGAGTGTTTGCAAATCGTACAAAAATACTTCTAAAATCCACCCTTCTATCAGTTCAATGCCGTTTTCAACAACTTCAGCCGTATTCCCTGACTGCATATCAAAAACTATTATAAAAATTAAAATTAACGGCATAGTCACCAATGCATTATTAGACACCGATAGTTCTGAAAATTACATTAGAGAGAGTCTAGTAAAAATTAACAGGTGAAACTATATTTTCTCTCCAAGAAAAGTCATTATGGTAATCGCATCGTTGTCGTCGCACGTAAATGGCTACTTTGGGGCTAAATTACAATATAATAACGTCTCATATAAAGCAGTTAAGTTATCTCTAATGAAAGATCTTTGCTGTGAGATGATATTAGGCCATGATTTTTTTCAACAACACTCTAGCATTGAAATTCCGTTCGGTGGAAACAAATCAACATTAAATATTTGTGGACTGACTACTGTTAATATTCTGTACGCCTCACTTTTTCGAAAACTTAACAAAAGATTGCAAACCAGTAGCGATAAAAAGTCGACGTTATTCGCAAGACGATAAACAATTCATAAAATCCGAAATAAAAAAAAGGCTTCAGGAAGGAGTTATTGAACCAAGTACGTTACCATGGAGGGCTCAAGTATTAATAACAGCTACAGAAAACCATAAAAAGAGAATGGTTATCGACTATTCCCAGACAATGAATCGGTTCACATTGCCGTATGCGTTTCCTTTGCCTCGAATAGACGAAATGTTATGCGATATAGCTAAATATCGTATATTCAGCACACTAGATTTAAAAAGTGCTTATCATCAGGTAACCATTAAAACAAAGGATAAACCCTACACTGCATTTGAAGTGGCTGGACGGTTATACCAGTTTCGTAGAATACCGTTCGGGGTAACGAATGGAGTGGCCAGTTTTCAAAGAATAATTGACAAAATTATAACTAAAGAAAAATTAAGACACTTTTGCCTATATATAGACAACGTGACCGTATGTGGCCACGACAAAAACCTCAGACGGTTCATGGACGCCGTCCATAAATACAACATCACCTTAAATAACGACAAATGCTCGTTCAGACAAAATAAAATAAAGCTACTGGGCTATACAATAAGCAATGGTTCAATGGCGCCGGATCCAGAGAGATTGAGACCCTTGCTCGAGTTGCCAGTCCCAAATAATATACGTGCGCTACGACGAACCCTGGGCATGTTCGCACATTACTCGCAGTGGATCGCCTCTTCTTCGGAAAAGATACGCCCATTAACACAAGTAAACGCTTTCCCTTGCCTCATTCAGCAGTGGAAGCCTTCGAAAAACTTAAGCAGGACATTGCAAAATCTGTAATTACAACAATAAATCATTCTGTTTCACTGATGGTTGGGACTGATGCCTCAGAGTGTGCAATCGCCGCTTCACTAAGGAAAGCTGTAGCATTCATTTCAAGAACTCTCTCTCGGTCAGAACGAAGGCATACTGCGATCGAAAAAGAAGCCTACTCCATAGTTGAGGCGTTGAGGAAATGGAGACATTATTTAATTGGACGCCACTTCAGACTAGTCACAGAACAAAAATCTGTCGCGTTTATGTTCAATCTAAAGTACTAGTAAGATCAAAAACGAAAAAATAGCAAATTGAACTATCGTGTTTTTCTTACGACATCACTTACCGATCCTATTCTCTTTTACGGTGTGAGTATGGGACTGTGTAAGTCCCATACTCACACCTACACAGTCCCATACTCACACCATAAAAGAATATTTGACGTCATATTTCAAACTGTCTTCTTTTTTTCAAACTTCAAATTTTAAACAGACTGATAAACAAGGACTATCACTCGCTTTTCTCGTTATTCTGTGATAAAAAAAATTCTTATTACCTTCCATATACCAACAAATGCCCTGAAGATGATCTAATTAATAGATCGAAACACTGCAGCGTCGGCCAATAAACTCACCACTTAACTCATTTAAACCTGTGCTTTTTTTCAATCGTTCTTAATATACTACACACACACACACACACACACACACATAATATATATATATATATATATATATATATATATATATATATATATATATAACAAGATTTGGCATTAAATAACCCACAATAACAAATAAAGAGATTCTTAGATGTAAATAATTGTAATGATGAGTCGTATAGGTAATTATCTAAATGGAAGTGACGTCAGAGTTGTGCCGGTAACTGTCTAAACGGAAGTGACGTCAAAAGTGCCGTGGTAACGGTTTTAAAGGGGTTAGTTAATAGTGACAACAGTTACTGTATATTTTTGTCGTTGTCACTGTCGTTAGATTCATTATATTTTCCAAAGGCAATGTCTACTTGAATAAGCAAGAAATATATATATATATATATAATATATATATATATATATATATATATATATATATTATATATATATATGGGAAATTATCTACCTGTGATGCCTACGGTTTCAAGAGGTAAGTCTTTAATTTTGAAAAGTTGTCAGAAACAGATGTCCTGTCGATATCATTGGCGGTTTGCGCTGAACAAAGCAATTTGATTACCTCTCACTATGAACAGAATTTTTTTTTTTTCGAAGATACCTTGCTGTCTTTGTAAGTGAAGACAATGTTCTTTTGTTTCTAAATAATAAATGTATACAGGAGATCTTCTACTTCGGAACAGGATACATCCCGAGGGATATTTCTAACTTATAAGTATTCGAAAGTAAATCTTATCTTAGTATAATGGAGTTTATGTGTCTGTCTGTAACCTAAACTACTTCACCACCAACGTCACAATTCCCTTAGTCAGTTACGTCAAATTCTTATTTAAATCTCAATTAATAAAATTGTTTCATATTATCAATCTTCTTTTTTTTTTTTTTTCAACTTTCCATCGGAAAGAATATGGGACTAGGAGGAAGAGCGGCTCTCAAATTAATTTTGACTAACGAGAAGAAAACCCCTTTGGTTTGAATTTAGACTTTTCCTTCTCTTAGATCGGTTGTCATACCAAGGTTAAAAGCACGGATATTAATTAAGGAAAATTCCGAACGTCCTCCTCAGACCCCAGACAAAAAAAAGACCACATGTCAGATTGTATCAAGGACTAAACACAATAAAGCACCACGTGTCAACCATCATTTGCAGATGATACCATTACGCTTTCAAGTGTATGTCTTGTGACTTGACAATACCCCCACCCACAAGAATTGCAAATCAAACTGTTAGATGGACAAGACAAGACAGAGAAAAGGAAAGCGTGTAGATACGCGTTGGCGACTGACAACTGAGAAAGACGTCCGACTGGTCAACATAATGTAGAATGGGGGAGGGGGAAGACTGGGTGGAGGAGGACTGGAAACGTTGGAGCATCTTTACTGTCTCGTGTATCGCAAGACCAACTGAGTCGGTTTTAAATCAATATTGTTGAGTTAAACGTTTTGTATCTTCATTTGCCAATTAGTTTTATCTTAACGACTTTATGATATAAAACAAAATTATGAATAGCTATTTTAACACACACACACACACACACACATATATATATATATATATATACGCACACACGCACTCATCAAGAACAAATTGTCTTCTTCGTACAAAGTAGATTTAGATTAATTGGTGGATTTATTTTGACGGCATGTTAACCTATTTAGTGTTATGTTATGTCTAGAGGTTAAGAATCGCGTTTATTGCGCGTTTATATTTACACTTTTTTGTAGTTGTTTCTCAAGTGTTTTTTTTGTTTGTTTGTTTTTGTTCTTTTCTGTTGTTGTTTTTTTTTTTTATTTTTGCACAATGACCCATCGTATACGGACATTTTTAAACAGTTCTATTTGACCCATAGTTGGGGGTCTAGTAGGTACTACTACAAACGGTGACGCCTGTTATATAATTGTTATCATTATAGGAAATGGACAGGGCGACAGGAGTTTAAATCATGGACAAAGCCGGCTGCATTTCACATAGTGCTAATTACCTTTGGAAAAGATATGAATCCAACTATTCTTGTTACATAATTATTAGATACCTAATATTTATGTGCAATAGTGTAGAAATCAAAATGACCGTTATAAGCTGCAGCCCATGGCCTTGAAGGATTTGAATGACAAGGCTGGACCTGTCCTGATCCTTCCTTCCGGGGATAGCCGTGAGAACCGGTAGAGAGGACCCTCTCTTCCGGTTTAGATAGTAAGTTTCAGTCAGTTAGAGACTAGCAGCCGAGCTCGACGGAAGGGTAAGTCGCGTTACACACCAGATGTCTGTTTGGGGATTTAAAAATAAAGTAAGATCAACGCAAATCGGAGTCTTGTGTCATTACCTCTAAAAACTAACAATGACACAGGGCTTCTGATAAAGAGAAATCCCCAATAGAAGACCAGACCCGAAGTCCCCAAGAAATTCCAGACGTTAGAAGAGACCTAGAAGAACTTAAGATGTCAGAAGAACAGAAGAAGAATAGAAGTAATGAGAAGGGTATGCAACATTCTCCTTCCAGCCGTTGATAAATAATAAGGCAGACTGGACTCTTAAACGTTGATATGGCAACCGATCAGAAGAAAATTCTCAAATCAAACCTATTAACCCCCGTTAAAAATTTTACCTTGTGTCATATCCCCTTCGTGCGGTCAAAGTGGACATGGGAGTAATGGCATGAGATGTGGATTTTATAGAATCTATCTACGTTTTCTTATCTTTGTGATCTCTTTTTTGTTATTTTCACTTGTGTTGGTCGATCAGTTATGTGTTGTCGAAGCAAAAACTAAACTTTAAAGTTAAGTGTAAAAAATGGCCTAAAGGGGAAGAAACTATTTTCAAGTTTCAAATAAACAGACTTTATCTAAAGTGTTGTGATAAAAAAAGTTCCATTAATAACTTAAAACAACAAATAAGTAAGTATAGTCTGCAGAATGGCCTATTGACGGTATCAGCCAAATGACGAGCGAGTCTATTCCCTTTTCGCTAGCAATAGATCAGGAAGATTGTTTTACTGAGGTGGAGCACCACATCCATTTTCAGCTCCCGGATATTTTACCTCCCATATCAGATTACCCAAGCTGTGCTACTCATGCACTGAGTTGGTGAGGACTAATAATGAAGCTGGAACCTTGTGGTTCCTAGGCAAATGATCTACCTGTTACATACTTCGTGGGTTGCCTACAAATTATGACAGTAAGAGTACAAAGATTTAGATAACGGTATGGTAAATGGAAAGTTACCATTAACCGTTGGAAAAAGCAGTTCACATTTCTCTGACCTAGACGCTGAAGGCAAGCGTGAGAAGAGAACAGGCTGAGAGTTAGTTAGATTTTGGCCGTTAATCAAAAGAAGCAGACGTCTGCTTCCAAAGTTATCATCTTCTCACCGCGCGGTTAAAAGCCTTTTTGGGATTCGGGTTTTTGATAAAGACGTCTTGTGAAATAACCAAGTCTTGCTTTCATTATCACAAACAAAAAATGAGCCCAGACAACCCAGCCCAGCAGAAGGAAAAATCAACCTAGAAGAAGATGGTCACCGACGAAGTAGAAAAAAAAACTCAGCTCATCTCTCTCTCACCATTTATATACCCGATATAAAAGGGATATATAACATACCAACTTTAAAACTATTAATAAAAATTATATTAATATTGAAAGATAAAGACAGTACAAAAACCCATGAAATATACTAGTTTCAAGGCTGCAAACTTTAGATTTTAGATTATTTTCGAATCACTAATCAAACTATGAAACTAACTTCAAGTTCCAAGGCAGGTGTCCTTAGTAAGCTTAACTTAGACTGGCAAAAGTTTATAACAGCGAAACACCGAACAATATTCTAGGAGGTTAGACAAGTAATCGTTACTTTATGACAGGTGTCATCAGTAGATATTTATTAAGTTTAGTTTAGTCTGGCACAAGTTTTTCAAAATCGGAGCACCGAATAAGGATCGTATCACGAGCCAGGTGACTAGACAGGTAATCATGTCTCTATGGCAGGTGTAATAAGTAGATATTTACTAAGTTTAGTATGACAGCTTAGTGACTCTAGGCGTTGTATTGTTGTAAGTGTCAGTGACTTCCTTGATTTAACATTTCCTAGTTCAGTTGTTCTGTCTTTGTTAAGAATTCCAATACATTAACCCTTTATCTACAAATATCGATAATAATTGCTTTCATAGATCCTTAATTCAGCCACAGATTACAAATTTTAGATTTTAGACAATTTTCGATGCGGTAATCTCAAAAATAGACTAGCTCAAATAGATTTGGTTTAGTTTTGTTTTGTTTAACGGCATATCAACCCCGTAGGTTATTTACAGCCGAATATTTTTTTTGTATATATGATTTGTATGGGAATAGTTTGTTGGTAAATATTTTGTTTTTAAACAAATTATTAGAGTGCAAGACAACAGTTAGTAATTAATTTTGCTTTACAGGCCTATTTTAGTAGAACAGACCATATTACCTTTAGGCACCCTTTTTTTATCTCGATTAAAAAAGGACATGTTTTTCATTTACACCGTTAATATCCCGTTGTTTGTTAGGGGTTAAGGTTAGGGTTAGTTTTATCGTTTTTTTTAATCTGAAAATCGTCTGTTAAAACAACCGGATATTGACGGTGTAAATGAAAAACATGTCCTTTCTTAATTGAGATCAAAAAGGGGTGCCTAAAGATCATATGGTCCGTAGAACTCATTTTTAATCTATTTAACCCATAGGTTGGGACCCTGACAGGTACTACCACTCCGGGTCAGAGTGTACCTGGGACTAATGGGGATGAATGAGTACTTCACACTCCCCAGAGCTTCAGAATTGAAACTTCACCACTAAATGCAGTTTTACGTTATACCCAGGACATTAAGACCCTCAGCCACCGCCTTTTATGATATATATGATAAAAAGGTTGGGGTTTCCCATAAGGGCAATAGGGTCGGGACAATGATATAGGTGCTAGGGCTTGACGTGACCAGCCGATTGATCAAAGGGGACCTCTCCGACCGACCGTCTAGCTTAAGTTAGGGTCAAAGTGGAGTGTTGCATGTCATGGACTGCTCATCCACCAAGATTCCGTCCTTAAGCATCACGAGTTACCACCCACAGCCAACAGGTGGCATTGCTGGAAGGAGGGGCTACAGAAGTGTAGTCGGCGTAATCTACAGTCGATAGGGTTGAGTTGAAGTAGATATCTTCAGTAAATATTTTCTAAGTTTTTTTTTAGTCTGGCACAAGGTTTTAACAGTGAGACTCCAAACGATGATAGATTCGCCAGGAATCTCCGTGCTACATAATTATTGGATCCCTAATACATTTATAAGGTATTGTAGAAATCATAATGGCGATTAGTATAGCTGATGGCCTTGGGGTGAGTGACAGCGCTTGACCTCGATCTCACCTTGCGTTCTGGGGAGAATCGTGAGAACCGGAACCCCATAGAAGGCCCTCTTCCGGTTTAAGGATACTAAGTAAGTAAGAGTCAGTTAGAACTTAGAAGCCGAGCTAGAAACATGTAAGCCTCATCTGCGCAGATTGTCTGGGTTGGGGATCTGGAATAAAGTAACATCAACGTAAATCGAAGTCTTGTGTTTATTACCTAAAAACTAGCAATGACACAGGGCCGGAATCCTCAATAGAAGTCCAGACAAGACCTTAGAAGATATACCAGACCAAAATAGATGATAGACGATCAGAAGCAAAGCCGGCCAGAAGAATAGACGACAGAGTAAGAAGTAAGAAAGGTATATAACGTTATATGATTTGGTATCGTGAAAAGACCAGTATATAACATATACCTATTTAGTGCCGGTAAAGAAGGCGCTATGCAACATCCGGTGCCTAGTTCCTTAATCACTGCTGTATGGTATCTTAATAAGTTTAATCTTTTTTTGACACAGAGTTACAGTTGTCGATCTTTTTTCGACAAACTTGATAGCAATGGTTTATAATTCAACCGTTGCTCTGTGGTGGCAACTAGACTGTTTTATAAAGTGTAGATCAATCGTGCGTAAAGCCATAGACGACGAGGAGCAAATTGTAAAGATCGAGACACTTATTAAGAATTAATTGGTTCCTCTTTTGAAAATTGCAATGATCGCTCCAATGGTGAAAGCATTAATAATGTCGTTAGCATTCAATAAAACAAATCTTACTATTTGCAATAAACAAATAAATGAACTTTGCGCATTCTATAGTTTAGTTTACTTTCTTTGTTTAATGGCATGTCAATCTCTGTGGGTTAATTAATACCAATCCATCCATGTAGAAGAACAATAGTGGTACTATTCAATCTATATCTGGGGGATGATGGGGTTCATACATTTCCCGTTAGTTCGAACGTAAACCTGATAGTTCGACTGGAGTCCGAACTCGCTTACTACAATGTTGCAGTCCAGCACATTAGCCAGTCTTCATGTCATGGGTATGACGTTAAACTCTAACTGATGGTGAGGTTCCAGTTCTGGGGGTCTGGGAATGTGGAGCACCCCTTCATCACAATTTCTTCCAGGTAGAATCTGACTCGGAGTGCTAGTACCTATTAGGGTCCCATCTATGGGTTAAATAGAAAATTTGGTTACAAAAACATAATTGAGGTTTTAAAAAAATCTTCTAAACTATCCTTACGAATCTTTCAAAACTTTGCTGGCATTAAATGACCCACTGTGGCGTAAAACAAAACAAAACAAACAAACAGCAGGTATCTGTTAGCTATCAATTCGATTCAAATATCAAATTACTGTTGAGCCAACTTTCCTTGCAATAAAAAAATCGTAATTAAGGTATCCACAACAAAATATAAGAATTGAGGATAATGAGTTAAATTCATGATTACTTAACTGGGTAAAAAAAGAACATTACTTACTTTATACTGAAATGTATTAAAAAATACATTTCCTTACAGCAGGTATCTGATATCTATCAATTCGATTCAAATATCAAATTACTATTGAGTCAATTTTCCTTGCTGATGGGTGATGAAAGCTTATTTAGATTTACATAGTATGGATGACCAAAAAAGATAACATATCCTTATTTTGCATACACTGGCGAACGTATACTGTTGGCTCTCTTGAACTTTCTCAACCCTTTCATTTTTTATTTGTTTTCAGTTGAACGGTGTTATGCAATTTTTGTACCCGAAAATTATTATGATTTTGGTACCCACTTTTCATATTTCTATAATCTTTCATACTTTTTGGACATTTTTTATTATTTTTTATCATGAATTAGTTCGCCTTGAATCCCCTTGTTCGAGTGAGCCTTGCATGACTCTAAAGAGCAATCAAATACTTTTTGTAAGATAAAAGTATGATTGAGGTGTAGAGTAGAAAAGGAATGTCTCATTAAGTAATGGGGGGGTACTACAGGAAGCACTAAACTATACAAGTTACCTCCTCCAATAGAATATAAGACCCTGGCTTTTTAGAGGCTGGGAAACTTGTATTAACGCTTATTACTGAAAAGTAACTTAGTGTTAATACTGCTACTACTAGGTTTCTCCCCTTGAACGGTAAGATCAGAAATTTACCTCCCGTTTAGAAAGCGGTGCATTATGGGAATACGAATGCAAGGTAGAAGGCAGAAAAGTCGCCATGACACATGGTTAGATGAACAATTCATCTAGTCCTACATAGTTTGAAGTTTAAGTATCGATTTTAGTAGAAGCCATTACCTCTTCCCTGAATCAAATAAAATCATCGTTTGTTCTATTTTCATTAGAGTCCGTCTTTCATTATTCATGTTCATTGGATATTAAAAACGTAATATCTATCAGTAATGGTTGTAGTCTTTCTGACCACGAACTATGTCTTAGTTCCTGATTTTCAATGTATTTCTATAATAAAAATCATTAGCCATATATTTACACTAGCAAAAGTACCCGGTCCATGACCGGACTATAAAAAAAAATAGGAACACCAGAGAGGGAGAGAAAAAACGGGGTAAGAGAGAGAATATGATTTATCAAATTTTTAAAAAGAGAGGAAAATGATTAATCAAATTTTAAAAATCGCTGATAATTCCTATAGTACAATGTTTGTTTATTTTAGGAAATATTTTTCTTTTTGTTTACATTTAAAATATCTTCTTTTTTTTTTAATGTATTCCTAAACTTGAGTGTTTTGAAATATATTTTTTTCAAATTTTTTTGTATATATGACAAAAACTTAAATTTAATTGCTTGTTGCGTTAAAGTGATAAAAATAAATTCGTTTAGTTTATTTTCTTTTTTACCCCTAAAAAAGTAACAATTTAAAGGAGCTAGGTATTAAACTTCCTTGTTTATTTAGGTCTGTCGGCTGGGACTGCACCTCTATTAAGAAGTTGAGGAGTAAGAATTAAATATTTACAATTGTCCGTATTCCATTTTTTTGTGGGGGGGGTTATAATAGTGTTTTATTACTTCATTTATTTATTAAAAACTCTTTTGTACATACGAAAAATTTTAATTCAGTTGGACAAGTTTAAAGTCCTTGATGAGAATTTATCAGTTTAATTTATTTCCTTCTTTAACCCCGAAAAGTAACAAAGTAGCTAATAAGTAAACATTGCCTTATTTTTAGTTAGAATATTTCATGTATTTATTTAATAATGTTTATTTCATGAATAGTTTCTTGCAAAAAAGATTTTAGTTATACTGCTTATTTTTTTAATTTTAATTTTTTATTATTATAAAAAGTTGAGTTATCGTTAAAAGCTTTCGTTTGATTTGTTATTTAATTCGCTGAAAACACATACAAATTACATATTCATAAAGTTTATTTTATTTTCTTTCTAACTAAATGAATATTGCGATAAATAAGATTTGATTTTTCGTTAAAATTTAGTATGAAAAAAATCATACTTCGAATTCTAGGCTGTCCGAAGCAAAATATTTTTTTAATTCACTGTAAAAAATAATTCAATAGTTAAAAACTCATACAAATTACATATTTAGAAAGATTATTCTATTTTCTTTCTAACCATTTAAATATTTTAAAAATTGAACCATAAATAGGCAAAAAATAAAAGAATTTGATTTTTCATTAAAATTTAGTCTGAAAAAAAAATCATACTTATTATTGACTGTCCGAAGCAATTCTTTTTTTTAACTCGCTGTAAAAAATAATTCAATAGATAAAAACACATACAAATTACATATTTAGAAAGATTATTTTATATTCTTTCTAACCATATAAATATTTTTAAAATTGGACCATAAATAGGCAAGAGATTCCGAGCTGAACGGCTTAGACTGCGATTCGCTTATAATAGAAAGTAGGCAGTGCGGCTGTCCGAAGCATTTTTTTTTACTCACTGTAGAAAATATTTCAATGGATAAAAACACATACAAATTACATATTTAGAACGATTATTTTATTTTATTTCTAATCAAATAAATATCTTAAAGATTGGACAATAAATAGGCGAGAGATTCTGAGCTGAACGGCTTAGACTGCGATTTTGTTTACTAAAATTTGATTCACTAAACTGCTGGTATTGCTTATAATAGAAAGCAGGCAGCGAACAATATTTTATTCGCAGCAGGAGCTGGTATACGGACAGTTCCGCAAATTGGTTGATTTTGGTTTAATTAATTAATTAATTATATCCCTTAATCAGAGAAAATCAATAACCAAATTTGACGTGTTTCTTAGTTAGAAGATATATTAATGTGTAAGCAAGATTTCGAATCTGAGTGACCTCCTGTTTTGGAGTTATACGTCGACACGTACATACCAAACTTCCTTTTATATATATAGATTAAAGAGAGATAAAAGCTGTTAATAGAATTTGAATATAAATTATAATTTCATCTTACACCAGGTTTTCACCGTTTTCAAAATGTGACACGATAGAGTCCCAGACGTATGCCTAGAGGCAGATATTTGGTGAGTGAAAGGAAATGCCTGAAGTAAATATTAAGTTATGTTTTTACACAGTCATGATGGGAAATGAATAGGTGATGAAATTCATACTTTCTAAGAATCGTGTCTTTATTAACTATATGTTTTTATACGGTTGCGTGATGGGCAAATGAATAGATAACAACATTTAAATGTCCTTTTCGCCTACGAACAATTGAAAATAATTGTTATTAATAATCAGTTTTAATTACTGGATTTCCCTAGTTTTATACCTTCGAGTGACAAAGACACGTGATGAATAATAGGATCGGACAAAGAATGATGTATTTTCCTCGCCCGTGTGACGGAAATTAATTCTGTTCAATCTTGGTTTTAATTTGTGGTTTATTAAAAATCACAATTTGTTGTGTGGGTGGGGAAAAGGATTTTTCCGTGTCTGAATCTATTATATATTCATTCTTGCTTTTTTGGCTAGTCACGATAAAGTCAGTTTAGTAAGTTAGGGGATTAATTAGGGTAGTTAAGTCAAGTCCTGGTAGAGCGGCTATCACTAACACTATGGAAAACAAATCTAATTAAAGGAATCTGAATCCAAATGTCACAAATCTCCTGGGGAAAGTGTTAACTTTGAGGTCAGAACAAACTTGTTACATAATCTATGCATATTGTCAACCCCCTGTATTTCTGAAGGGATGCCCCTTTTTCATATCACGGGGGGGGGGGGACTTTCCATGGAATATTACAGAAAGCCCGCGAAATACGTGAAGTCACGTGGGACCTGGTTGGCTCCTCAGTTTCAGATTGGACGTCAGGCAGAGAAGATATATCTGCTTTTGCATTGCTTGCGCGTTGTGTTTAGTTAGAGAAATATGTTTTGTTAAGTAAATAAAGGTTTAAATAAATAATATGGTTTTGTGGTTTTATGAATGTCTTAGCAACAAGACTGACCTAGAAGAAGAAATGAATCAAGGACGACCAACCAGCAAGAACAGAGACGTCAGAAGAGACGCTAGAAGAAGAACGTAATATACCAAAGATGAGCAGAATAATAATAGAAGTAAAGAAAGGGTATACAACAAACTGTGAATAAAAGTATTTTTTATAGATAATCTTATAGATTTAAGACATCCATTTCCTTTTCTGTTTTCTTTTCTTTTTTCTTCTTTTGGATATTGCAACGATTTGGTTATTTTCTTCCTTAATGTGTCTTTCTGTTTTCGACTAACACCGACGAGCCATTTTCTTGTTTAAGGAAACCAAACACAACATGGGGAGGAGTTACAGAATCGCTGATAAGCTTTAGCTTCGCTTCACACAGCCTGCAAACGAGTTCCAAATTCTACATCTATTCTACCCCAGAGGGTGCTAAATGCCGAGTTGTTAAATCCTGGACTCAACTTTAGGTTGAATTCACTGTTTGCCATCGTCCGTCAAGTAACCGAAATAGCTTGTAGCAAAAAAGAGGTAATGCTACCAAAAATGTCAGTACTGCTAATCCTAGAATCCAAATATCCAACTCGCTATCATACTGACCGCGTAACGAACGTTTCTCTACAACTGATAAAATCAAAGTGGCCTAAACCCACGGAGACTAATATCCGATCAATAACACTGTAAGTGTAAATTAGTACGAAAATTGCTAGGCAGATTTTGTTGACTACGGTGACAGTCTCCTCTCCAAATATTAATTTTATGAAGAGGATATAAGTCTTGCTAGAAACCGTTCTAATTTCGAAAGTGCATGCCACACCAAACACACCCAACTCTGGGCCTCTTTTAAAGTCAGCCTGTTTCTACGCTATATGCAGTTAATTCTTTGCAGTTTACATACTGTTTTACAAAAGGAAGGGTGCTGCTAAAAAATAGTACCAGTGAAAATCTATACAATGTTCGGTGTGTGTGCGCATTTCAACTCATATATACAGATCATATGTACGGTTTAGAGCAGGGGTCTTCAAGGTTTTCATCCATGGCAAAAGTTAAGCAGAATGCAAATCTATATTCATATTGGTTTGCTACTTCATAGTTGTTATTTATCAAGTCTTGTTTATTTTAGAACATAAGTTGCTCAGAGTATTTGTTCTTCCTAAGTGATCAACCATTTAATTACTGAGAAGATTCAACTTTGGTATCCATTTCTAGCTAGAGGGCCACAAAGCTTAACTCGGGAACGCCCGGGGCCGCAATCTCAAAAGGACAGAAGAGAAACAGCTAAATTCACAAGGTAACAATCATAATTTATTAATCTGATGTTTTTGGCAATCACAAAAAAAGATGTAATATCAGAGTATGATATGGCATGATTCATTTTGGAGAACAACTGTTCGCATGTCGTGCCAAACATGCTCACTACTTGAGAATATACAAAAATCTATAGTCTATCATGAAAAGAACTTTCATGGCTGCACCACTTGGACCCTAACGAAGCGCCTTGAGAATAAGTTGGATGGGAGCTGCACAAGAATGTAGTGTGCAGTCTTGAACAAGTCGTGGAAATCACACCCCACAAGGAAGCAGCTGTATGGCCACCTGCCCGCCATCTCACAAACCATCTGAGTGAGACGGACTAGGCATGCAGGACACTGCTCGAGAAGCAAGGCTGAACTCATAAGCGACGTTCTCCTGTGGAAGCCAACACATGGACATGCTAGTGTGGGTCGCCGACCAAGGACCTACATTGACCAACTATGAGAGGATGCTGGTTGCTGAGCGAAAGAACTCCCAGGGCCAATGAATGATAGAGAAGGTTGGCGAGAGATTGTCATGATATCCGCGCTGCTTGCGCGACATGATGATGATGATGATGATGAAGTGACAGTTATCTCTTGGTTGCACGTTCAATCCTGGTTAGGGTAGCAGTAACATAGAATAATAATTAACACAGCTTAAAACACGTACCCCAGTTATGGTTGGTGGAATGAGAACAGAATACCCCCGTGGATTGAATAAAGGGTTTGGTTGAAAGTTCGTGATGGCTCCCGATTACAACAAGAAAGTTCCTGATTACGACAAGAAGGTTCCAGAGTTCCAAAAGAAGGTTCCCGTGTTCGAAAAGAAGGTTCCCGAGTTCGACAAGAAATACATAAAGAAGGCCAGAGGGTACATCAACCGAAACGCTGTACAGATAACAATAAAGATGAGGACAATAGTCCGAATAATCAAAATAATACTAATTATCAAGCCTCATCTAAAAATATTCAGAGAAATCTTTTACTTGAGATCGAACAATCGTTTCTTTTCAGGACTGACTGACTGACCCAAACATTAAACTGAAAATATTTCATAAGAGTTAAGATGATACAAAATTATCGGTTAATTACTTTTAGCAGGACGAAAAACAAAAAACAAAAAACAGTGTATGGTTTGTAACAAGCTGGTCATGACTTGAGTCGAGTAGCTTATATGTAGCTCTTCAAGTTCCCAATGCTCAAAGCGGTCAGTCTAGGCACTTGAAAAATCGAATCTGAAATGTTCAAGTGAGAAAGAAATCGTATAAGTTCTGCTTTTTCCAATTTGAAGATTTGGGGGCAGGTTAACTTAAAGAGAATGAAAACTGAAAGAAAATTCCTCTCGTCTTCTGTTTCAGACATCTTTTAAATGTTTGTTCATTTGAGTTTTATTCTTATTTATTTTATAATTTTATTATTTTATTTTATTTTTAACTTGACTTTCAAGAAAGAACACAAAGAAAATCAATTAATTCAAACGTTTAGTCAATAAGTGAATTTCGTCTTCTGCTTGATTTCATTTATTTTGGAGAAGATGAGTGATGTAACGGGTGGCGACCATAGAAACGGGGGTGGGCGAGCCATATTCGAATTCCAGCTGAAGTTATTAAAGTTTACTTTGCGCGCTTCGGGAAAGACTAGAAGTTACTAAGCTCTGTTCAAGATATCTTAGCAAAAACGTCTTGTCACTGGCATGTCACAATAATTCACTGGGAAATGAGTTTGCACATCATTCTACAAGGGTTGAAGTATTGAAATTTTTTCAGTTAGTTTCCTGGCATACTTTACGTAACGGTTATCGTCGTAGGAAATGGAATCGGCGACCTGAGTTCAAATCCTGGGCAAGATTGTTTGCGTTTTCCTTCGCACTTATCGCCTTGGGAAAGGCATGAACCCGTTTGTTCTCCATCGAGCTATGGGTAAATAGTAGGCAGATTGGGTTCTTTATCCTTAGGCAAGCAATCTAGGAGAAGGAAAACTTTTCATTCAAATCAACAGTATTTGGTTTGAAAATTGACCTTGTGTTACATCTTGAGCGTGGCAGAGACATTGGGTAAATGCATATTCTTCTGGTTAAAATCTATCCTCGTAGGTGTGAAATTTCTCTCTATTGGGGGCCAAGTGGCTCTTGGTTGAGAACTCTTACTCTACACCATTTACCTTATCAATTTGTAAATTCAATAAGTGTCTACTGTTTGTTTTTTCAACTTTTCAACCGATGACAAACTATACATTTTCTCATGATTATATAGGATGTTTTAGAAAAATGAATGTAATTTCATACTCTAATAACTTATCAAGTTATTAAATGACGAAATTACATTCATTTTTCGTTCAAATGATCTCAAATTTTAACAGCATGGGTAGAAACAACACTATACTTGAAAAGAAATGTCACTAAACATAAAATTTTGGATGCTGTTCAAATTTGAGATTATTTGAATGAGAATTGGTCAAGTTACTAGATTACAAAATGATATTATTTTTCCAAAAACATTCTGTATATCTGTAATGATCTCAAATTTTAATAGCATGTATAGAAAAAACTAAAAATTCTATGTTTAATGTTTTATGTTTTTCTTTTCAGATACAGAAATGCTATTCACTCGAAAAGAAAAGATGTTTAAATTTTAAACAGAATTTTCAGTTGTTTCTAAGCATGTTAAAAATTTGAGATCATTTGATCGAGAATTGGTCAAGTTATTAGATTATGCAGTAGTACTTATCAGTGCTGCTGTATGGCTGCACCACCTGGACCCTAACTAAGTGACTAGAGAATAAACTAGATGGGAGCTGCACAAGAATGCTACGGGTGATCCTGAACAAGACGTGGAAACAACACCCTACGAGAAAACAACTGTACGGTAACCTGCCACATATCACCCAAACCATCCGAGTAAGACGGACAAGACACGCGGGACACTGCTGGAGAAGCAAGGACGAACTCATAAGTGACGTCCTCCTGTGGAAGCCAACATATGGGCACGCCAGTGTGGGCTGACCAGCAAATACGTACATTGATCAGCTCTGTGCGGATGCAGGATGCTACATAGAGGACCCGAGAATGATGAGCGATAGGGACGGATGGAGAGAGATTGTCATGGATATCCGCGCTGACAGCGTGACATGATGATGATGATGCTGACGGCTACAACTTGGAATAACTGCCCTTTCATTTTATCAGAGATTAGATTTGTAAATTGTTGATAGCCTGCCAATAGCGGCCCATGCTTTTCCTAAGCGTATGTTGACATCGTTTTTCGGTAGACGAGATATTGCTATCGAGGTATTTAAAATCGTCTACAAATTTCAGAGGTTTGCCATTAAATGTGAAAATAACCTCATCTTGTTTAAAACGCAGGAACTCTGTTTTATCTGAGTTCACGTAGAGGCAAATGTCTCTTGCTGCCTGCTACAGGGTATGTAACAGACATTCGGTTTGTGTTGGTGTATGATATATTTTAACCAGAAGAATATACATTTATCCAAATTCTCTACCTCGGTCAAGATGTAACGCAAGCTTTGCGAGAAACAATATAATAACTAGAGATAAGGCTTAAATATTGTCGGTGTGGGTTAGAGGATTGGAAACAAAACCTCATAATATCAAGCAGTAAGATGATAATGGCAAGATCATTAGGTCGGAGGTTTTCCATTGGAATTTTCTTCGCAAAATTCGTAAACATGACTTAAAATTTTAACGTTTTAGGTTTTGATGTTTAAATTTCATAAATATTTTCACAGTGTTCTTCCATAGTTTGGCATGCCCCCCCCTTCTCTCTCTCTCTCTCTCTCTCTTCTCTCTCTCTCTCTCTCTCTCTCTCTCTCTCATTATCCATTACCATTCTCTCTGCTTATACATGGAACGTGAAGTTCAAATCCTAGATGAAGTTGTTACCGTTTCCACTTGCACAAGCGTCCTTGAGAAATGCATGAATCCATCTGTTATCCCTCTATTCCGCACGGCTAGGGGGTTAATAGTGGGACAGACGAGGTTCTTTAGTTAGGCAACTAGTCTAGGAGATTTAGTTGACTAAAATCTTCGTAGAAGTTGTTTTTATGGAAATAATAATAAAGGTAAAACAAATTACAATTCCTGAGACCAATCATTTATTTAAATTGTCCGATATTCTGAGATGAAATACTGTCATTATTCCACACTTTAAAAAAAAAACTAATGCCATCATTCTTAATAAAGCATTTTGTCTCTTCAAATTAAATAAAACTATAAGAATTACATTCCTTACTTACCACGTTTCTCCCGTTAGACGCTAGATGTCGTACCAAACAGCATTATAAAGGAGCGCCAAAGTCAAAAATTATTTTTCACTCTTGCAAATTTTTGCTCCTGTCTACGTGACAGGGGTCTTCTCACCCCCAGCAACGACGTGTCGCACAGCACACGAGAACACATATAATTTTTTAACTTTTATTTTTAACCAGCAATCTCAAGAACTTTATCTACACAAAAGACTATCTACATATTAAGACACTTTACTTTATACAATTGTGTATAGGCTCCTTTGTCTCTTTTGCCATTTCCGTATTTTCTTCTATTAAATTTTCTCAGCGAAAAGACATTGTTCTTGGTAATTCATCGTGAATTGCTTTTGTATATAAGTCCACACGAGGATATATATATATATATATTACTACACACAGACTTAGACAAAATATGTCCGGGTTTGTTCAATTCCAATTTAAAATGTTAGCAACGAGCTGTTGTTTCAAAACCTACAAACCTGCGAAGACAACCTTCACAACTTGAAACCATAATTCACCGTCGCTACATAGCAATATTATCGATCTTATCTGTTATTTTCTTTCACGTTTTTGATTTTTTAAAAGATTATTTTACCTTTAACCCGGAGAATTCTTACCCCAAATCTTGACATAATATCATTTCATATTGGTGACGTATATGGTTTAATCATGTGACCGCCATACAATCCACAGGAAAAAAAATATTTAGGAATAAGAAAAAAGTTACTGCTCCGACAGTGTTATTCTCTGTTCTTGTTCCATGTATGTATTTACTCTGTCCCTCCACTTACAAGCAGTTTGTGACACAAGGTGATTTTTTAAGCTAAGTAAATCTGGTTTGAATTCTCCTAGACTAGTTGCCTAACTAAAGAACCTCGTCTGTCCCACTATTAACCCCCTAGCCGTGCGGAAGAGAGGGAGAACAGATGGATTCATGCATTTCTCAAGGACGCTTGCGCAAATGGAAACAGTAACAACTTCATCTAGGATTTGAACTTAATGTTCCATGTATAAGCAAGAGAATGGTAATGGATAATGAGAGGGAGGGGGGCATCCCAAACTATGGAAGAACACTGTGAAAATATTTATGAAATTTAAACATCAAAACCTAAAACGTTAAAATTTTAAGTCATATTTACGAATTTTGCGAAGAAAATTCCAATGGAAAACCTCCGACCCAATGATCTTGCTATTATCATTTTACTGCTTGACTATTTCAAGCTTAACGAATGTATAAGGTAACACGTGTTCAGCATTCTACCCTAAAGTTCCTTTACGCAGTCCTTATAGACTACTACAGCGACGGGAGCGAAACGAAAACAACAGTTGGAAAAAGACACCGGAAGCCGCGGGTTCAATCCTTCATATAGGCAACTCAAATATTAATAGTCGCTTGATCTATTCCCTTAACAAAACATTCGTTTCGGCACGGGATCATTATCCTCTGACTTTCGAACTAATATC
>CM042144.1:62585696-62615696 GCA_023376005.1 Doryteuthis pealeii | reverse complement strand
AGTTGCTTTCAATGGGGAGCAAGTGACTGTAGGTATCATTAGTCAGGTACCCGCTCTAATATTCTTACTGATTTTATTTAGGAAGTTTCAGAAAAAATGATATTATTTCGTAATCTAATAACCTGACGAATTCTCATTCAAATGATCTCAAATTGAAACATGTGTAGAAACAACACAAAATTCAACGTTGTACGTTTTTGCGGCTTTTTAGCTATAGAAATGCCATTCACTAGATAAGAAATGGGATTCAAATATTAACCAGAGAATTTTGAGTTATTTCAACACATTTTAAAATTTAAAATTTGACATCATTTGAACGAAATAATATAATTTTCTTTTTTCGGAAATACCCTGTACATCTCAAACAATAGCGATTTTTTGAAACACCCTCTACTGCCGTCTGGTTAGTTTTACTTTATTTTAAATTCTTCAAATTTTATTCTATGTAAGGTTCTCTTCAGTGTTGTTCCAAGTGTTCCAACAATTATATGTACTACTATAACCTTCATAAAATACAATTTTCCCTTCAAAATCCAATTCCGTCTTGTCGGATGGGGCCGTAGAATACGCCGACTGCACCTTTGCATAGGGATAAGACCTCCTTCAATGGGACCACCTGTTGGCCGTAGGTGGTGACCCGTGATGCTTAAGGACGGAATCCTGGTGGATGAGCAGTCCGATCACCTATCACCTATATCATTTTCCTGACCCTATTACCTTTGTGGCAAACCCTCATTCTTTTTATCGTATATTTGATATAATGTGGTGGCTGAGGGTCTTAGTGTCATGGTGTGACTTTAAACAGCATCTAATAGTGAAGTTCCAATTCTGGAGCTCTGGGGAATGTGGAGTACCCCTTCATTGTCATTACTCCCAGGTCCACCCTGACCCGAAGTGGTAGTACCTGTTAGGGTCCCATCTATGGGTTAAATAGAAGAAAATGAATTAACAAAATGTGTTTTTAAAAATTGAGTTCAAAAAAGAATTTTCAATACCCATCAAAAATGAATAGAACAAAACATCTTCGGCATGAAATAAGACAAGGGTTGACATGCCGTAAAATCCAAAAAAGAAAGAAAGAATCCTATTTTTCAACTTTTCACTATCTTTCAGTTTCACACAAGTTTTCTTGAACAGCGAATCCACGATTTGACAGATCTTTCTTTCTTTCTTTACGATAACTTGTTCTATTCTCCCCGTCTGGATTCGGTTATCAGTTTGAGTTTCAAAGTCCTCTAGAATTTTTTTTTTAATTCTGGAGGACAGAATATATAAAAAATGAGTTTAAAAATGTGTTTTTTAAAAATTAAATACCCAACAAGAATGAATAAAGCAAAAACGTCTTCGGCATAAAATAACCCGAGGATTGACATACCGTAAAATTCAACCAACCAACTAATCAACCACCCGTCCCCATCGGTCATTGCTCCCGGCAAGCCCTCCGCACAGCATCCAGTATCCGAACAGAGCTTATCAATGTAAGTGTTTACTGGTCGGCCAACATCGGTGTGTCCATGTGAAGGATTAGGGCATTATTTATTACTTAACTCTATAACATTGAAACTTTAGCCAAAGATAAAATAACATCTCTGTAACTAAAAATAAAATTGCTTAAATATATATAAGAGTTGTACTTATTATCATTTTTGGACAGCTACATATTGATATTTTCGGTTACAGAGGTTCAATGCTGTAAAATTTGCAAATAAATAAATAATACCTAATAATATATAATGGACACGGCGCAACGAGTTCAAATCCTAGATGCGGCTGTTTGCATTTCGCATAGTGCAAATACTCTTGGGAAAGTTATAAATCCAATTATTCTCCCTCCAGCTATGGGTAAATAGTAGGACAGACTGAGCTCTTTAACCTCGGCGTGACTACCATTTTAGGAGAAGGAAAACTCTGAATTCAAACCGAAGGGGCTCTCTTCTCGTTAGTTAAAAAACTACTTTGAGAGCTCCTCTGCCTATCTGTTTTGATTGTATAATCTTTCACAAGAAATAATAGAATCCTGATATCTTTGGTTTAGACGAATATTATCTATATATATCTCAGAGACAAGTTAAAGAGAGAGTTCTTCCAGGTCGTTGTCGTGTCATTACTGCTGTATGGCTGCACCACCTGGACCATAGCTGCACCACCTGGACCCTAACTAAGTGATAAGAGAATAAACTAGATGGGAGCTGCACAAGAATGCTGCGGGTGATCCTGAACAAGACGTGGAAACAACACCCTATGAGAAAACAGCTGCACGGCCACCTATCACATATCACCCAAACCATCCGAGTAAGACGGGCAAGACACGCGGGACACTGCTGGAGAAGCAAGGACGAACGTATAAGCGACGTCCTCCTGTGGAAGCCAGCACATGGACAAGCCAGTGTGGTCCGACCAGCAAAAACATACTTTGATCAGGTCTGTGTGGATGCAGGATGCTGCATAGAAGATCTCCCGAGAATGAGGAGCGATAGGGACGGATGGAGAGAGATTGTCATGGATATTCGCACTGAAAGCGCGACATGATGATGATAATGATAATGATATTAAAGAAATATTCTGTATGTCTGTTTGTACAACGACCGAGCGAAAAGTAGTGGAGACCAGCAAAGAATAAAGTTCAATAAAATCCACATTCTGTTTTTTTCCGAGAGGGAGTTTTAAAAATGTATCGCTTATTTTTCCGTAGAAGAACTAAATAATAATATAATAGGGGTATAAATCAATATTTTTAAAAATTTAATTTTAAAAAATGATTAAAAAATAAAACAAATTAATAAAGGGTGAAACATATTAAAAAGCAAATGATGAATAAAATGAAAAACACAAATATGAAAAATAATAAAAATAAACAACTTAAAAACATAAACATAAAGAATAAAAGACAATAAAACAAATATATAAAAACAATGATTTTCATTAATCTATGTATATGAATATAGATAAGAGATATATTGTTAGCTCTTTATGCCGGGTAGCTTTGCTAGTTTTTTTTTTTTTTTTTTCATAAAATTACCTTTTTAGATCAAACTAGTTGGATGATATTCTATGTAACCGTAACCCAACAAAAAAGGCCTGTCATAGCGAGATATCTTTTAGAGCAATACACTTGAAATTCTCTACCTAGAAATATACACCTATTTTTTCATGAATAAGCAATATGTGGAAGGATACAAAAATGATGGTGGAGATTAAAAAAGCTTTACTGTTTCCTGGCATATCCAATCCATTCGCTACGGGTAGGATGTGACACAAGGTCACAAGAATGGGGCATTCAGCGAGGAACGAACTCGCAATTCAGTAGTAATATATCTCTGAGCTTAGTTTGATAATCAAAGCAGGCTTTTACCGAACCGTTCGTCACGAGTAAGATGTGACACAAGGTTACAAGTATGGAGCATCCAGAGAGGATTGAACACAGTATTAAGAAGTATTGGATTTGTGAGATTAACTTGCTAACCATTGGACTACGATGGGACACCCAAAGTCGGCACTTACCCAACCCGTTCGTCACTGGTAGAATGTGACACAAGGTCGCAAGTATGGAGCTTCCAGCAGGAATCGAACTCGCTTTTCAGTAGTAGTGGGACGCACAATCCTGCTGACAGAGTAAACTTAAAAACTGTTGTTTTTTTTTTTTGGGGGGGGGAGGTCTTTTTTTTTTACTCAGCAATTTTCAACCGAGAATATTTCTGATTAACTTATAATTATAATTCTTAACCCAGAAATTATATCGCTGACCTCCAAAGGTCAAAACTATATATAGAGTTTTTGCGAATACCGAAATTATTAAGCGGTTCAACCTTGCAACCTTTGACCCTGGGATCAAGTTGCTCAACATTTCCGCAGGTGAAACCCCTTTTTTCGCGCTAAAAAGAACTCTGTCCAAAATAGACCACCCCCCACCCAAATCCTTGTAATTTTAAACTGTAGCTTTTTTTAAACTTGGGGTGAACGATCTTGAACTTCCTTGAAATTCGTTAAGTTTATAAACATGTTTTTGTTGGTTAAGAGGATGGCTTTTACGCATGCGTATTAATTATTTGATAGATCGGATTTCAGACCAGTAAAAACAAAAACAAAAAAAAACAACAACAAAAACAATAATTAACCTTTATCAAACATGCAAACAGTAATGAGGTTATTATTTCTAGAATAGGAGGTATTATTAGAATATATTAGAATTTATTGAATTCTATCGTACCTTTTTCAAACTCAGAAACGAAGATTCTGCAATTTCCGTGAATTTTTTTTTATCCTTGAAATTTCTATGCCAAAGATTTCTTCTACCCAATTTTTCAATAATTTAAAATTCAAGTTTATTTTTAAATATTAACTGATATAAGGTATTTTTATGGAAATAAATAAAACTTTAATAAGTAAATACTTAATATAATTAGAGATGACGCTAGGGGTGGAAAAATGGAAATAAATCTGACGGTGTATGAATAAGAAAAAAATAAAGTATTCCAAAGGAGGAATTTATTTATTGATGGTAAGGTAGTCAACGTTAAAACGTTTCGGTTTTATCGTAAAAACATTCAACAGGGGAATTGGGTGCTAAGATGTTGTCTAACTAAATTAAATTGTTTTTAAAAATGAAAACGAAAAGTGATAAAGTATTATAGGAAAACGGTACCATATGACCTTTAGGCATCCCTTTTGCGATCTCGATTCATAAGGACATGTTTTTCATTTACACCGTCAAAATCCAGTTGTTTGTTAACAGACGATTTTTAGAGTTTTTTTATTATAAAACTAACCCCTAACCCTAACCCATAACCCTAACCCTAACCCCTAACGAACAAGCGGATTTTGATAGTGTAAATGAAAAACATGTCCTTATGAATCGGGATCGCAAAAGGGGTGTCTAAAGGTCATATGGTCTGGAAAACGTTTTTTTGTTTGCTGCTATGAATGAAAAAGTTTACAGATTTGGAAAATTGTGTTCCATAAAATGAACAGTGGCAGGAAAAGAGTTAAAAGTAAAATCGAAAAAGCAAATGATATTTTTCATTTAAATTAAAGTTACTTTTAAAATTCAAAAACAGTTGCAACAACTTAGCAATAATTATAAAACCAGTAACAATATAATTATAACGACAACTCAAAATAACAATAACAACACATAATGTACTCTGGGTATGAGACTAAACTGCGTCCGATGGTGAGACTCCAGTTCTGGAAATGAAGAGTGTAGAGTAAATTTTCATTGTCATTACTCCCAGATTCAGCCTGATTTAGAGTGATAGTATTTGTTAGGATCCCATCTATGGATCAAATAGATCTGTTCAAAAATTATTCGTATTCGATAGGACCGTGTGCAAAAAAATCCTCTCAAGAATCAACTACACAAAAATGTAAGTATGAACGCGATTTCCTAACCCACGCATAAAATAGCCCTACACAGGTATAAAAAATATATCTAAGGTAGATGGGTTGTCTCCCTTGGTCGACGTATCTCTTTTCAAACCAACAAATCACAGACCCGCTAACTTTACCGGTAAAATTGAAGATAAGAAATCTTCCTCTTTACATCTAACATCTCTTGAAGTCGGACGTAAATACGTAAGTATGATACTTACCATAAACTTTACAAGGACTCAGTAAAGTGGAATTGTATTCATTATATTTATATAATTGATATTTCCCGCAGACAATACTAACGTTTGCGACAACAATTATTACAAGTGTATTTTCTTGTGTGTGTAAATGTATTAATACAGTGTTATTTGAAATTCCATGTTGTGTCCATGTATTTCCTGTTTCTAACACCTGTCTATTTGACGTTCGCGGCGTAAATCAACTCACGGGTTGACATGACATTAAAAAAAATGATAATAAAAACAATGGATTAGAAAACAAGGAAATTAGTAATAATGCATAAAGATTTTATATCACAGAGAATAGGAAGGAAGAATAAGTAAGCGCGTTGTGTAGTGGTTAAAGTCATGGGAAATGGACTCGTCGACCTGAGTTCAAACCCTGGACGTGGTAATTGCATTTCACTTAGCGCTAATACCCTTTGGAAAGGTATGCACCCTACTCTCCCTCCAGCTATGGGTAAATAGTAGGGCAGACTGGGTTCTATAACCATGGCTAGGTAACCAATCTAGGAGAAGGAAAACTCTGAATTCAAACCTGTTAAAATCGGCTTAAGAAATTGACCTCGTGTCGCATCCTGCTCGTGCGAAGGGGTTGGTATATATAATATATATATATATATATATATATATATATATATATATATATATATATCACAGAGAATACGTTGTAAAAAAATTAACTAAAAACTGAGATGGTCAAAACACAGTCGAATATTCAGCTGTGTCTTTTCTATCTTTTTTTTTTAAATGTCGTCTCCGATGAAATTGCAAGAAGTTAGGCCGAACAATATACAAGGATCATTTGACAAACAAGGGAAATTCTTTTGAAAAAAAAAAGAAAAGTAAAATACATTTTTTCCAGATTTTTTTCCATAAATGTAAAATGGGCATTGTTTGAAATTGGTTTATAGCAAAAAATATATTAATCTCACAGAAATATTTGTTTTGAGGCTATTCAAAATGACGGCAAATCAAAGAGCTTCAAGCTTGAACAGAGGCCTGTCATCAAATTTTTGGTAGCTAAGAAGTGCAAATCATGTGAAATTTCTGTGAGCTTAGCTTGCGAACCAATAGACCCCGAAGGGGCGGAATAATGTATGTCAAAAAATGTTTACAAATGGGCTAAGCATTGTTTTGCTACTACGCGCCTGAGTTGAAAAGACGGTCGATGGAGTAAAAACACATTGACTCTACGGTAAAAAAAAGGTTCCGGGTGCAGCAGTCAGTAAAAGGTGTCATACTGTATTCTGGGACATGAAAAGACCCATCACAATCGATTTCCTTGAAAAGAGTGCAACTGTAAACAGTGTTTCCTATTGCAAACTCTTGAAGCAACATTCACCTTATTCATTGAATGACCCTCGTACATGAGTGGATAGGAGCAGTAGTCTAGTTATAATTGTGCAAACAACTAAGATTTAACAATCACCGGAGCAATCACCTATGGAAATCACTTGGTCCTTACTGCTCATTTTGTAAATGTGATGTGTACTGATTTTTTGTGTGCTAATTCTTGTATCCTAGACTCACTTCTAACCAATATGTACTCTTGACCCCTTTCGGATTTAATGGATACCCCCCCCACACCCACCCCACACACACACACACACACACACATACAAGCAATACCCAGATGACGTGCTTATTAATCGTACATGCCCGAACTAAAATCTGTTCAAGCAAAAAAGACAAAAAACAAAATCACTTTAGGACAAAAGTTCAAACGGATAATTCGATCTGGTTATCGAAAATGTCAGTAAATGTCGCTGGTTAGAGAATTGAATTAAGATTAAAAGAAAATCTGAAAAATATCTGGATCATGTCAGAATTATAAAAAGAAAAAAAGAAAAAAAAAGATAATTTAAAGGTGACAGTTAGTGGTGCACTTGGATCAGTCTTTGAAAAGGTCTTGTTGTTGGGGGGAACAAACAGAGAAATTAGAAATTCAAAAATCAACCAAATTCAAATCAACCAAACATGAATAATACTAAAATCAGTAAGAACATTGGGGAGACTTGCTTTCACTTGATCTCCATTGAAAACAATCGCATACGTCTGATGTGAAAACTAAATGAATGCAAAACATTATTATTAATATTCACTCCTTTTGAGTTTTCACACCAGTGTTAGCTGATGGTATTTCACTGGAGTCTGAGTGACAGCAAGTCTCCTTAGGTCTCCAGGACTCTTCTGAGTATTCTGGCAGATTGCAGCAGTACAGTGTTCTGAATGGTTTCAATCCTTCCTTTGATATCCAAACTTTCAAAACCCTTTTCTAATCCTTTTGGGACCGTTCCAAGTGCACCAACTACAATTGGTATCACTTTCACTTTCATGTTCCATAACTTTTTCAGTTCTCTGGCAAGGTCCAGATATTTGTCCATTTTTTCATTTTCCTTCAGCTTCACCCTGTGATCTGCTGGCACTGCAAAATCCACCAGTTGACAAGTTCTTTCTTTTTTGTTTATCAACACTAGGTCTGGTCTTCTTGCTGGGATAAGGTTATCCGTTTTTATTTCAAAGTCCCAGAGAATTTTATGCGTTTCGTTCTCAAGAACCGATTCTGGTTTATGCATATACCATTTTGTTGTGTGGTCAAAATTTAATTTTTTGCATAATTCCCAGTGGATCACCTTCCCAAGCCAGTCGTGCCTAGTTTGTATTCTCGTTGTGCTAGTTTGCTACATTCGCAGAGTATATGATTTGTTTTCACACCTGCCGTAGCCGGTGGTTCACTGAAGGCTGAGTGACAGCAAGTCTCCTCGGGTCTCCAGGACTCTTCTGAGTATTCTAGCCGATCTTAACAGTGCTGTAGTTTGAATGGTCTTGATTCTTGCTGATTTCCCATTCAGCCAAATTCTTTTCTAGAGTTTTGAGGACCGTTCCAATGGTACCAATTACAATTGGTACGACCTTCACCTTCATGTTCTGCAGTTTTCTCAGTTCTCTGACAAGGTCCAAGTATTTATTTATCTTTTCGCTTTCTTCCATTTTCATTCGGTGGTCGACCGGGACGGCAAAACCCGCGAGATGACAGGTTCTCTTCTTCTTGTCAATTAATACTAGTTCTGCTCTCCTGACTTGGATTAGGTGATCTGTCTGTACCTCGAAGTCTCAGAGAATTTTATGCGTCTCATTCTCCAGGACAGGTTCAGAAGTTAAAATGGTGAAAATTGAATTTCTTGCACATATTATTATTATTATTATTATTATTATTATTATTATTATTTGCGAGTTTTATTTGTTGGCCTTCATTGGAGTCTCTTCAGTTTTCCAGAAATCTTCTCAGTATTCTTACTGATCTCAGCAGTACTGTAGTCTGAATGGCCTCAATCCATTCTGGGATCTTTATCTATCCCATTCTCTTTTCAATATTCTTTGGGATTATTCCAAGGACTCTGTTACAATTGGTACAACTGTCTCTTTTACATTCCATAACTGTTTCAGTTCTCTGGCAAGGTCCAGGTACATATCCCGTTTTTAGTTTTCCTTTAATTTCACTCTATTATCTGCTGGAGCGACAGAGTCCACTAGCTGACGAGTTATTTTCTTGTTAACCAAAAGAAAGTCCGTTTTTCTGGTTTGGATTGGGTGATCCATTATTATCACAAAATACCGGGGAATTTCGGGTCTCATTTTCGAGGACAGATTCTGGTCTGGGCATATCCCTTTTATCTGTATGGTCAAAATTATGTTTGCACAATTTCCAGTGGATCCGCCTTCATCACCCACTCGTATTTGTATTCTGTGCCAGTTTGCTAGATTTGCTTATGTGGTAGTTTTTGGGGTTTTTTTGTTTGTTTGGGGGCGGGTGTCTCTCTCCACATAACCTACTGTTGCCGTTCTTCTGAGTAACTGTTTGCGTGTTTTTTCACACCAGCTTTAACTGTTGGATTTTCGCTGGCATATGAGTAAGAGCAAATCTCTCCATGACTCTTATAAGTATCCGAGCCGATTTTAGTACTGCTGTCGTCTGGATAGAGTCAATTTTTCCTCTAATCTTCAGTTCATTGGGCCAACAACTACTACTACTACTACTGCTACTACTATTATTATTATTAGTAGTAGTAGTAGTAGTAGCAGTAGTAGTAGTGGTAGTAGCAGTAGTAGTAGTGGTAACTGTACTACAATAAAAAAAAATATTGATTAAAGAAAAAGACCGAAGTTCGTCCATTTGGGGGAGGGTCGTATTTTTGTATAGCTGTGTTGTCTGTATTCTTTCAAATTTTCATCAGACCTCGAAATTCTTTTAAACCTAGCAAAGGCTGGGGGAGGTGAGACTGTTCACAGTGCACAAATAATCGTCGGCACTACTTTTACTCTTATTTTCCATTGAGTTTCTCTCTCTCTCTCTCTCTCTCTCTCTCTCTCTCTCTCTCTCTCTCTCTCTCTCTCTCTCTCTCTCTCGTCGTCTTAATCGAAGCTGACAAAAATCCCCAAAATCAAATTTTGTGTGTCCTTTATGGTTATTTAATGCCAAAGCCATGTAGAACTACAATGTAACCCATAGTTGGAGTCAGAGGGGTTTCATACCTTTCCAAAGGGTATTAGTCCGAAAGTGCACGCAATAGCGCGACTGGAGTTCGAACTCAGTACGACATCGCAGTCCAGCATGTTAACCACTACTCCACGGGGACTCCCCTTGTACGTCGGATAAATTTTCAGGTAAAAATCACACAAAAGCAATTACATTCACGTCACGCTGAAAACACCAATTGTAGTCAGATCACCGAAGTTAAGCAATGATGACCCTGTCTTGTACTTAAATGAGTGACCACTTAGTAACAACAGGTACCATTAAGCCAGGGGTTCTCATCAAACTTTTAAGTCCGTAGACCCCTTCAAAGATTTGATTGACCTATCATGGATCCCTCCTTATATACTCCAGTCCACCTTGCAGTGTTTGTTTTTGGCAACCAATTATGTAATTAATGAATCTTGCACAAACGTTTATATAAAACTGTTAATTGTAAAATAACCGTAAAATAAACAGTAGAGTAATAACAACATGTAAAAAAGAGCTGCAAATGTTTAATACTAACTTAATAACTTACCAAGGAAGTACATTTCCTAATGTGATGAGTGAAGCTGATAAGTTTATGAATATTGGGCTTAAACTTTTGAAAATATATCAACATGAGGATGTTCTCCAGGATTCTTGTGGAATTAATAGACCATATGACCTTTAGGAACCCCTTTTGCGATCTCGATTCATAAGGATATGTTTTTCATTTACACCGTCAAAATCCGGTTGTTTGTTAGGGGTTAGGGTTAGGGGTTAGTTTTATAATTTTAAAAACTCTAAAAATCGTCTGTTAACAAACAAGCAGATTTTGACGGTGTAAATGAAAAACATGTCCTTATGAATCGAGATCGCAAAAGACGTGCCTAAAGGTCATATGGTCCGAATTAATTTCTTCTACTTACTAAGAAGGCTTAGTAGTTTCAATAGACCCCTTGTAGACCCCCTGAGTTGTTGTATAGACCCCCAGGGGGTTTATGTAGACTAATTTGAGAAACTCTGCATTAAACAATCTGAGCCCTGTGTGCCAGACTAGATAGAATAAGTGTATGAAAATAATTCTCGCTTTAAAAAAGAAAAAAAATACAAAAATTATTTATGATAGAAAGTTGGAACATCTTCTTTCACGTTGTTAGTTGCTATGTTTTTTCCCAAAGGTCTTAGGTTGCTTACAGTACTTGCTGTTACTAAGTGGTCATCCATTTAAATACTGAACATGCTAATCAATACTTAACTTCGGTGATCTGGTTTGGTTGTTTTGTTTTATTTACTATTATATCTTTATCGGCTATTTAAACTACTGTCTTTAATTTCCCTATTCTAGCATTTAGCATTTTGATAATATTACTTCCATGACATGTTTCATTCTTTGTATATCTCTTATGAATTGATAACAGTGTTATGTACTACGCAGATTCTTTTAATAAGTTTCTTCCTTTTTGTAGCTGCCTGTCAACCCTTTTCAGATCATTTAATATAGAATTAAGCCATTTTCATAAACAAAGTACTCGGGTTGCTTACAGTACCTGCTATGGCTTAAGTTGTCAGCCAATTAACTATTAAACAGGCTCATTAATGCTTCACTTCGGTGATCAAGCAGGAATCGGTGCTTTCAGTGTGATTTAATCGTAAACCACAACTTCTTTTACGAGGGAATTATAATTTCTACTTATACCCAAGTTTAACTTAGTACATGATTGATTAATTGATTGATTTTAATGGCATGTAATCCTGTCTAAGGTTATTTTATGCCTAGAGGTTAAGGGATCCGTTCATTGTATATTTTATCTTTTTTGAAAACAATACAACTGCATGCTTTAACACAAAAATATCATAAAATGTGTTCTTAATAACAATTAAGTTCATTTCAGATAATTTTATGCTATGAATTTAGCCAACTGACTTTCACTTTGAAACAAGCCGGTAGCCATTTTGAAAGTCTTCGTGCGAAATACACAAATCTTAGAATCGTTTCGAAAACAATACAACTGCATGCTTTAACACAAAAATATCATAGAATGTGTTCTTAATAACAATTAAGTTCATTTCAGATAATGCGCACGCACAATTCTATGCTAGGAATTTTGACAACTAAAAGTGAAAATTACCGGAATTGGACCTGACTTTAAATCCTGGACGAGGCTGTTTGTATTTCACATCGCACTAATACCCTTTGGAAAAGTATGTATCCAATTATTCTCCCCCCAGCTATGGGTAAATAGTATGGCATACTAGGATCTTTAACCTTGCTTAGGCAACCAGTATTGGCGAATTCAACTCTGTAAAATTCCGCCTGAGAAATTGACTTTGTGTCACATCCTACTCGTGTGAAGGAATTGGTATATATATATATATATATATATATATATATATATATATATATATATATATATACAAGGGTTAGGCAAAAAGTAATACCATTTTGTTTAGGACAGGTATAATTACCAACACAGGAGCATGTATCATACTTATAATGGAAGCTGGTCCTCTGCGGATCACATCCCTACATCTCCACATAGTCACCATTTCTCTCAATAGCAATGTCGCGCCTTCGAATGAGAGCATGTATCCCTCTCCCGTAAAATTCTGTTGACTGTTCTTTGAGCCAGTTCTTCACTACAGATTTCACTTTCTCGTCACTGGAATAATATTTGCCTCTCAAACTCTTTTTCATGGGACCGAAGAAATATAATAGCCAGAAGTTACCATTTTTCAATCCTGTAGATAATGTTTGAAATCTGATGAGTCAGCTAGTATATGTTTATAAGGATTAGTTTTTGTGTATTTGTAATTTGTCACCTTTACATTCAAGTTATACATGCAAATCAATTACTATTGAATAGTGAGTTCAAACCTTATTAGATACCCTATACTTGCTGTCTAAGTCGGGCTTTGTTTTAAGGGCACCTCGTGGTAGTCAGACAGCTAGTATGGCAGACTATTATTAGTGAGGTTGAATCTCACTGAGTGTCCCATACTTTTGAAATGACTACATCTTTAAAAAAAACTCAATGACCGATTATCCAAAAACACTGAGATGGGGAGTGTAGCATACTGTTAATTGTTATTCTGTGTTACTTTCACCCTTAGCCAGGATTGAACCTGCAGTCTAGAAATGACTGTTACAGATTGTTAACTATTGGACAGTGGAACAGTCAAACACCTCCTCAGCTTAATTGACTCTTCCTGGCAGTAATTATTTAAGCTGTTATAGTGGGTTCATTGGAACTAGTAACTGCATGGTTAGGCTTGGCCAGTCACATTGCTCAAACCAATTGTTGACTGTCTAACTGACTTACTTCAATAGGGAGTTTATTATTTTTTTTTAATATACACTGCAAGCTCCGTAACTCGAGCCTCACCACTAGTTTAGTGTTATACGATGAGTTTTGGGTGAAGGGTTGTTTAAGATGAAGTTATACTGGTATGTGTTTATAGCCATTTACTAAACTTAGTTTGGCTCAAGGCGAGAATCATGGACGTCCCAGTGATAATTGAACTGACTAGTTTGGTTTGTTTTGTTTTATTTTACGTCATATCAACTTCAGTGGGTCATTTAAAGCCGACTAAGTTTTGAAATAAATTCATTCTTAACAGATACTCATTTTTTTTTAAAACACATTTTTCTATTTAACCCATAGATTAGACCCTAACAGGTACTACCACTCCTGCTCAGAGTGGACCAGAGAGCAATGGGGATGACGGGGTGCTCCACATTCCCCAAATCCCCAGAAATGGATCCTCACCATCAGATAGAGGTTAACGTCATTCCCAGGACATAAAGACCCTCAACCACCGCCTTCTAGCATATATATGATAAGAGTTGGGGCTTGTCATAAGGGCAATAGGGTTGGGTGCGAGGGCTAGATGTGACCAGCCGATGGATCGGAGGGGGCCTCTCCAACCGTCGTGTTGTATGTCATGAACTGCTCAGCTACCTGGGTTCCATCCTTAAGCATCACGGGTTGCTACCCACGGCCAACAGGTGGCCCCATTGGGAGAGTCTTACCCCTCTGCAGAGGTGCAGTCGGTGTATTCTAACGCCCCAAGCAAAATGGCGGGAACTGACTAGTAATGGTCTGCTAGTATAACTCCCTAACCATTACACGACGCGAAGAGTTGTTAAACAAGTAAAACTTGTATTTGGCACAAGGCCGATAATATGAAAAACCCAGTGAGAAGCGAACTCACTATTCATTAGTTATTGAGCTGCACTTGTATATATATGTATAAATGATAAAGTTTGAATGGTCTAACGCAGTGGTTCTTAACCGGGGACCATATCATTTGGGGGGGGGTCGGTTCAGTCGAGGTAAGCAAAAAATATTTAATCATAAAAATACAATAGAATTTTTTAAACAACGAATGGCCGTGAGGAGGGGGGGTTGACCATAGTAAAATAGGAATCAAAAGGATATATAGGTAAAAAAAAATGTTGAGAACCACTGGAATGATTACCTTTCACAGGGATATAAATTGTGCCAGTGAGTACTACTTTCGTGAGGGGGGGGGCTTGCTTTGGTGTCCCGGATTTCCGCAGGGCTCGAGATTAACGTTGTCCCGTTATTCTGGGGATAAAAGAATATTGATAGGATATACCAAACCCTCACCACCACCACCCTGTCGGAGACACTACTTTGGAAGAGTAGTTTTTTTTTAATTAAAGTATAACTGACTACTAAAATTTTCGCATCTTTTTGTATTTAGGGACAGGGTAATTCGAGGGGGTGGAGAGTAATTCGATGGCGGAGTGAAACCCTGGCATCGGCCCTGAAGATAAAGCATAAGTTACATCCATATATATTTGGTTCTTTTTTTTTTTTGGAGAGGGGGGGTCTTTCTTTTTTTTGACACTACACCATCCTCTCCAGTAGGCGGATGGATGTCAACACATTGACATAACACATCTTTAATAATGCAAGAATACAAAAGCAACAGGTGATACACGTCCACGTTAATACAAAAAGAATAAACAATAGTTAATATTCAAATATCAAATCAAACATGACAGATTGTTGTATAAAAATTGCGGAAATATTTTATCTCCATTAGGTATGTCACTTTTTAAATGAAAATCTACAGGTGTGGAGGGATTACCTTGTGCTGGCATTTTTATATAACGCGTGACTGGAGGTATTGATAAACACATGTGCTTTTAGATATCACAGGGTTCTTTGTTTGTTTGTTTTGGGGTTTTTTTAAACAAGGATACGATGATAACTACATGCAGTGACTGAACAAAGCATGATCAGGAATGGGCAGCTGCCCCGAGCCGCAGATTCAGGGGGGGGGCGCAAAATCGCCCTTACCCAAAAGCCTTTGCATTGTTGTAATATTATATTGTCTAACTTTTGCCACTATACTCCTTGGCAGAAAAAAAAGACTGCTTGGTCCAGTGGGCGGGTAATTGTGGCGGGAGAAACCACGAACGTAGGAGTTCGAAGCGTGCACGACTGTGTTTGGCATGCAGAACGAAGATCAGAGGCGAGTGGGGAGATTGAACTCGCATTCTCCTGATCGTGAGTCGTGGCCCGATGCATGGGAATGACTAAAACTATCCAGAGTGGCCAGGATGTGAATGATTTACGCGTGCTGATTAGTGTCGCACGTGCTGGTCAGAGGAAGGAGCCCGGATGAACACTGTAATTGTGTATATATTTGACCAGCTCTGAGAAACCGGGAAAAGGCTTGCAGTAGCATTTTGGCTGTGGTGACGAGAGACAAGACCTTGTGATAGTATTGGTGAGAAGAGTGCAGCATTGCTGGGAGAGTAAAATCGTCGGACTTAACTGTGCCCCCCAGAGAACATTCAAATTACAGTAATATTAGTAATGTTGTGAGATCTAAAAGCGGAAGTAGTTTGAGTCACATGTTTACAGATACCTCCAGATGCGCGTTATATAAAAAAAAAATACCAGCACAAATCCATTACTACTGATTAGCGAGTTCGATCCTCGCTGGATGCAATATACTTGTGATTTTGTGTCACATCCTACACGTGGCGGACGGGTTGAGTAAATACCTACTTCGCATAAACCTTAATACCCTCACTGCAAACTTTCGGTAGATAAGATTTATTGATTTTAACGGCCTATCAAACCGTCTGGGGCAATTTTATACTTAGATGTTAGGGAATTACGTTCATTGTACATTTGTATTTACATTTTTTCGTGTAGTTGTTTATTTATATTTTTTGCGCACGGTTATATTACAATTATTGGACCAAGTAACCAATATGCACCCCAAGTATTCTTATCTAACATGAATAACTTTCAAACAGATCTATTAGACACATAGATGGAACCCTAACAGGTACTACCACTCCAAGTCAGAGTGGACTTGGGAGTCAGTGCAATAAAGTGGTATTCCTCATTTCGCAGAGCTCCAGAACCATCAGACGCAATTTAGTAGAATACCTAGGATAGGTCTTTTGGGGGGCAGAGATAGGTATCTTGTCACTCTGTAAGGGATAGAATCAGATTGAGGTGGTTTAGACCAGTAGTTCTCGCTCTTTCTTTCACCTATATTTTAATCTGGTAGACCCCCCCCTTATAGATATTCGATGTTTAAAAGTCCTATTGTATTTTTATAATTATATATTTCTTGCTTGTTTTGTCCCAGAATACCATGTGGTTCCCAGCTGAGAACCACTGGTTTAGACTAATCAATAAAGGAAGCCGGTGGGAGATCAATAATGCATTAATTGGAGTCGAAGATATATTCATTTATGTTATTCGAATAAATTTAGCAATTTTATATTAGTTACTAGTGTGTGTGTCCAGTGGCTTCGGCCCTGGATCTTTACAAGTTAATAGCGTCGATCCCAGGGGGCTTCCTCCCCCCAGACAATACCTACCCCCTTGACTTAAAGGGGCAGGACTGGGTTTATTGCCCAGCACCTGAGGCGCCCCTCTTGAGGGGAATGCCGAAGGGATCGGCGCAATTTTTGTTCTTTCCCACCCATGAGCTTCGACTTGTGAGTGGGCCCACGTTAAAACGAGGCCTTGTGCCCAGCCCATGCAAGTGGGGTATGAGGCAAATACCTGTGTGTGTGTGTGGTTACAACTATAGGGTCGCTGTCTTGACAATCGGTAAAACATTTCAGTAAACGATGAGTTCCCTTAGGGACAACTCGTACTACCCAAGAAACCCTCATTCAGGAGAGTAAATAAAATAAAAAATAAAAAACTACTAAAGAATGAAAAATTTTCGCGGATTTTGAAATCGTTTTAGTGTCATTTATTTATTTTTTTTTTTATTTTTTTTATTTATTAATTTTTTTTTTTTTTTTTTGTATGATCCAAAAATTGACGTGTGTAGACGTATCATAAATTGGGGATTGTGGGCATGAGACCCATGCACCGGCCCTGGGTTCCGCCACGCTCCTATAAAAAAAAATTGGTCCTCCAACCATCCAACAAAAAAAGTATTAATATGCTTCATAACTTTTTCTAAAAAAATTTGTCTCATTGGAAAGAAATCAGAGACAAAAAATACTTTTCTTAAATTATGTAGAAACGGGTTTATTTATATTAGAAAATTGCATTTGAAAATATATGAATACATCTATGCATATATAAAGGGCAGTTGGTTTGTATGTATGTATGTCCGAATGAAACTATGAAAATAAAACAATTAAAGGCAAAGTAAATACATATATATATATAATATATATGTGTGTGTGGAGAAAGGTAGACAAACACGGGATGTTGTAGAAAACGGATGTTTATTGTAGGTACTGATGTCGACGTTGTAACGTTTCGGTCTGTTCAGGTCTTTGGATTGAGTTCTTGCTTCAATGGTGAACATTTTCATACTGGTGAATAGGAAGTCTTGAATAAGGGGAGGGGCGGTCAGTTGTTAGCAGAGGTTGGTAGTAGGAGGTTTTCTTCTTGGTCTCAGATAGGGTGTAGTATAGCAATAGGGTTCTGATAATGATGCCACAGGTGTTAGGTGTTTGGGAGTGGGTGGTTCTTATGTACTGGGTTTGAAGATGTAGTGATTCATGTATATGTGGTGAATGGCATAAGGATTGGTTATGAGTGTGTGTGTGTATATATATACTATTTTTTTCTGCTAAGTCTCATCTTGCTGTCTTTATTGTCTATTTTTGTTTGTGAAGGTGATTATATTTGGGTATGGGGAAATATATATTATTCACGACCTCCTATTCACCAATATGAAAATGTTCACCATTGAAGCAAGAACTCAATCCAAAATCCTGAAGAAGGTCTAACAGACCGAAACGTTACAACGTCGACATCAGTACCTACAATAAACATCCATTTTCTACAACATCCCGTGTTTGTCTACCTTTCTCCACATACTGCCAGATTAATTTCCTCTTATTTCTCCCATATATATATATATATATTATATATATATATATATATATATATATATATATCACAGGTTCCTGCTTTTGTGCAAAAATTATGAAGATTTGATTGATATTTGAAGATATCTAAAAATGAGTAGATACATAGGAATAGCATTGAAATTCTATTTAAAATGTCCGGCTTTTGTAAATCTCAAAAGTAAACAAATCAATACACCAGGGGTTGTTGCCCCCCTCTATCCAGTCGACACTGTGTAGCCGCTTCAAGTAAATAAATAAGGGGCATAAAGCATTTATACAGAGAGAGAGAGAGAGAGAGAGAGAGAGAGAGAGAGAGAGAGAAGATTGCTGTAATATGAAAACCCTACAGGAAGCAAGCCTCCCGAAGGGCAGCACCCAAAATAGTTTGTTTGTTTGTTTTTTTTTTGTCAACATTCCCATTTTGTGTCGCTTGAGGGGTCAGGAAATATACCCATCCCTAATTCCTTTAAACGAGGGAACAAGTCTTGCCTGGGAGTTGGTGTGAGACTCCCTGAAGCTGATTTTCTTTACACCACCTAGCACGAATACTAGGCACACGGACATAAAGTGTCAATTATATTTTGGTAAGTAAAGTCGGCGGAATAGCTTATTGTCGGTATCAGCCGGACCACGAGGGAGTCTATCCTCTTTTTACTAACGCTAGATCAAGGTGATTGTTTTTTATCTAAAGCGGAGCACCATACCTACCATCAGTTCCCCACTTTACCCCACTGATCCAAGTTGTGCTACTCATGCAGTGGGTTGGCGAGGGCTGGTATTGAACCCGAAAACTTGTGTTTCCGAGGCGGATGCTCTAAAATATACAAATTCCGAGGGAACCAAAAAGGTAACAATGCCGTGAATCTTTTTAAAGTAAAATTTTATTTTTGATAATAGACAAGGTGATGTCTTATAAAATTTCATTTAAACATATGGAAATCCAATCTCACAGACAAGTTAAAGAGACAGTTCTTCCAGGTCGTTGTCGTGTCAGTACTGCTGTATGGCTGCACCACCTGGACCCTAACGAAGCGACTAGAGAATAAACTAGATGGGAGCTGCACAAGAATGCTGCGGGTGATCCTGAACAAGGCGTGGAAACAACACCCCACGAGAAAACAGCTATACGACCACCTGCCACATATCACCCAAACCATCCGAGTAAGACGGACTAGACACGTGGGAAACTGCTGGAGAAGCAAGGACGAACTCATAAGCGACGTTCTTATGTGGAAGCTAGCACATGGGCACGCCAGTGTGGGCCGACCAGCAAAGACTTATATTGATCAGCTCTGTGCGGATACAGGATGCTGCATAGAGGACCTCCCGAGAATGATGAGCGATAGGGACGGATGCAGAGAGATTGTCATGGATATCCGTGCTAACAGCGCGACATGATGATGATGATATATATAATGAATATTGCGTTTCAACTTTGTTTTTGTGAACGTTTTTATCATGAAGCATGGGAAATGAACAAGCGAACAAAAACAAACAAAAAAACAGAACAAAAACAGAGTTTCAATATCCAGCCATTGTTCTGTCACTGGTTCGATTTATTTATTCCAATATTTCGTGTAACATTCACCCTTCATCAAGGTATTATATGATAATTGTGATTGTGTAAAAAAGTGAAATGAAGCATATATATATATATATATATATATATATATATATATATATATATATATATATATATATGTATATATATTCAGGTTTCAATTTTTTTTCACTAAGTACATCGAGCCCTGTCTACTGAGGCTGTAGAATACACCGACTGCACCTCTGCGAAGGGGTAACACACTCTCCAATGGGGACACTTGTTGGTTGTGTTTGCGACCAGTAAGGACAAAATCTTGATGGCTAAGAAGTCCATGGGATGTAACACTCTACTTTAGCACTTACTTATGCTAGACCGGCGGTCGGAGAAGCTTCCTTCGGTTAATCGGCTGGTCACGTCAAACCCTAGCACGTATATAAATCTCCTAACCGTATAACCCTTAAGGCAACCCCCAACCCTTTTTATCATATATGTGTTAGAAGGGTCTTAGTGTCCTGAGTATGACGTAAAACTGCATTTCCTGGTGTGGTTCCAATTTTGAAGCTCTCGGTAGTGTGGAGTACTCCTTCATTGCCATTACTTCCAGGTTCACCCTGACCCGGAGTGATAGTACCTGTTAGGATCCCATCTATCGGTTGAAGAGATCGCAAATTGTTGCATACCTCTTTTCTTACTTACTTCTATTCTTCTTCTGGCATCTTTGATATCTTAAGTCTTCTTCTAGCGTCTGGACTTCGTCTTGGTGGTCGGTCGCACTTAACTCATTTCTTCTTCTAGATCAGTCTTGTTACCAAGACATTCATTAATCACAAAAGCGTGTTATTTTCTTAAGCTTTTATTTACTTAACTAAACAGTTCATGTAACTAAACAGCGCGCGTATGCAGTGAGTTCCAGTTAAGGCAAGACATCTTCTCTGCCCGACGTCCAAACTGAAACTGAGGACCCAACCAGGTCCCACCTGACTTCACGTATTTCGCGGGCTTTCTGTATTATTCCATGGAAAGTCTCGCCCGTGATATGAAAGGTGCCAGGGAATTGACAATAATATTATGCAACCGCATAGATTATGTAACAAAATGAGTTTTTAAAAATCTGAATACCCAACAAGAATGAATAAAACAAAAACGTTTTCGGCATAAAATAACCCAACGGTTATTTTATATGTCATAAAATCCAACCAAACAAAACAACTAAGTCCTTCCTATCAGCTAAATATTTTACCTAACCGGATAGGGGGAATAAAAATGTGGATTTGATAGATACTACAAATCTATATACGGTTAAAAATGCATCCCAGCGGCAGTAAGTTGAATTGGAAACATTCACAACGCTCAAACGAACAGTTTATTTCAAATTGAAAATTACAATGCATAACAAAGAAGATCCAACCATAGTGAAACATAGAAAAAATGTAAATAACATTGTCGAACGATTTAGAGAATTGAATGCAGAAAGAAAGAACAGCGAACATATAGAGAAACTAGACAAAAGGTGACCCGTTGGGTCAACCGTTAAGCTCTCGCTAGATGATTGGGATTAGGAAAAAAGAGTAGGATCTGCCAAAATATCGTCTGCTTTTCATTTTAAAAACGAATTAAAATTCATTAAACCGATTATTTAAAGTCAAATTTTTGTCTAAGTCGAAAAAGTAACAGCAAAAAAGCAAAAAAGCAAAATAATATTACACATGTAATTTATTTTTGATACATTTAAAACGATATTTTCGGTCAATTTAGATCAAGATGCTTGCCAAGACGCTACTTAAAATCCGTTTTTACAAAATATATTGTAACTTTTGCGATTGAAAAAAAAATTCACACTGGATTGTCCAATTAGACACATAACCTAGTAAATAAAGGAGTTAGGTTAAGACAGTTCTAAATGACAGTTATCTCTAGACTGCAGGTTCAACCCTGGTCAGGGGTAGCAGTAACATAGAATAATAATTAACATAGCTTAACACCTGTACCCCAGCTATGGTTAATGGAATGAGAACAGGATACCCCCGTGGGCTGAATAAAGGGTTAGGTTCAAAGTTCCGTGATGGCTCCCTATTACAAGAAGGTTCCTGTGTCCGACAAGAGATATCTGAAGAAGGCTGGAGGGCACATCGGCCGAAATGCTGTACAGATAATAATGAACAGGACAATAGTCTCAATAATACAAATAATCGTAATCTTTGCAGAGTTCCGTCCTGGCCTCCTGCCTCAAAAACTGCTAGCGGCAGACTGCTGAAAAAACAACACCAGCTACGATTGAAGTCCGTAGCCGAAGCGGTATCACTTGAAAAAAAAAAAAAACTTAGGGCGTTTTTCCTGAAAACCCAACCCCAACCCCCTCTAGTTAAAATTAAGTTTTATTACAAAATTTGTGGTTCTGTTTTTCCTGGGTCACCCGATTTATTTATTTATTATTTATTTTTCATTAAACTAACCCTAAACCTAAAACCCTTCGCAGAGAACCGTCCCGCCTCCTGCATCAAAAAACGCTAACCGGTAGCTGCTGAAAAAAAACACCAGCTACGATTGAAGTCCGTTGACGAAGCGGTGTCACTTGCAAAAAACAAAAAACAAAACAAAACAAAAAACAACCAACTTAGGGATTTTTTCCCTAAAACCCAACCCCAACCCTAAATTCTAACCCCACTCTTAGTTAAAATTAACAGTTTTATTACAAAATGTCTGGGTTCTGTTTTTTCTGGGTTAATTATTTATTTTCCCATTAAACTAACCCTAAACACTAACCCCAACCTCAAACTCAAACCCTAACACGATTTTTTTTATTCATGTAACACCGCTTCGGCTACGGACTTCAATCATAGCTGGTGTTTTTTTCTTTTTTCTTTTACAGCAGCCACCGACAAGCATTTTTGGGGCAGGGGGCCAGGACGGTTCTCCGCGAAGAGTACAAAAAAAAAACTTTTTTCTTTTATTCACGCCTTCTGTCTTTAGTCTTTTTATTTATGCAGAAAATAGTATCAATCACATATATACACACCGATATTTTGCACCCCAAAAACAGGGAGGTCAAAGTTAAGTGACTTGAAAAAAATCAGAAAGTTTTAAAATAAAATAAAAATTAATTCATTGCTAAATCAACACTGAAAATTTAATTAAAATCGAATATTTCCCTGAGTTTTGGTACATTTTTTTCAAACGTGGGGGTTAGAATTGTATTTTTTAAAAAAAAACACGGATTTTTCAATGAATTGACCTAGTTTTAAATTGAAATAGACATTAGAATTTTATTGCGGGCGGGTGTTGCTCATCTCCCCCTTTAGTCTTATATAGAGAGGAAAAGAGAGTTAAGTATAATGTAAGACAAAGAAGGGGCGACTCTAGGGTTAGAGGGAGTTGGAGGGGGCTGGCTGCTGCCTTTTTAGTAATAAAACTATTACATGTGATCACTTTATCTACCCTTCACTGGCATGTAGAGAGTAAAAAAGAGTTATGTATAATGTATAGACAGAGACAGGTCAGGTTTTGACTTAATTGCAAATTACGACAAATTAGAACCAATTAAAGTGAATTTTTTTCAAACATTTAATAATCCTAAAACTAAGGAATAATTTAGAACAAATTTCGTGTGATCAAGGTCACCAGCAAAAAAAGCCTTTAGATTGAAAGCTCAAAATCTCAGTTTTAGTATAATAATAGAAGATAGTCTATATGCGAAATAAGAAAAAATAGTAATATCAGAAAACCAGACAAAAAGAAAAAAAATTAAGCCTGAAAAGTAAATCAGCTGATAGATTGTGTTAAAAACAAAAACAAAAACAAAATGAAGACAATAGCTTCCCCTGAAAAAACAGATTTTTTTTTTCTTTTCCTTGATCGACTTTTGATATTTTCTATCCCGGTAAATGTGATAAAAATCGATCCCGGGTAAACACTAGGACTTCGGAAACTGGTTCTCTAGTCATGTAAGCAGATTTTTCCCCTTTCCACGTGGGAGATTAACACAATACAATCTCACTGCTTCCATTGGTCTTGTGCCTGATTAACCTTAGTGTATACACACACACACACACACATATATATATATATATATATATATATATATATATATATATACACGTAACTATAATAGCTTCAACACAGAAACACAAGATTCATCCAGTGAGGATCGAACTCAGTCTCAGTGAGCCAGTTGATTGATTGGTTTAACAGCAACACTTCTATGGTTATTTTAAGCATAGAGGTTAGCAAATTGCGTTCATAGTATTTCATATTTACATTTTTGTGTTGTTTAGTTGTTTTTTAACAGGGTTTGTTTTGTTTTTTTGCACGGTCTTTAGATAGGTCTATTTTGACCCTAAATACGACCCTAATAGAGTGGACCTGAAAGTAGTGGCAATAAAGGGTGCACCATACCCCGCAGAGCTCCAAAACTGGACCCACGCCATCAGATGCAGTCTAGTGTCATACATAGGACACGTCTTTTTCTTTCTTTCTTTTATATGTGCTTTTATCCCTCTGCAGGGGATACAATCAGAATATTATACCGACAGAGCGGTGTGGTTTAGACTAATCGAGAAGGGGAGCCGGTGCGAAATGAATAATCTATTAATTGAAGTCTGAAATATATTTATTCATGTATTCCTATCTAATACGAATAATTTTAAATCAGATCTTTTTGGCTCGTAGATGGGACCCTAACAGGTAATCTCACTTCAGATCAGCAGAATGGACCGAGGAGTAGTGGCAATAAAGAGGTACTTGCATTTCATATAGCGCTAATACCCTTGGTAAAGGTATGCATCTAATCATTCTCCCACCAGCTGTGAGTAAATAGTAGGACAGACTGGGATCTTGAGCCTTGTCCTAGGCAACCAGTCTTGTAGAAGGATAACTCTGAACTCATACCTGTTAAACTTCGTTGAAAAAATTGACAATGTGTCACATCCTACTCGTGCGGAGGGGTTGGTAAATATGTATATCCATTTATGTTATTCAAATTAATTTAGCAAATTTATTTTAGTTGATAGGCTCTGTGTGAAACTTAACATCAAAAAACTGAGTTTCTTATATTTCACACCTAAAGTTTCATACTAAATCCCAAATAATATATATTATAGACATATATATATATATATATATATATATATATTATATATATATATATAAACAAACACAGACACAGACACAGACACACACACACACATATATATATATATATATATATATACATGTGTGTGTGTGTGTGTGTGTGTGTGTAATTTCAACTACAGGGTCGGTATCTGTCGGGTAATTGGTAAAACATTCAAGTAAACGATAGGTTCCACTACGACCGGTATGTACTACCCCAAAAACACACATTCAGTAGAGGGTTTTTTGTACATAGTTTTTAAACAGGTCTAATTTGACCCATAGATGCAACCCTAACAGGTACTACCACTCCGGGTCAGAAGGACCTAGAAGTAATAATAATGAAGGGGTATTCCGCACTCTACTGACCTCCCGAACTGGAACCTCATCACCAGATGTAATTCAGTGTCATACCAAAGCACAGGGATAAATTCAACGTATTCTAACCCCCACCGACATCGTTTGAGACATGATCAGGTATGACATGTTATCATTAAAATCTTTTGTGTCTGTTGTCTGAGATTGTTATCTATTTTATTGCCAATATCAGTGTTCGATCCTAATAAAAAGTCAGGTCTTCGAATGTTGATTTTCAAGACGGTCAGATTGGCGCAACACGATCTTCCCCGTTTACTATATCTGTGCCGAACTTGTTGCAAATATCAATACTTTCAATTCAAAGTAAATTCTTTTATGTTTGAATTTTTTGAGATTTGGAATTATTACACTGATTTATTCAGACAGTCGGTCTAGCGTCCGACTATGAACCACAAGGTTCCGGGTTCGATACCAGTCCTCGCCAACTCAGCGTATGAGTAGCACAAGGATCTGTGCGGTAAAGGCAGTAGCTGATGATAGGTGTGGTGTATCACCTCAGACGCCAAAACAATCTCCTTAGTCTAGCGCTAGTGAAAAGGGGATAGACTCCCTGAAATATGCGACCAGAATTCAAATCCTGGATGAAGCTGTTTGTGTTTCCTTCGTGCTCATGCCCTTCAGATAGGCATGAATCAATCTCTCTTACCCCCAGCTATGGGTAAATAGTAGGGTAGATTGGGTTCTATAGTCTTTGTCAGGCAACCAGTCTAGGAGAAAGAAAACTCCGAAGTCAAACCAGCTTTACTTCGCTTAGAAATTAATCATGTGCCACACCCAGTCCGTGCCGGTGGGATTAAGTAAATACATATCCCCTGGCTTTGGTATCGAACAGAATTCTGTGGAATCCACAGAGATAGATTGTCCTCATTCAGCTGGCCAGATCAGGTTATTTCATTTAAGTTTAGCACCTACAAGACGATAATTCAAATCGGGAGAAATTGTAATTGGAAGATTGTGTTGCACCAATCTTTCAAATAGGAACTATCTGTCAGCTTTGAAAATCATCTTAATTTATAGTTATAATTCAATACTTCAATGTAATTTTATTTGCCACGTGTGTATATTAGAATTTTTCATAAAATCATACATTGCAGTTCGACCCAACACCATTTCCCTAGGAGGTACTAGACAAGGGAATTACTAGAAACGACACCCTGACAATTAAGGGACATAAAAGGGTTTGGAAATCTTAAGCTGTATAAATATATTTCCTTGAATTAAAATCAGGACTGACACGAGTGCAAAAAGTAGTATATATATATATATATATATATATATATATTGAAGATTGTGTTAAGCACATGAAACAGAAATATAGTATCTATTGTTTTATAATTTTAGGTTTTATACCGGTCTGGTATTATAGCATTAGGTACTCTTTCTATGTAAATAGATTTCTTATTTGCTGTATATATATATATATATATATATATATATATATATACTAAAGTGATAAGACAAATAGGAATATTTTTTTATATTTCTTTTTGATATGCTGACACAGACGTGATATATATATATATATATATATATATATATATATATATATATATATATATATATATTACATATATATATACACACGTGATATAACATATATATACACGTGATACATATATACATGATATAACATATATATACACGTGATATAACACACATATATACACGTGGCATAACATGTATATATACACATGATATAACATATATATAGACACACATATATATACGTGATATAAGATGTATATATATATATATATATATATATATATACTTACAGGATATAACGTGTATATATATACTCACAGGATATAACATTTATATATATATATATACTGACATGATAAAGCATATATATTGGGGGGGGGGCGGGGAGAATATGTGCCTAATTGAAGTCATACCTAATTTTGAAAATTAATTAATTGATGATTAATGAATTAGGCGGGCACATCTGTTCAAATGTAAGGCTAAACAAATCGAGAAAAAGTCAGCCTTACATTTGAACAGATATGCCCGCCTAATTCATTAATTATCAATTAATTAATTTTCAAAATTAGGTATGACTTCAATTAAGCACATGTTCTCCCAAAAAGTGTCGGCTAAGGCCATATCAAACACATTGTTTGTTTGTTTACTTCTCATATATATATATATATATATATATATATATATATATATATATATATATATATATGAAATAACATATGATTATATATACACACATGACACATGATATATATATATATATATATGAAATAACATATGATTATATATACACACATGACACATGATATATATATATATATATATATATATATATATATATATATATATATATATATGAAATAACATATGATTATATATATACACATGACAAATGATATATATACACACACTCACGTGATATAATACACATATGTACACACATGATATAACATAAATATATATACACGTAATAAATAAATATACATATATTTATATACATATATATTTATTTATACATATATATATATATTTATATATATTATAAAATGTGTACAAGAGATAACCTACTCGAGTTTATATCATATCGAGTTTATATCATATCGAGTTTATATTTATATATATATATACATATTTATATATATATATATATATATATATATTTAATAAATATATATATATATATATATATATATATATATATATATATATATATATATATATATATATATATAACGATTTATAGACCCATTTAATTGGTGTTGTTTACTCTTTGCAAAAATTGGCTCAGTTCCATGTCATTTGCCACAGACAGGGTTAGCGTAAATGCCTGTGAGACAGGTTGCTCCCCCCTCCCGGCTCAGAAACCAATTTGCAGCGTCAGTAAACTGTGATTTTATCATCCCAATATCACATACATATGAAAAGTAACTTTTGTTTTAAATTGATTTAACTAAAAACATAAAGTGAGTAGCGTTGACTATATACTGTTCGTTTGTTTTCCTTTGGGAAAAAAAAACAAGTTATTTGTGTGTGCGTGTGTATTTAGATACATGATGAAGATTTTTGTTTAAGCTTAGCTTGACATAACAAATGGATGGGGTTAGGAAGATTGTAATGCGCCAATCTTTCTAGTAGAAAAGGCTTGTTTGTTCAGTCTTCATCGACTTTTAAATCATACAAAATATTTTCTTTTAACCCTATAGGTATACCCAAAATTGACCTAAAATCCGTTTTTGACCAAATGAATTTAGCCCCCCGGACAGAAAATAATTGACCAAAAATCAGGGAATTATCGGATTTTAATGAAATTTTCAGTGTTGATTTATCAATGAATGAACTTTATAATGCCTTATTTATTTTATTTCAAAACTTTCTCGTTTTTTCAGGTCACTTAATTTTTACCCCCCCCCCCCCTTATTTTGGGGCGTAAAATCTCAGCGAGTTGGTCAGCGTTTGATACTAATTACAGTAGAAATAAAAAGATAAAAGACCGAAGTTGTAAATAGAAAAAAAAATTTTTAAGGGGAATATTCTATGAGAAAATAAGTACCGAAAATCGGAAAATAAAATGTAAAAAAAAATAAATAAAAATTTTTTTTGAGATTTGTTTTTTACTCATTTCGATAATTATTTAATTGGCTATTATCTTATAAAAGAAAAAAAATTATACATCGATATTTTTCTGCTTAAACTATCTCAACCACAAGGCTACAGAAGAATGGCATCTAGTCAAGTTCGAACTTACTACATTAGCCAAATGGCTTATCAGATGAGCTTGCTACTCACCGTGTTGCGGGAGTCGCCCAATTTGTTATCGGTGTTGATAGATTTACTTAACGACTTTTCAAAGAATTACTGTTTCTCTTCACAGGAAAAAAAAAACTTCTTTTTTTTTTAAATTAAAAAAACAATCTTAATTTAAACTATAATAATATAATTTTAAAAAAAAATGTTTGTTTGTTTTTTTTAATATGGTATTTAAAAAAAAAAACTTTAGCGGCCATTATCCTTCTTTTTTTTAATTAAAATTTCAAAATTATCGTAACAAAATTTAAGATACATCGACACAGAATTATTTCCAGAAATACAGTGAATTATTCACACCACCAACAAAAATGTAAAGACTTAACTTTGTTCCCTTATAAAAAACAAAACACAAAACCAGTACTTGTTGTTTTCTAAAGTAAAATAAAGATTATTATTATTATTATTATTTATTATTTATTTATCTAATTAAAAAATTATGAGAGTTTATTTTTTAAAAAGTCGAAATAAACAGATTTATATTTTTTTATGAAGATAAAATTAATTCGAGAAAATTTTACTATACTCCAAGTATATAAAGAGTCAGTAATATTATCAGGTTATACACAAAATACATTTATTTTGGTTTAAAGAAAGTTATGTTTGCCGCGTCAGTAAACTAGGATTTTTTATTTTTTATTTTATGAAGTTCACTTAAAAAACTAAGAAAACTACCTCCAAGAATTTTACGCTAGTA
>CM042144.1:62495696-62580696 GCA_023376005.1 Doryteuthis pealeii | reverse complement strand
TTTGGTACAAGCTCAATTCCATTTTCTTGAGCAAATATTGACCAACTTAAAGCAATGTTTATGGAGTCACTTTCACCGCGCATGCCTACGCGCATACACACACCCAGGTTGGTGCGTACCCGATTAAGAATGGAATTACCATGACCCATTAGACGTTTATGTTATATTTTGGGTAGCAGTGACATTGATCTTTTGAATAAAAATTGCACCCAGTTATGGGTTAAATAGTACCACTACTGTTATTCGACTAGAAAGGCTTTGACATTAAATAACTCACGAATGCTGATATGCCATTAAACCAAGAAACCGTAAATCATGTGCATAGTTATCTTTTAAAATTTATTTTTAAATAGTACCGCTACTGTTCTTCTACAAGGGTGACTTATAAATAAATAAATAAATATTATAAATTATAATACATCATATAATAAATAAATGAAATAACCCACGAAGGTTGATATGTCATTAAACAAAGAAACCAAACCAAAAATATATTTAACAATATAATTCAATGCTTTTTTTTTCATATTGAAGTGATGCAGTTCGGAAAGTAACATAAAAAGGTGTTACAAAATTGCTGAAAACTTTTAACATGATGAAAGAGAAAACGCCCACTGTACAGTGGAATTTTAAAATCCGTATAATTTCTTTCTTTCGAAAACTCTCCATACTCTTGACAATAAAAAGCTGTATCATTGGATATTTCCTCCTCTCTAAGTTTTTTCATGTAACATAGCATCCTACATAAAAAAGTGACATTCAAATGTCTTTAGGAATACTGCATCATATCTCGTTGGTTAGTAATTGGAATCGCATTGTGTTGGAATATTTCTGATATAAGGTGTGGTCCAATTCCCACCCTGAATTTATAGACTAGCCGAGGTCACGTGGGTTACTCCTCCGGCCAATCAACAACCATAATGCGTGGCTGATTCACTACTTAAACACTGATACTTGCCACAGTTCACTTGCAATCATTAAGAAAATACTTACGACCATTGACGAAGGAACTGAGGACTCTTTACCAGAAGAACCAAAGGATTCTTTATCAGTGGATTACCAATGAGCCAATTCCACTGGACAAGCGCTCTTGCTTAAGGCCTACAGGATGGCCCATAAGATTGTAACACATTGCTAGAGTAAACGTTTCTTCTGGTTGAACAATGAAGGAACTATGTGTGAAATTGTTTCAAACTTTTTCTAATGTGCAACAGGTCGATGGAGAGAATTTTTTAGCCGAAACCCAATCGAGAAGAATATCTACCAACAACGGTACGTAAGACAACTTTAGATATGAGGCTAATTGTGTACTCAGGCTTGGACTTCAGTGTCTAGACATGGAAATTAGAGTGTAATATTTAGATTGGTGGTCATACAAAGAATAGTGACAAAAACTAATAAAAAGAGTAAAATATTTCAATTACAAAAAGAGATTGGAGAAATTAGGATTAACTACTTTACTAGTAAGTATAATTAAAGGTGATCTGATTGAAACTTTCAAAATAATACAATTTCTAATTATGGTAGACATCTTTTTAAATATTTCTCCTCACACTGGAAATTTACTGTCAAAGCAGATTTCAAAAATTCCTCCTCTCTAAGTTTTTTTCATGTAACATAGCATCCTACATAAAAAACAAGTGACATTCAAATGTCTTTAGGGATACTGCATCATATCTCGTTGGTTAGTAATTGGAATCGCATTGTGTTGGAATATTTCTGATATAAGGTGCGCTCTAATTCCCACCCTGAATTTATAGACTAGCCGAGGTCACGTGGGTTACTCCTCTGGATTTTTTTGCTAGTAAAGTAATATATTTTTGGAACAAATTGTCAAATCAGATCAAAAATAGAAATAGTTTTGTTTTTTTTTGTTTTTTTTTTAAATTAAGATTGAACTGGATGATTTCAAAAATAATGATAAGAAAAAGAATTTAATAGAGCATTTTTGGGAACCATCGGATGAATTACTTAACAGTATTTGGTCTGTATATAGATATTGTATTACTAGTGAATATGTTATGTGCAAATATTTTTTGTATTTGTTTTAAGATTGATGTGAGAAGACAGTAACAAAAATTAGGATGCCTAAGGAGGTATTGCAAAACCAATTATGATATTGATCGTCTTTTCTGTTAGAAGGGCATCGTTTATGATCAGTTTGTTCAGCGTAATCAGACGGTCAATAAAGAGCTTTACTTAAAGGTTCTTTGCAAGGAAGAAAGCCTTTGGGCATGGACAAACAAAACCTAAATGACATACAACGACAACGCACCAATTCACACATTACTTATCCGTAAATTTCTTGGCGCGCTCGTTTTTTGTTTGTTTTTGTTAATGGTTATCGTCTTAGGAAATAGACACGACAAACAGAGTTCAAATCCTGGATGAGGCTGTTTGCATTTCATATAGCTCTAATACCATTGAAAAAAGTATGGATACAGCTATTTTTCCTCCAGCTATGGATAAATAGCAGTACAGACTGGGCTATTTAACCTTGGTATGGCAACTAGTCTAGGGGAAGGAAAACTCAGAATTCAAACCTGCTTAAAAAATGACCTTGTGTCACATCCTGCTCGTTGTGGACGGGTTGGGTATATTCGTACCCGTAATATTTTGACGATGTACAAAACATGTACATTCCTATAGTCGCCCAACTATTCGAATTTGGTCCCTGTGGACGTTTTTTTTTTAAATTCCAACCTAAAGAATAGAAGAAATAAACGAGAAAAGGGGTTAGACTCCCTCGCTGTCTGGCTGATACCGACAGTAGGCCGCCCCGACAACTTTACTTTTTACTTTAAGCTACGAAATCTACATATTGTCCTTATAAACAACTTGCAAAACTAAAAAAAAAAAAAAAAAAACAACATTCGGGGCGGTATATTAACAATAGAGTGAATTATTTCAAAGTAAATTTCATTGTCTGAATTTTTTAGATGAAGCTTGATATGTATTATTTTGATTTTTCGGACTATTGTCCTCATCTCTATCATAATGTATAAAAACACAACATTTCAGGCGTTTTTAATCATTGTGACATTTCTCGGATTGATGGACACGGAACGGGGCACATCACGTGGTGTAATAGTTATCAAGCTAGATTAGCAGACCATTGTTAGTGAGTTTGAGTCCCACACTTCTGGCCTTGTGCCACATATAGGCTAAGCTTAGTAAATAACTAATGCAAAAAAAAAAACACAATAACGTCATTATTTGAATGAGATCTTCGTAAGTTCTTCAACTCATTGTTTGCTCAACAGACAAACTAATTAAAATGATTTCCCGTGTTGAATTATCGCTATGCTCAGACGGACAAGGTACATCTGAAGAAATATTATGTTTTTATTTATCACGATAAAGATGAGGACAACAGTCCGAAAAATCAAAATTATAAATTTCATTAAGTTGTTAAAAATAGAGTTAAAACAATAAATTTGTATTTGAAAATGTTTGGCTCCTTTTTGGACTATCTTCTTATATCTCCCATCACCACAAAATAGACTCCCATTAATACATTACCTCCCCTCGGCTCCCTCGGGTCCTCCCAACAACTCTCTACCCTCAATAATTAGTCAGATTTTAAGTATATATTTATGTGTGTATATACACTTGAGTGCATCTGCGAGTTTTTATCCAACCCCTCCGCCACGGGTGGGATTTGACTCAAATTGTTTTTCTTCTCCTAGACTAGTTGCCTAAACAAGGCTAAATAACTCAGTCTACCCTACTATTTACCCATAACTGGAGGAAAAACAAATGAATTCATACCTTTCTCACGGGCATTGGTGCGAAGTAAAATGCACACAGGTAAGAGACGTGAGAAAGGCATGAATCCATATGCTCTCCCTTCAGCTATGGGTAATTAGTATGTGTGCTTATGTACGTCTATAGCGATATCTGAATCTCTGTAAATATGTTTTATGGCTGGTATGAAAACTTTTATTTGACTCAAACAAATCAGAAGAAGAATCGAGACCAACTTCAGCATTGTTAATATTGGCTATAATACTCAGAAGAGTCCTGGAGATCTGAAGGAGACCTGCCTCCAGTGAACCACCGTCTAAATGGAGTGAAATAATAATAATAATAATAATAATAATAATAATAATAATAATAATAAGATAGGCTATATGTACCAAGAAAAGAAGGTGGAAGAGATCTTGACAACATAGAGGACTGCGTAGAGGCCACAATCAAAGGACTCGAAGAATACACAAAAAAGAGCAAAGAAAGATTACTTATGGCAGTCAACAACAGCAGATGTAATATATGGACAAACAGAAAAACAAAGAAAAATAGAAAACAAAGATGGGAAGAAAAACAATTATATGGACACTTCAAACGACAAATCGGAGAGGTTGCACATAAAAAGACTTGGACATGGTTAAGAAGAGGAAACCTCAAAAAAGAAACTTAATCACTAATAATTACTGCACAAAATAATGCTTTAAGAACAAATTATATCAAAGCAAAATTGATAAGACACAACTAAACAGTAAATGTAGACTGTGCGGTGACAGGGATGTGACTTTAAACCACTTATTAAGCGCATGTAGCAAACTAGCACAACGGGAATACAAAGCTAGGCACGACTGGGTTGGGAAGGGGATCCACTGTGAATTATGCAAAAAATTAAATTTTGACCATACAACAAAATGGTATATGCATAAACTAGAATCTGTTCTTGAGAATGAAACGCATAAAATTCTCTAGAACTTTGAGAATAAAGACGGATCACCCTATCCCAGCCAGGAGACCAGACCTAGTGTTGATTAACAAAAAAAGAGAACGTGTCAACTGGTAGACTTTGCGGTTTCAGCAGATCACAGGGTGAAGCTGAAGGAAAATGAAAAGATGGACAAATATCTGGATCTTGCCAGAGAATTGAAAAAGTTATGGAACATGAAAGTGAAAGTGATACCAATTGTAGTTGGTGCACTTGGAACAGTCCCAAAAGGATTGGAAAAGGGTTTGGAAAGTCTGGAAATCAGAGGAAGGATTGATACCATCCAGAACACTGCACGGCTGCAATCTGCCAGAATACTCAGAAGAGTCCTGGAGACCTGAGGAGACTTGCTGTCACTCAGACTCCAGTGAAAGACCATTAGCTAACGCTGATGTGAAAAACTCAAAAGAGGTGAAAATAATAATAATAATAATAATAATAATAATAATAATAATAATAATAATCACCTTATCACCTTATCCCAGCCAGGAGACCAGACCTAGTATTGATTTTGAAAAAAGAGAACTTGTCAACTGGTAGACTTTGCAGTTCCAGCCGATCACGGGGTGAAGATGAAGGAAAACGAAAAGATAGACAAATACCTGGACCTTGCCAGAAAATTGAAAAAACTGTGGAATATGAGGGTCAAAATGATACCAATTGTAGTTGGTGGAACGGTCCCAAAAAGCTTTCAAAAATGACTGGAGGATTTGAAAATCAGAGGAAGAATTGAGGCCATCCAGACAACAGCATTGTGGAATCACAATACTCACAAGAGTCCCAGAGATCTGAGGAGACTTGCTGTCAGTTTAAAATCACCGATTAACATTAGTGAGAAAAAGTATCTCGATCTATCTATCTATCTATCTCAAATTGTTCATATCTATCTATTAGGTGTCTGTAAATGTTCCCAGTGCTTTTTTGCTTTTTTATTTACCTATATACAGTAAACGACAAAATTATTCGTACACCTATCAATTTTGAATATTTTTATGCATTTCTCAGAATCTAATACCCGCTTGATACCAGTTTTTTTTGGCAAAAAAGGAGTATAAAACTAAATTTTCAGAACAATAAGTTAAATACAACAAATTTGACTGGAAAAATAGGAAAAGACAAAATTATTTGTACAGTATGAAAAAATTGAACATTTTTGACAATATCAATAGTTTGTACCATGGCTCCTCATCTTAATAACTTGCTGCGATTGTTTTCTTACATTTTGGATGAGATTTTAATTAGTTTTTTTTCTAGGAGTTTCTTGCATTTTTCAATGGTTACAACGTTCTAATTCCTGAAGACTTTTTGGTGACCTACGATTTATTCGAACTTTCAATTCTTGTCATAGATTCTCATTATTATTCAAGGTCATGAAGATTATAGCAGAACTGTAATCTTCTATTTCTAGCAGTATCGAATACATATTTAAAATAAATATGTATTAGGCAAGTATTTCCAATCTTCATCAAGATAAAACAAATATTGTCTGTTGATGTCAATTTCTGTTCAATAAATGATACGAAAAGGAAATATGCATACGAAAGAAATTACGGACCATATGACCTTAAAAAAATTGTTATAAAGTAATTTCGGTCCATATGACCTTTTGCGATTTCGACTCGTGGGGACACTATTCTCATTTACATCGTAAAAATCCGGTTGTTTGTTAGGGGTTAGGGTTATAATTTTTTAAAAAAACTCTAACAATCGTCTGTTAACAATTAACCGGATTTTGACGGTGTAAATGGAAAAAATGTCCCCACGAATTGAAATCGCAAAAGGTCATATGGACCGAAATTACTTTATAACAATTTTTTTTAAACCTACCGATTTTGTTTGAAAGCGTTATGTATGATTTTAAATTTGAAAATTTTCTTTTTATGCCTTTTTTCCCCCTCTTCATTTTTTTTTTTTAAAGGGAGTGTATGTGACTAAGAAATTATGTGATAACCACGTTTTTTGAAAAAGTCATTTTTCACTCTCTCTTAAGATTCTTCAATATACTGTCGGATTCTTTTCCATTTTCTCGCCTATATATATAACAATATACATATGCTTGTGAATGTGTAGGTATTTACTCAACCCGTTCGCCGCGGGTAGGATCAGTCATCCAATGAGGATTGAACTCGCTATTCAGTATTAATGGATCTGCGAAACTAGCTTACAAACCAATACACCATGATAGGACGCCCATGTGCTTGTAAGTGTATATGTATGTGTGGTTATGTGATGATTTTTGTATGGAGATTTTTTTTTTGTTGTTTTGTTTCGGAGATTAAAGATGATTTTTTTAAATAGAATATGAAAAGAAAAGAAGCAAAATATGTAAAAAAAAATATTTTAAAAATAAATGTTGTTTTTTTTTTTATCAACCAACATCAGTCAGACCAATGTGGTTGTGAAATTTCGGTCAGATTCTATAACGTCAGAAAAAGGGCAAAAGAACATATAATGCCCACACACGCATATATTTATGTTCGTCTGCCCATGCACATACGCACGCACAGACATACACAGACACACGCACAGACACACACACATTGGAGGCGGGTGGTGTAATAGTTAGAGTCGTATGAAATGGACTCGTTGACCCGAGTTCGAATCCTGGACGAGGCTGTTGGTATTTCACATTGCGCTAATATCCTTGGGAAAGTTATGCATCCAACTACTCTCACTCCATCTATGGGTAAATGGTAGAGCAGAATGGGATCTTTAACTTTGGCTAGGTAACCAGTCTAGGAGAAGGAAAACTCTGAATTCAAACATTCAAACTCCGCTTAAAAAATTGACCTTGTGTCGCATTATGCTCGTGCGGAGGGGTTGGTAAATACATACACACACAGACACACTCACACGCACACACACTCACACACACACACACTCACACACACACTCACACACGCGCGTGCGCAAGCGCGTGCGCGTATATGTGTATATGTGTGTGTGTGTGTTTGTGTGTTGTCGTTGTCATTGTGGAGTCCACGTATGCTTCCTACTTGGTAATATATATATATATATATATATATATATATATATATATATAACTATAGCCTGGGATATTCACCGCTTCAGCTTTCACTGGAATGGTGCGCCAAATTGCAGTAGTATTAGGAGAGTGCTCGATATAAAGAATAGAGCTATTATATAATATAATAAAATAAATATATAAAGGTATTACATATCTATTTATTTGATGGCAATAGAACAGTCACAACCTTAGGTTTCATACATGCAAAAATCGCACATGAATGCATGCATGCATGTGCGCGTTCTCCTCCCCCCCCCCTTTTACCCAGCACCAATCAATCCCAATACTATGCTTCTCGTTTTTACAATGTTTACCCTTCATTACATATCACTACCCTCAAATCATGTTTCATGCGAATGCGCACAAGTATGTGCGTCATTGTATGTACGTGTGTGCATGCCTCCCAGTTTTGAGATTGTATATCTGCAAGAGTAAGTATGTTAATATGTACCCGCGTGCATGTGTGTGCATGCGACCACGTGTATTGGTGGGTGTCCCCCTCTATTTATATATGTATCCATCTAGCTACCTATCTATTTATATATCTATATCAACCTATTTCTATCTATCTATCTATCTATCTATCTATCTCTTTTTTTTTACACCCCTACATCTATATATCTATCTATCTTAGTCTGTTTCTATCTACATATGCATCTTAGTCTGTGCCTATCTACCTATCTTTCTCAATCTGTTTATCCACCTATCTCACACACACACACACACACACACACACACACACACACATATATATATATATATATATATATATACAATATTTCCAGAATATATCGAGTCTAAAATCCTTGTAAAAGATGAATCACTTCCTTGAAATATTGGATGAAATAAAATGGAACAGCACATAACATCTAACGCAGTTTCTCATTTATTTCACACTTTACCCATGTTTCACACTAAATCCAAAGAAATATATTTTAGACATATATATAAATATATATATATATATATATGTGTGTGTGTGTGTGTGTGTGTGTGTGTGTGTGTGTGTGAAGAAAAAGTGGAAGTGAATCCGACAGTATGTAATATTTTTTATTTTTCCTCAGACTAATGAAAGCCCTGAGCTATCGAAACAGATCGAAACACTTCAGCGTTGGCGAAATAAACATTACTCGTATTTTTTCAATTTTTTCACAATATTACACCTATATATATATATATATATATATATATATATATTATATATATATATATATAAACACATATATACAAATATGGTATATACATTGAAAATTAGACTCACCAGATACACACACGCACACAAACACACACACACACACACACACACACACACACACACACATATATATATATATATATATATATATATATATATATCTGAAAGAGAACATCCTTACATCCTTATTAGTTATAATTTGCTGTGTCTACTTATTTTGTTGGCGTTCATTTGACTATTATTGTCGATGTTTATTACATTTACTTTCTATAATTATTTATTTGACTCAAAATAAACGTTGGACAAATTAATTTATAGAAATATATTTTATTCACCTAAGCATATTAGCATAATATTCGAGGGTGGACTGAAAAGTTCATAGGCTGACCAAGATATTCTCATTGTAACGTATTGCTTTCAATTAGCTATATATGTTACGTTACGTAGTGGGATCAGTTCGTGTATATGTGACGTTGTGGGACCCGTTCGTATTTAACCTTAGTGCCTTTCCTTCTTCGGCACTACTACTCGTATATTCGTGCGTACGGAGTTTCGTTTGTTTACATACACCGGTCTAGCAGTCAGTCTTAGCTAGCCCCAAAATCTTCTCCCACTTCTTTTGGTCAAGGGAAAGGTATCACGTTTACGCACGCCGCGTGCTCCTTCGTTACGGCCAATTTGACGTGTTGACAAGTTTACACTTTAATGACTTTCATTCATGAGTACGATTTCTTTGCGATAGTGACTTTTACTATCTTGTTTGTATCGTGAGTCCATTCATAAAATGATTTCTTTCGTTGTAAATAGAGCAGACAAACACTGGATTTAACTTCTCAAAAGTTTATTATGTTTCAAACTTCTTCTAACTTTTGAGAGAGAGAGCCCCGAATAATCTGTCTTAGCAAGAGGTGTATTTTAACTGGATTCAACTTCGAGTTTTTAGTCCTTAGTAAACTTCTCGGTGAACAAGCTTTTCTTAGCCTTTCCTTATCGTCCTTAGCGACAACAGCTTAACTCCGTACGATTTCTGCCTGACTATCCTTCTCGGATCGCAGACCCTAACTCTGCTCTGCTCGCGGACTCTAACTCCAACTCACTCCAAATCCAACTCTAACTGACTTTTCGTGATCCTGTTCGCGGGTCTTAAATAGTATTTCCAAACAATCCTCCAGAAGGTTCCACCCTAGAACGTCCGAGACCTTTCGATTCTTTCTATTTTGTTCCAATCTCTCTGGTCACACAAAGTTCACTAACCTAAACATCAAAGGCTTCTTGGAGTCCAGAAGACTGTTTTTTCCTTAATCCCAGACTTATCGTCTGCTTTCTCTCGTTAAAGAGATGTTATCTATCCTAACTACCTTTTTCGGTGATTCTTCAAAGACCACCCAGCAACTCAAGATAATCGGTAGTACATTTTTCCAAAGGTTCTTTTCCAAGTCTGGCACAAGGCCACAAATATAGGTGCTGAAGGGGCGATTACATAACACTCATGTTATGTGGCCAAATTTTTAAACATAGTTCTACTAGCGGTCAATACACCTTTTCCATCAGTGTGGCAGTTGTTGGGTCCCATTGGCCAAAAAATTCATCAAAAGCAGATATGACGTCATCATATGAACTTTTCTGACCACCATCGCACACACACACACACACATATATATATGTATGAGAGAGAGAGAGAGAGAGAGAGAGAGAGAGAGAGAGAGAGAGAGAGAGAAAGAGAGAGATGGAAATAAATCCGTCAGTATATTGAAGAATAGCCTGAGTGAAATGAGAGTGAAAAATAGGAAACGTGAAGATGATTTTATTTATATTTGAAAAAATATATATTTGTCGACACTTAGTGTTTCGATTAATGATTTACAGTATCGAACATATATTTAAAATAAATATATATATATCAGACATGTATTTCTAATCTTCTTGTCTGATATATATATTTATTTTGAATATATTTTTGATACTGTAAATTATCAATCGAAACACTTAGTGTTGACAAATGTATGGGTTTTTTTTAATATCAATGAATGATCCTCACATACACTATTTTTCATTCTCACTTATTATTATTCTGTATATATATATATATATACACACACACACACACACCACACATATATATATATATATATATATATATATACCCAACCCTCAGCACCTTTCCCAAGAGTATTTACGGATATCACGGTGAAAACACCGGTTCCCGCTAGATCATCGAAGTTAAGCAGTGATGAACCTGTTCACTACTTTGGGTGGCCACTTAAATAACTGCAGCAACGCGAGTCCTTTGCTGATCAAAATTTACTTGATTCAGCATTTAATAACCCGAAAAGGGTTGATATGTCGTAAAATAAAACAACCAACCAACTTTCCCAAGAGTATTAACGCTCTGTGAATTGGAAGCAACTTCATCCAGGATTTGAACTCGGTCGCTGTGTCTATTCCCTACGATGATAACCCTTACACAACGAGCATCTACACATACACATGCACACATACACCTGTGCACACATACACACACACACACATAAACACACACACACACACACACACACATATTTGTTTAGCCATAAAAATTTAATAGGTATTCCCGCCTAATTCATTATTAATTAATTAATTTTCAAAATTAGGTACGACTCCAATTAAGCACTTATTCTCCCTAAAATTATCGGCAAAAAGCCATTCTAAACAAACCTTGTTTACAACTTATCATATCGTCGTGTAATAAAAGTCACTAGAAGAGGAATATTAACCTACTCTAAACAAATCATAAAACCTAAGAAGTTCGTTTAGTGTAGGGGTTATGAGATCGGCCTGTCAGCTTGGCAGTCCGGTTTCAAATCACGCACAGGGCGGTCTTCCGATCTATAGCTCTGCTGATGAGGCCTAATAGGCCGAAATGTACATACAGAGATTGATTTTTCTCGATTTGTTTAGCCATAAAAATTTAATAGGTATTCCCGCCTAATTCATTATTAATTAATTAATTTTCAAAATTAGGTACGACTCCAATTAAGCACTTATTCCCCCATATATATATATATATATATATATATATATATATATTATATTATTATACTAAAGCTGAGATATTCACTTTTCAATCTCTAAAGGTTTTTTTTACTGGTGAGTTAAATGAAAGTTATACTGAATTATAGCTTAATTTTAGGACTACTAAATGTTGGAAAAAAATCCACTTTAATTGGTTCTAATTAGTCGTAATTTGCAATTAAGTCAAAACTCACCCGACTCTCTCTTATATATCTGGTGCAATTCTCACCCTCGCTAATATTGTCTAGAGAGTTAAGACAAAGAGAAGTGTCTGTGAAAAAACTTTATCAGCTGAAAAAATCAGCAGTCAGAGGTATATTTCCCGTCCCTTCCCTTCCCTTCTTTCTCAATTCACAGGCTACAGAGAATAACTTTTTTTTTGTTTGAATAAAACAAAACAAAAGTTCTTTTTACGCTCAACTAAAATTGAATATCATGCTTTAAAATAGATTTTTTTATTACTTTATTAATTTTTTAAATTTGTAGAGTCAAAGGGGTGAGAACATCAAATATTTGTTAGTAAAAAAATTAGAAAGATGCTATTTAGTTGGTTTCGGTAAAATATAAAAACCTACTGTCAAATTTGCTGTAAAATCCTTATTTTACAAAATACATTACCCCCGCCCCCGATTGAGAGAAACTTACTAAAAAGCAGTGAATAATTCGGTTTTAATGAAATTTTCAGTGTTGAGTTATCAATGAATGAATTTTATAGTGCATCAGTTATTTTATTTCAAAACTTACTGATTTTTTCAGGTCACTTAACGCTGACCCAATCCCTGATTTTTTGGATGCAAAATATCGGTGGGGTTAAATAAAGTTGAAACTAATTACAGTATAAATAAAAAGATTTTTTTAAATTAAAGGTGTGAATAGAAGAAAAAGATTAAGGGTGGCTATCCTGGTAGAAAATAACTACCGAAAATCCAAAAATAAATTTAAAATAAAAACTAAAATATAATTTTGTTGATCTTTTTTTTACTCTTTTCGACAATTATTCATTAAAATCGGATAATTCCTTGATTTTTGGTAATTTTTTTCAATCGGAGGGGAGTTTATGTTGTAAAATACGGATTTTACGTCATCTTTGGCGACCATGTTTACGATATATTTGAGCAAAATTGACCGAAAAAATAGTCAAGAATGTGTTAAAAATAAATTGCATATGTAATTTTTTTTTTCTTTTTTTCTTTTTTTTATTTTTTTACTGATGCTCATTATGTTACTACTTTTCGCCGTAGACAAAAAAATGACCTTAAATAATCGATTTAATTTATTTCAATTCATTTTTAAAATGAAAAGCAGACAACATTTTGGCAGTGCCTATTTTTTGCTAATTTTACTGGCCCCGTAAATATTTCTACTTTGAATTCAAGTAATGTGAAAAATAACAACAGATTTGACACAAAAAAAAACATTCATATTCATTTATATCTGTATTTTATGAAGGATAAAGATACAAAAAATTCTTCTAAATGAAAAATATACATACCATCTAATGATTTTGTGATCAAAAATGTAAATTTTTACAAAAATTTTAAAAAATGATAGGAAATGATGAAGGTCAATTTGACTATCATGAATTTTTTCCAACGTGGAAAAATGGCATTTTCCACTTTCAATTGTTAAAACATAAAATTGTAACCCTAACCACAAACCCAACCCTTAAACTAACATTAACCCTAACGAGATTAAAATCTTGTCAAGTACCATTTTAAGAAATTAGATTTAAGATAGATTGTTTTAAAGTTTGTTTGAATTACACAACTACTTTTTAAGCAATTACTTTTTAGATTGCTTGTCAAAACTATTTTAATCTTTTAGCTTTTAGATAGTTTGAAATATATTTAGATATATTTCAAATATATTTGCTGGCAAAATAGCCTGCGGTCTATTTTATTAGGACTGGTAAAATAAGCCTAAAAGTAAGTCTATTTTACTGAAACCGACTAACTAGCCCATTCAAAATAATTATATAAAATTACCGAATTAGATTGTTTTATTTCTAAATAAATGTAAATAAAATAAAATAAATAGGAAACTTAATCTTCATAAATGAAGAGATTTTCAGACAAATCTAAGCATCTACACATGCGTAAAACTGACGTTGGTAAATTATAGAACTTGCAAAAAAGTACAACCCTCATTTTTTGTGTTTTGAAAAACTTTGAATTGACGAAATCCTGTGATTTTTTTCAACAATCCAGCCTGAGCTCAATGGGTAACCCAACGAGTCATTTTTTTCTAATATATATATATATATATATATATATATATTAAGAGTAAGGAAATGAATCCGACGGTATAAGTATAGATAAAAGGATATGAACCACAGCCTACGTCAACGCAGCGTATAACACAGAGATCTGTGCGGCAAAGTGAGGAACTGGTGGTAGGTGTGGTGCTCCACCTCAGACACTACAAAAACCATCTCCTTGGTCTAGAACTAATGAAAAGGGGATAGACTCACTCGCTGGCAGGCTGATACTGACTTTAGGCCACCCCGATGACTTTATTTTTGTTTTAGTGTCATATCTAGGTCGTCCTCTTCAGCATGATACATGATGCATCGGATATAAGGATTGAGTTAATACAGTTCTAAGTGACAATCATCTGTAGATTGCAGGTTCAATCCTGACAATAAGCGAAAAATAATATAGAATATTTAACATAGCTTAACACTTGTACCCTGTCATAGTTAACGGAATGAGAACAATCTACCCCAATGGATTAAATAAAGGGTTCGGTTCGAAGTTACGTGAATGCTCCAGATTATGATATGAAGGCTGCCGAGTTCGATAAGAAGGTTCGCGAGTTCGACGAGATGGTTTCCGAGTTCGACAAGAAACACCCGAAGAAGGTCGGAGAGCAGCATCGACCGAAACGTTGTGTATATAACAATAAAGATGAGGACAACAAACAGTCCGAAAATCTAAATAATACAAACTATATGTTTATTAGTATCCTTCAACCTTCCTGAATAGAGGGATCAATATCACCAGGGACCGTTGTTACGATGAGAACCCAACAGGTTCACGCGTCGTCTAGTTGTCTTATAAATATGTCTATTTAATGATATACAGAACAGTAAAACAAACATCACATTAAAAGGGCAAGTTAAATTTGTGTATCAGACTCCTGTGGCATCATCATCATCATCAACATCAAGTCGTGAGGATAACACGGATTCTCTCTCTCTCTCTCTCTCTCTCTCTCTCTCTCTCTCTCTCTCTTCTCTCTCTCTCTCTGTGTGTGTGTGTGTGTGTTGTGTGTCTGTCTGCTGTCTCTCTCTCTCTCCAGTGCGCACGCCATCCGTCCTAATTAGCCATAGCTGCCCGGCATCCAGTGTTTGCACAATTATTGAAGTTTTTTTTATTGGTAGGCTAACACTTGTGTGGCCATGTGTAGGAGTTCAAAGGAAAACAATACTCGATGTCACTTATGAATCCATCCTTCTTTCTCCAGCAGTGCCCAACTTATCTTGTTTGTCTTACTTGAATGGTTTGTGTGATGGGGGGTAAATGGCTGTACAGCTGCTTCCAGGATTTGTCAAAAAAGCACACAGCATCATTGTGTAGTTAAAATCTAGCATTTCGTTAGAGTCCAAGTGGTGCAACCCTACAGTAGCTCTGACACTGCTACATCTTGGAAGTATTCCCGTTTTATTTCTACCAGAGAGATTAGATTTCCATATGATCGATAACCTGTTAATGATAGCCCATACGTTTCCTATGTGTATGTTGAGATCCCTTTTAGTAGACGAGATATTGCAACCGAGGTATGTGATTCTGGTGTACATATATCAAAACCTTGATATTTATCAATTACTATGATGGCACTGAAATGAACCCACAAAATACCATGCCTTGTTGACAAACAAAATCCCCCTTCCTTTTTTCTTCCTTTTTCCTCACACCTTACCACGCATCCGACCCCCTCTTTTCTCTTCCTTTTGCCTCACACCTTACCACGCATCCGCTCTCTCCTCCTCTTCTGTCCCTCCCAATTACATTTTTCAGCATAAAAGCAGACTGGAATCTCAGTTGTCTTCAAATAAATTTGGCAAAGCTTCGTTACATACCGAGGCGAAATATCATTTGAACAAAGTTGTTTTGTGTTTTATCCACATTTTCCTCAATTTTCAGTCAATTTCGGTATGTAACGAAGCTTTGTCAAATTTATTTGATACAAAGCTTCGTTACATGCTGAGGCGAAATATCATTTGAACAAAGTTGTTTTGTGTTTTAACCGCATTTTCCTCAATTTTCAATCACACACATACACATTTATCTGTGTGCGCGCGCGTGTGTGTATGTATGACAAAGTGGCCTATTGTAGGTAGCAGCTGGAAAGCGAGAAACTCTATCCCCTTTTTATTAGCACTAGACCAGGGAGATTGTTTTTACGTCTTAGGTGGAGCACCACACTTATCGTCATCTCCCCTCTTTACTGCACAGATCCAAGTCGTTCTACTCGTGCAATATGTTAATGAGGGCCGGTATCGAACCCGGAACCTTGAGGTTCCTTGATGGATACTCTACCGCCTAAGCTAAACCACATTAAACAACAAACCCTTTTTGTCTTCTGCCCAGACAAATAATACTGTAGTCTACTAAATCGAGTACGCTACTTCCGAATCTGTACTCAGATTACTACGATGTCGCATTCCATCACTGGTTAAAAATAGGATCCTATCATCTTTGTTCAACTGTGATAACGTGCTCATAACAAGCATCACCAGCTCAGCATCACCTTAAACTAGATTGTTTCACATGTGGAATGTCGTGAGATTTTAATACGCTATGTTTTGAGGTGTGAAGAATGTTTTAACTGTAACATGAAGTTCCAGTTTGTCGCTGAAAATTGAATATCGATAATATAATTTGCGTTTCGATTAACCTCTGACACGAAACCGAATTGTTTGTTAAGCAAATTCAAGAGAAATAGATTGTTCTTTAATTTTAAAACAATTATATTTTCATTGGAGTTTCTGAAACAAATTACTCTCGGCTCTGAAAGGTTTGCTTGTTTTTTTGAACAACACAAAACTAATCGAATCCGAAGTGAGTTTTTTTTTTTAATTACAAGCTTTACGCTGCTTATGCAGTATTTGAAAGTCCTATGTCAAAGGTTAAGCCGAAACTGGAATGTAGACAAGGTGTAAGTAAAAAAAATAAAATCATAGAATTTAAACCGCCAAATTGTTTCCTCATGGATAATAAGAAAATGGCACAAGAAGAAAATGAGATTATTTCTTTGTATTCTTTAGATTTTGGGGACCATATGACCTTTAGGCACCCCTTTTGCTTTGCTAACTCATAAGTACATTTTTTTCATTTACACCGTTAACATCCGATTGTTTGTTAGGGGTTAGGGTTAGGAGTTAGGGTTAGGAGTTAGAGTTAGGGGTTAGTTTTATAATTAAAAAAACTCTAAAAATCGTCTGTTAACAAACAACCGGATGTTGACGGTGTAAATGAAAAAAATGTATTTATGATCAGGAAAGCAAAAGGGGTGCCTAAAGGTCATATGGTCTGATTTTTTGGACTGATGTCCTCATCTTTATTGCTATATACACAACGTTTCGGACGATGTGCCTTCCGACCTTCAAGTGTTTCTTGTCGATCACGGGAACCCTCTCGTCGAAGTCTAAAGCCGTGATATTGTAATCGGGAGCCTTCACGTAACTTCGAACCGAACCCTTTATTTAATCCATTGGGATATATTGTTCTCATCCCGTTAACCATGACCGGGTACAAGTGTTAAGCTATGTTAAGTATTCTATGTTATCTATCGCTAGTGGTCAGGATTGAACCTGCAATCTACAGGTGATTGTCACTTAGAACTGTATTAACTCAATCCTTATATCCGATGCATCATGTATCATGCTGAAGAGGATGACCTAGATATGACACTAAAATAAAAATAAAGTCATCGGGGTGGCCTAAAGTCAGTATCAGCCAGACAGCGAGTGAGTCTATCCCCTTTTCATTAGTGCTAGACCAAGGAGGTTGGTTTTGTAGTGTCTGAGGTGGAGCACCACACCTACCACCAGTTCTTCACTTTGCCGCACAGATCTCTGTGTTATACGCTGAGTTGATGTTAAGTATTCTATGTTATTTATCGTCCATAGTCGGGATTGAACCTGCAAGCTACCAAGGCTTGTTACTTAGAATTGTATCAAATTAACCCTAATATCCATTGTGTCATGTGCCCAGTTCAGACAAGTGAGAACATTTCTTTCTGGGTGATTGGATTTGGAGAATTGTGTGAAATTTTCGGTGAGACAAAGGAAACACTAAGTAAACCTATAAACAGACATAATGATCACTCTTCAAATTCTTGCTTAGCACCTCTTGTATATGTAAGTAAGTGTGTGAGTATTATATATATATATATATATATATATATATATATATATATTATATGTGTGTGTGTGTGTGTGTGTGTGTGTGTGTGTGTTTGCGTGTGTACATATATCTGTATATATACGTGGGTATACATGTATATATATATATATATGTATATATATATATATGTGTATATATCTATATATATGTACGTATATATGTGTATGTGTGTGTGTATATGGATGTGTATATATATATATATATACATATATATATATATATATACGTGTGTGTGTGTGTGTGTGTGTGTGTGTTGAAAGGAAAAATAAAGGAAAGAAAATGCTGAATGGATAAAATTGATTTTTTTTATTTTACTGACACGTGTTTCGGCCAAGAGTTTATACATTTATATATGCACTCTATCTATTATCATTTTAGATACAAAGCAAAATAACAATAACTCCGACGAAGGCCGTTATTCCTTGTATACTAAAAAAATTGTAGTTTTCTATTATTGTTATTTTATTTTGTATTTAAAATAATAATAGATAGAATGCATATGTATATGGATAAACTCCTGGCCGAAACACGTGTCAGTAAAATAAAATAAAATCAATTTTATCCATCCAGCATTCCCTTTCCTTTATTTTTCCTTTCAACATATCGTCGGATTCGCTTCCATTTTCAACTTATATATATATATATATATATATATATATATATATATATATTATCATAAAGGTACACGGTAATAACCTACTCGAGTTTCACCATAAGGATCTTCAGGATTAAATCCATTGGATTAATCAAGATATTGATTAATTGCTGTCGATTTCACGTGTGTATTTTTTGCGATAAACGGTTGATTATAGGTTTCTATTAGGACCTATAATCAACCGTTTATCGCCGTTTATCAACCGTTTATCGCGAAAAAAAATACACAAGTGAAATCGACTGCAATTAATCAATATCTTGATAACTCCAATGGATTTAACCCTGAAGATCCTTATGGTGAAACTCGAGTAGGTTATTACCGTGTACCTTTAAGATAATAAATTTGCTCTACTAACGTATTGAGCACTTTATATTTGTTATATCGCTGTCTTATCATTGTGAAACTTGCATCAACTAACCATCAACCACGGATTGATTAAATGTTCAACATCCCCGATAAATCCGCTGAAATATTACGACAAAGACAATGAAACTCGTCCGAACGAATCAATGTATAATAGTAAGTACATCTCGACTAAGAATTTCAAAACGAAAAAAAAAAAAAAACAACAAACACCAAGTCAATTAATTTTTCAGACTGTCTTTCTTGGTGTAGACGTTCAAGTACATTTTGTTGTTTTGTTGTTTTATTTTCATTTCATTTATTATTAATTTGTGCTCATTCCTTTGTCTCTTCGAAATAGATTCAGAGAAGGTTCAATGTCTTTGAAGCGATCATTACGGTCTTGTTAAAAAAAGAACCGTTCGAGTTCGATTTTTTTTATGTCTTGAGTCATCAGCCACAATAATTACTCATAAGAATAAATTCGTTGTTTCCCTTTTATCCACCATCTTTTTAACACTAAACGCGCGCGTGTGTGTGTTCGTGTGTGTGTGTGTTGCAAATTAGCTGAAATTAAACGAATTTATCAACAAAGAAACAAAACGAACGTTTTTGTGAGAATGTTCTCATTTATAAAGCTTTTAAGAATATTTTTGTCCGATCCAAATAAAATTCAACAAAAAAAAAAAAAAAACATGTAATGTGTCGACGAGTAAAGAACCTTTCCGGGGCTTCAACAAAAATGAAGAGTGTACAAAGTGTTTCTCTTCTCTGGCATGGGCAATCTGGGTGGACAGACCAGATGATGCTTAGCCTATATGTAGCTTATATTTTCTCTATCTCTTTTATACGAACAAATTAGTTATGTTCGCTTTTATCTACATCTTTTTTTCTTCTGTGTTGCAAACCAGCTGAAATTAAATGAATTTATCAATGAACGTTTTTGAGAGAATGTTCTGATTTATAAAGCTTTTAAGAATCTATTCGTTTGATTCAAATAAATGTTTTTTTTTAAATCAGAAGTAATGTAATACAAAAGAGTACAGAACATTTCAGGTTGATTGATAGGTTAGATTTTATGGCATGTCAACCTTGAATTATTTCATAACGAGGACTTTTGTTTTATTCATTCTTGTTAGGTATTCAAAATATTTTAAACATTGTTAAAACTCGTTTTGTTCTATTTAACCTATAGATGGGTCCCTAACACGTACTACCACTCCGGATCAGGGTGGAACTGGGAGTAATAGCAATGAAAAGGTACTTTACACTCTCCAGAACTCCAGAATTGGAACCTCACCACCAAATGCTGTTTAGTGTCGTACCTAGGACACTTAGACCCTCAACCACCGCCTTCTAGCACATATATTTTATGGAAGCGCGTGGTTAAAGTTATGGGAAATAGACTCGTCGCCCCGAGTTCAAATCCTGGATGTGGTCATTGCATTTCACTTAGTGCTAATACCCTTGGGAAAGGTATGAATCCTACTCTCCCTCCAGCTATGGATAAATAGTAGGGCATACTGGGCTCTTTAACCTTGGTTAGGCAACTGGTCTAGGAGAAGGAAAAGTCTGAATTCAAACCTGTTGAACTCCGCTTAAGAAATTGACCTTGTGTCACATCCTGCTCGTGCGGAGGGGTAGGTAAATATATATATGTGATAAAAAAGAATTAAGTGAATCTTCCAGGGGTTTCAACAAAAACGAAGACTATACAAAGTGTTATTCCTCTCAATGAAATATGACGAAACAGTCTGGGTGGACGGACCAGATAAAGTTTAACTTATATGTAGCTCATCCGTTCTCTCTCGAGGCCGCTCCATCGTGGTATAATGGTTAGCAAGTTAGTCTCGCAGATCCATTACTACTGAACAGTGAGTTCGATCCTCGCTTGATGCCCCATACTTGCGAGCTTATTTCACATCATAGTGAAAGGGCTGTGTAAATACCCACGTTCTCCATCTCATTTCCTGAACACGTTCGTCATCTCACTTCAGTATGGTTAGCAATCCAGAGGGAATAAAAAATAAAGTCTATTAAGAGACACCTGTATTGGAAGATTCAACGTCCAGCAAATTGGAGATGGTGTCTTGATAAAAGAATTAAAACAAAACAAAACAAAAAACAATGTAGAAAAGGCAATAGTAAACGACTTCACTCTACCTTTTAAGGAAAATCATCGTAATGTACAGTTCATAGATAAAGGAGATCAATAATTACTCATGTCCTATTTTTTCTAAGCCCTGTCGGCTGGAGCTTTAGAATACACCGACTGTAGAGGGGTAAGACTCCCCTCTAATGGGGCCACCTGTTGGCCGTGGGTGGCGACCCATGATGCTTAAGGACGAAACCTGGGGATGAGCAGTCCATGACATGCAACACTCTACTTAGACTCTTACTTAGGCTAGACGGGCGGTCAGGAAGGTCCCCTCCGATCAATCGGCTGGTCACGTCAAGCCCTAGCACCTATATGATTACCCAACCCTATTGCCCTTATGGCAACCCCCAACCGTTTTTAGGTACTAGAAAGCGGTGGCTGCGAGTCTTCATGTCCTGGGTATGATATTAAACTTTATCTGATGGTGAGGTTCCAGTTCTGGAGGTCTGGGGAATGTAAAGCACTCCTTTATAACCATTGTTCCCAGGTCCACTCTGACCCGGAGTGGCAGTACCTGTTACATATATGGGTTAAATAGAAAAACACGAATTTATAAAAAAAAATGAGTATCTATTAAGAATGAATTTATTTCATAACTTAATTGGCATTAAATGACCCACTGAGGTTGATATGCCGTACAACCAAACAAAATAAACCAAACCTATTTTTTTCTATCTATCTATTCGAAATGATTATAGTTATTCAGAAGGAGGAGAATGTTTATGAGTCGATTTATGTGAACAAAGGGGTTACAGACACACAATCTATTGCAAGGTAGGGTTCAAGATTGCTGGTGAAGAAACAGTTGAAGTGAATAAGCAAAACCAAGCTCTGATGCAATATTCTGGTGCTTCTTATAAGAACCAATTAGTTGTTTCTTTTGTTTCACATCTTTTCATACCTTTTCACATATTAAAAAGATGTGAAATGTTAAGTTTCACATCTTTTTAACGTCGTTTCCTTTGTTTCACATCTTTTTACACCTTTTCACATATTTTAACGTTTCACCTCTTTTTTAACGTCATTTCTTTGTTTCCCATCTTTTCACGCCTTTTCACATATTTCAACGTTTCACATCTTTTTAACGTCGTTTCCTATCTTTCGCATCTTTTCACATATTTTCACATCTTTTACGCATTGTTTCCCTTGTTTCACATCTTTTTTGCGCACGTGTGTGCGTGTTGCAAATCTGCTGAAATAAATCTATCAACAAAGACGAAAAACGAACGTTTCTGCGATGATTTTCTGATTTATAAATAATTTAAGAATTCAATTCTCGTTCTAAATAAAATTTTCGAAATCGAGGAAAATATTTAAAATTTTAAAAATAAAATGAATCACATCTGCTTCTTTGCACCACCTTGGCGCTTGAAACATAAATACATATTTTTGTTGGGAAGAATAAACACTAAGACACTTTTTGTGTGCACACTTGTTTTATTTATTCTTAACTAAGACATATTTTCCTTACATATAACCCAACATGTGGCCGGGTTAGCGTGGTCTATAGAGCATCTACTTAGGAATCGCATCGGGTCGATATCGGTCCTCGCCAACTCAGCGCATGAGTAGCCAGCTTGGGTAATTTAATCTGTGCATCTGGAAAATGTCGGTAGATGTGGTGCTCCACCTCAGCAAAAAAGCAATTTCCCTGGTCTAGCTTTGGTGAAAGAGTATAGACTCCCCCGCTGTTCGGTTAATAGTTACAATAGGCCACTCTGTAAGCTTTTATTTTATAACCCAATTACATTCGGGAAGTAGGCACCACATAATATGGTGAACAATATGTGCACTTTAATTTCACACATGTGTGCACCTCAACTTCTGGGAAGCAACCAATTAAACGTTTAAATTATTCTTCTAGCTTCTAGTACTTTTTGATCACATGACTGAAATTATCCAATCCCTGCCAAGTTTTCAAATTGATCTTGGGGTCATCACCTGTTACTCACACCTATTTTATATTAACCACGCCTGAAGATCACTTATGGTGAAACTCCGAGTAGGTTATTACGCGTGGTACCTTTAAGATAATAAATTTGCTCTACTAACGTATTGAGCACTTTATTATCTGTTATATCGCTGTCTTATCATTTGTGAAACTTGCATCAACTAACCATCAACCACGGATTGATTAAATGTTCAACATCCCCGATAAATCCGCTGAAATATATTACGACAAAGACAATGAAACTCGTCCGAACGAAATTAGTATATAATAGTAAGTACATCTCGACTAAGAATTTCAAAACGAAAAAAAAAAAAAACAACAACAAACACCAAGTCAATTAATTTTTTCAGACTGTCTTTCTTGGTGTAGACGTTCAAGTACATTTTGTGTTTTTGTTGTTTTATATTTTCATTTCATTTATTATTAATTGTGCTCATCCTTCTTGTCTCTTCGAAATAGATTCAGAGAAGGTTCAATGTCTTTGAAGCGATCATTACGGTCCTTGTTAAAAAAAGAACCGTTCGAGTTCGATTTTTTTTATGTCTTGAGTCATCAGCCACAATAATTACTCATAGAATAAATTCGTTGTTTCCCTTTTATCCACCATCTTTTAACACTAAACGCGCGCGTCGGTGTGTGTTTCGTGTGTGTGTGTGTTGCAATATTAGCTGAAATTAAACGAATTTATCAACAAAGAAACAAAACGAACGTTTTTGTGAGAATGTTCTCATTTATAAAGCTTTAAGAATATTTTTGTCGATCCAAATAAAAATTCAACCAAAAAAAAAAAAAAAACAACATGTAATGTGTCGACGAGTAAAGAACCTTTCCGGGGCTTCAACAAAAATGAAGAGTGTACAAAGTGTTTCTCTTCTCTGGCATGGGCAATCTGGTGGACAGACCAGATGATGCTTAGCCTATATGTAGCTTATATTTTCTATATCTCTTTTATACACGAACAAATTAGTTATGTTCGCTTTTATCTACATCTTTTTTTCTTCTGGTTGCAAACCAGCTGAAATTAAATGAATTTATCAATTGAACGTTTTTGAGAGAATGTTTGATTTATAAAGCTTTTAAGAATCTATTCGTTTGATTCAATAAATGTTTTTTTTAAATCAGAAGTAATGTAATACAAAGAGTACAGAACATTTCAGGTTGATTGATAGGTTAGATTTTATGGCATGTCACCCTTGATTATTTCATAACGAGACTTTTGTTTTATTCATTCTTGTTAGGTTTCAAAATATTTAAACATTGTTAAAACTCGTTTTGTTCTATTTAACCTATAGATGGTCCCTAACACGTACTACCACTCCGGATCAGGGTGGAACTGGGAGTAATAGCAAATGAAAAGGTACTTTACACTCTCCAGACTCCAGAATTGGAACCTCACCACAAATGCTGTTTAGTGTCGTACCTAGGACACTTAGACCCTCAACCACCGCCTTCTAGCACATATATTTTATGGAAGCGCGGTTAAAGTTATGGGAAATAGACTCGTCGCCCGAGTTCAAATCCTGGATGTGGTCATTGCATTTCACTTAGTGCTAATACCTGGGAAAGGTATGAATCCTACTCTCCCTCCAGCTATGGATAATGTAGGGCATACTGGGCTCTTTAACCTTGGTTAGGCAACTGGTCTAGGAGAAGGAAAGTCTGAATTCAAACCTGTTGAACTCCGCTTAAGAAATTGACCTTGTGTCACATCCTTGCCTCGAGGTGTGAAGAATGTTTTAACTGTAACATGAAGTTCCAGTTTGTCGCTGAAAATTGAATATCGATAATATAATTCGTTTCGATTAACCTCTGACACGAAACCGAATTGTTTGTTAAGCAAATTCAAGAGAAATAGATTGTTCTTTAATTTTAAAACAATTATATTTTCATTGGAGTTTCTGAACAAATTACTCTCGGGCTCTGAAGGTTTGCTTGTTTTTTGAACAACACAAAACTAATCGATCCGAGTGAGTTTTTTTTTTTAATTACAAGCTTTACGCTGCTTATGCAGTATTTGAAAGTCCTATGTCAAAGGTTAAGCCGAAACTGAATGTAGACAAGGTGTAAGTAAAAAAAATAAAATCATAGAATTTAAACCGCCAAATTGTTTCCTCATGGATAATAAGAAAATGGCACAAGAAGAAAATGAGATTATTTCTTTGTATTCTTTAGATTTTGGGGACCATATGACCTTTAGGCACCCCTTTTGCTTTGCTAACTCATAAGTACATTTTTTTCATTTACACCGTTAACATCCGATTGTTTGTTAGGGGTTAGGGTTAGGAGTTAGGGTTAGGAGTTAGAGTTAGGGGTTAGTTTTATAATTAAAAAAACTCTAAAAATCGTCTGTTAACAAACAACCGGATGTTGACGGTGTAAATGAAAAAATGTATTTATGAATCAGGAAAGCAAAAGGGGTGCCTAAAGGTCATATGGTCTGATTTTTTGGACTGATGTCCTCATCTTTATTGCTATATACACAACGTTTCGGACGATGTGCCTTCCGACCTTCAAGTGTTTCTTGTCGATCACGGGAACCCTCTCGTCGAAGTCTAAAGCCGTGATATTGTAATCGGGAGCCTTCACGTAACTTCGAACCGAACCCTTTATTTAATCCATTGGGATATATTGTTCTCATCCTGTTAACCATGACCGGGTACAAGTGTTAAGCTATGTTAAGTATTCTATGTTATCTATCGCTAGTGGTCAGGATTGAACCTGCAATCTACAGATGATTGTCACTTAGAACTGTATTAACTCAATCCTTATATCCGATGCATCATGTATCATGCTGAAGAGGACGACTTAGATATGACACTGAAATAAAAGTAAAGTCATCGGGGTGGCCTAAAGTCAGTATCAGCCAGACAGCGAGTGAGTCTATCCCCTTTTCATTAGTTCTAGACCAAGGAGGTTGGTTTTGTAGTGTCTTGGGTGGAGCACCACACCTACCACCAGTTCTTCACTTTGCCGCACAGATCTCTGTGTTATACGCTGAGTTGATGTTAAGTATTCTATGTTATTTATCGTCCATAGTCGGGATTGAACCTGCAAGCTACCAAGGCTTGTTACTTAGAATTGTATCAAATTGACCCTAATATCCATTGTGTCATGTGCCCAGTTCAGACAAGTGAGAACATTTCTTTCTGGGTGATTGGATTTGGAGAATTGTGGAAATTTTCGGTGAGACAAAGGAAACACTAAGTAAACCTATAAACAGACATAATGATCACTCTTCAAATTCTTGCTTAGCACCTCTTGTATATGTAAGTAAGTGTGTGAGTATATATATATATATATATGTGTGTGTGTGTGTGTGTGTGTGTGTGTGTGTGTGTGTGTTTGCGTGTGTACATATATCTGTATATATACGTGGGTATACTTTGTTATATATATATGTATATATATATATATGTGTATATATCTATATATATGTACGTATATATGTGTATGTGTGTGTGTATATGGATGTGTGTGTATATATTATATATATATATATATATATATATATATTATATATACGTGTGTGTGTGTGTGTGTGTGTGTGTGTTGAAAGGAAAAATAAAGAAAGAAAATGCTGAATGGATAAAATTGATTTTATTTTATTTTACTGACACGTGTTTCGGCCAAGAGTTTATACATTTATATATGCACTCTATCTATTATCATTTTAGATACAAAGCAAAATAACAATAACTCTGACGAAGGCCGTTATTCCTTGTATACTAAAAAATTGTAGTTTTCTATTATTGTTATTTTATTTTGTATTTAAAATAATAATAGATAGAATGCATATGTATATGGATAAACTCTGGCCGAAACACGTGTCAGTAAAATAAAATAAAATCAATTTTATCCATCAGCATTCCTTTCCTTTATTTTTCTTTCAACATATCGTCGGATTCGCTTCCATTTTCAACTTATATATATATATATTATATATATATATATATATATATATATATTATCATAAGGTACACGTAATAACCTACTCGAGTTTCACCATAAGGATCTTCAGGGTTAAATCCATTGGATTAATCAAGATATTGATTAATTGCTCGATTTCACGTGTGTATTTTTTGCGATAAACGGTTGATTATAGGTTTCTATTAGGACCTATAATCAACCGTTTATCGCCGTTTATCAACCGTTTATCACGAAAAAATACACACGTGAAATCGACTGCAATTAATCAATATCTTGATAACTCCAATGGATTTAACCCTGAAGATCCTTATGGTGAAACTCGAGTAGGTTATTACCGTGTACCTTTAAGATAATAAATTTGCTCTACTAACGTATTGAGCACTTTATATTTGTTATATCGCTGTTTATCATTGTGAAACTTGCATCAACTAACCATCAACCACGGATTGATTAAATGTTCAACATCCCCGATAAATCCGCTGAAATATTACGACAAAGACAATGAAACTCGTCCGAACGAATCAATGTATAATAGTAAGTACATCTCGACTAAGAATTTCAAAAAAAAAAACAAACAAACAAACACCAAGTCAATTAATTTTTCAGACTGTCTTTCTTGGTGTAGACGTTCAAGTACATTTTGTTGTTTGTTGTTTTATTTTCATTTCATTTATTATTAATTTGTGCTCATTCCTTTGTCTCTTCGAAATAGATTCAGAGAAGGTTCAATGTCTTTGAAGCGATCATTACGGTCTTGTTAAAAAAAGAACCGTTCGAGTTCGATTTTTTTTATGTCTTGAGTCATCAGCCACAATAATTACTCATAAGAATAAATTCGTTGTTTCCCTTTTATCCACCATCTTTTTAACACTAAACGCGCGCGTGTGTGTGTTCGTGTGTGTGTGTGTGTGTTGCAAATTAGCTGAAATTAAACGAATTTATCAACAAAGAAACAAAACGAACGTTTTTGTGAGAATGTTCTCATTTATAAAGCTTTTAAGAATATTTTTGTCCGATCCAAATAAAATTCAACCAAAAAAAAAAAAAACATGTAATGTGTCGACGAGTAAAGAACCTTTCCGGGGCTTCAACAAAAATGAAGAGTGTACAAAGTGTTTCTCTTCTCTGGCATGGGCAATCTGGGTGGACAGACCAGATGATGCTTAGCCTATATGTAGCTTATATTTTCTCTATCTCTTTTATACGAACAAATTAGTTATGTTTCGCTTTTATCTACATCTTTTTTTCTTCTGTGTTGCAAACCAGCTGAAATTAAATGAATTTATCAATGAACGTTTTTGAGAGAATGTTCTGATTTATAAAGCTTTTAAGAATCTATTCGTTTGATTCAAATAAATGTTTTTTTTTAAATCAGAAGTAATGTAATACAAAAGAGTACAGAACATTTCAGGTTGATTGATATGTTAGATTTTATGGCATGTCAACCCTTGAATTATTTCATAACGAGGACTTTTGTTTTATTCATTCTTGTTAGGTATTCAAAATATTTTAAACATTGTTAAAACTCGTTTTGTTCTATTTAACCTATAGATGGGTCCCTAACACGTACTACCACTCCGGATCAGGGTGGAACTGGGAGTAATAGCAATGAAAAGGTACTTTACACTCTCCAGAACTCCAGAATTGGAACCTCACCACCAAATGCTGTTTAGTGTCGTACCTAGGACACTTAGACCCTCAACCACCGCCTTCTAGCACATATATTTTATGGAAGCGCGTGGTTAAAGTTATGGGAAATAGACTCGTCGCCCCGAGTTCAAATCCTGGATGTGGTAATTGCATTTCACTTAGTGCTAATACCCTTGGGAAAGGTATGAATCCTACTCTCCCTCCAGCTATGGATAAATAGTAGGGCATACTGGGCTCTTTAACCTTGGTTAGGCAACTGGTCTAGGAGAAGGAAAAGTCTGAATTCAAACCTGTTGAACTCCGCTTAAGAAATTGACCTTGTGTCACATCCTGCTCGTGCGGAGGGGTAGGTAAATATATATATATGATAAAAAAAGAATTAAGTGAATTTTCCAGGGGTTTCAACAAAAACGAAGACTATACAAAGTGTTATTCCTCTCAATGAAATATGACGAAACAGTCTGGGTGGACGGACCAGATAAAGTTTAACTTATATGTAGCTCATCCGTTCTCGCTCGAGGCCGCTCCATCGTGGTATAATGGTTAGCAAGCTAGTCTCGCAGATCCATTACTACTGAACAGTGAGTTCAATCCTCGCTTGATGCCCCATACTTGCGAGCTTGTTTCACATCATAGTGAAAGGGCTGTGTAAATACCCACGTTCTCCATCTCATTTCCTGGACACGTTCGTCATCTCACTTCAGTGTGGTTAGCAATCCAGAGGGAATAAAAAATAAAGTCTATTAAGAGACACCTGTATTGGAAGATTCAACGTCCAGCAAATTGGAGATGGTGTCTTGATAAAAGAATTAAAACAAAACAAAACAAAAAACAATGTAGAAAAGGCAATAGTAAACGACTTCACTCTACCTTTTAAGGAAAATCATCGTAATGTACAGTTCATAGATAAAGGAGATCAATAATTACTCATGTCCTATTTTTTCTAAGCCCTGTCGGCTGGAGCTTTAGAATACACCGACTGTAGAGGGGTAAGACTCCCCCCTCTAATGGGGCCACCTGTTGGCCGTGGGTGGCGACCCATGATGCTTAAGGACGGAATCCTGGGGGATGAGCAGTCCATGACATGCAACACTCCACTTAGACTCTTACTTAGGCTAGACGGGCGGTCAGGAAGGTCCCCTCCGATCAATCGGCTGGTCACGTCAAGCCCTAACACCTATATGATTACCCCAACCCTATTGCCCTTATGGCAACCCCCAACCGTTTTTAGGTACTAGAAAGCGGTGGCTGCGAGTCTTCATGTCCTGGGTATGATATTAAACTTTATCTGATGGTGAGGTTCCAGTTCTGGAGGTCTGGGGAATGTAAAGCACCCCTTTATAACCATTGTTCCCAGGTCCACTCTGACCCGGAGTGGCAGTACCTGTTAGGGTACATATATGGGTTAAATAGAAAAACACGAATTTATTAAAAAAAATGAGTATCTATTAAGAATGAATTTATTTCATAACTTAATTGGCATTAAATGACCCACTGAGGTTGATATGCCGTACAACCAAACAAAATAAACCAAACCTATTTTTTTCTATCTATCTATTCAGAAGGGGGAGAATGTTTATGAGTCGATTTAGGTGAACAAAGGGGTTACAGACACACAATACTGACACACAATCTATTGCAAGGTAGGGTTCAAGATAGCTGGTGAAGAAACAGTTGAAGTGAATAAGCAAAACCAAGCTCTGATGCAATATTCTGGTGCTTCTTATAAGAACCAATTAGTTGTTTCTTTTGTTTCACATCTTTTCATACCTTTTCACATATTAAAAAGATGTGAAATGTTAAGTTTCACATCTTTTTAACGTCGTTTCCTTTGTTTCACATCTTTTTACACCTTTTCACATATTTTAACGTTTCACCTCTTTTTTAACGTCATTTCCTTTGTTTCCCATCTTTTCACGCCTTTTCACATATTTCAACGTTTCACATCTTTTTAACGTCGTTTCCTATCTTTCGCATCTTTTCACATATTTTCACATCTTTTACGCATTGTTTCCCTTGTTTCACATCTTTTTTGCGCACGTGTGTGCGTGTTGCAAATCTGCTGAAATTAAATCTATCAACAAAGACGAAAAATGAACGTTTCTGCGATGATTTTCTGATTTATAAATAATTTAAGAATTCAATTCTCCGTTCTAAATAAAATTTTCGAAATCGAGGAAAATATTTAAAATTTTAAAAATAAAATGAATCACATCTGCTTCTTTGCACCATCTTGGCGCTTGAAACATAAATACATATTTTGTTGGGAAGAATAAACACTAAGACACTTTTTGTGTGCACACTTGTTTTATTTATTTCTTAACTAAGACATATTTTCCTTACATATAACCCAACATGTGGCCGGGTTAGCGTGGTCTGTAGAGCATCTACTTAGGAATCGCATCGGGGTCGATATCGGTCCTCGCCAACTCAGCGCATGAGTAGCACAGCTTGGGTAATTTAATCTGTGCATCTGGAAAATGTCGGTAGATGTGGTGCTCCACCTCAGCAAAAAAGCAATTTCCCTAGTCTAGCTTTAGCGAAAAGAGTATAGACTCCCCCGCTGTTCGGTTAATAGTTACAATAGGCCACTCTGTAAGCTTTTATTTTATAACCCAATTACATTCGGGAAGTAGGCACCACATAAGATACATGGTGGGAACAATATGTGCACTTTAATTTCACACATGTGTGCACCTCAACTTCTGGGAAGCAACCAATTAAACGTTTAAACTATTCTTCTAGCTTCTAGTACTTTTTGATCACATGACTGAAATTATCCAATCCCTGCCAAGTTTTCAAATTGATCTTGGGGGTCATCACCTGTTACTCACACCTATTTGACTTAATGTCCCTAGGTACAATTTCTAATTAGAAAACCACATTACAGAACCACAAGGTTTCGATTTCGATACCGGCACTCGCCAACTAAGCGCATTAGTAGCACGGCTTGGAACTGTGCGGTAAAGTGGGGAGCTGATGGTAGGTGTGGCGCTCTACTTCAGACACAAAAGCAATCTCTCTGGTTTAGCGTTGTCCGGTTAATACCGAAAATAGTCAATTCCGCCGACTTTACTTACACTACTGTCAAAACAATAAATACAGCTATTCTATTATTTAACATTTGGTCTAAAATCGATCAACTCATAATCAATAATTGAAAACTAATTAATCAGTTCCTTCTTTATTTTTCCTGTCTAGCGCAAATTCTTTTCGTCATTGTCAGCCTCGTTTTGACGTAATGATTACTGTCGTTGTTGAAAAAAAGGAATTCCAACTTGACTAGCGACTAAAAATTGCACTTCGGACGGTCGGAGAGGCCCCCTCCGATCAATCGGCAGACCATGTCAATCCATAGCACCTATATGATTGCCCCAACTCTATTGACCTTAAGGCAAGCCCCAACCATTTTTATCGCATATGTGCTAGAAAGCGGAGGCTGAGAGTCTTAATGTCCTGGGAATGACGTTAAACTCTATCTGATGGTGAAGTTCCAGTTTTGGAGGTTTGGGGAATGTGGAGCACCCCTTCATTACCAGGTCCACTCTGCCCCGGAGTGATAGTACCTGTTAGGGTTCCATCAACGGGTTAAATAGAAAAATGTTTATAAAAAAGTACCCATCAAGAATGAATTTATTTCAAAAATTTTGTTGGCATTAAATGACCCACCGAGGTTGATATGCCGTAAAACAAACAACAAACAAACAAACAAATAGCACTTTCAGATACAAATTCTCAAATATTTTCAAGCTACAATCTGGCAAAATTTTAATTATTTTGCGGAACAATCATATCAGCAAAATGACTTTTGAAACATTGTTATTAGAAATAGAAAATGAATCAACCATTTGTCTTAACATGAAGGAAATATAGCGAAAAATCATTATAATGAATCGTGTATCTATTCAAAAGTATTTCATGACTCTCACCCGGCCTTCGGGTCGGGGGTCCAGTGAGCTTCGGCCGCTGAATCGGTATGTTGTAATAATAGCGTCGATCCCAGGGGGCCATCCCCCCAGGCAACACCTGCCCCCTCGATTTAAAGGGACAGGGCTGGGTTTATTGGCCAGTGCCTGAGGCGCCCCCTTGAGGGATACACGCAATTTTTCACCCGCCATCCCATGAACTTCGGTTTGTGGGTAGATCCCACGTTAATAGGGCCTTTGTGCCTGACCTGGTACGAGTTGGGTTCTGGGAAAATACAGACCTTTCACCCGGCCGGATTGACATTTGGACATTTTTTTAACGTGGTGAGACACGCACAAACCGTAGCTCATGTGGTGGCCTATGCAAAAAGTCCGTGATTCCTTCGGCATTCCTATTTTTGGGATGCCTCAGACACCGTGCAATAAACCCGGTTCTAGCCTTGGCCCTTTTTTAGACAAAGGAGCATGTCCTGCCTGGGGGAGATGCCTCCCCCTCCTCTGGGATCACGTGATTTAATTTTACTAACCGGTCCAAACTCCTGGACACGGTGCACTCGGGGCCAGTTTAAGTATGCATCTAATTAAAAGTACATCCGGGTAATTCACAGATGCATTCATATTCATCTTCTCACTTAAAAAAAAAAAAAGAATCAAAGGTAGGTCGGTAGAAAAAGCCTAAAAAAGGTCAAAAGGTCATAATAATTTCCAAAAATAATTCTTTTTCCCAAACATCTTATTATAATGGAGATTGTGTGTTTTTCTGTCTGTAACCGAAACTATATTACTAATAGAGTCACAATTAACATAGTTATTTACGTCACATTCTTCATGATTTTATTTATATTTAAACCTGAATTATTAATAAAATTGCTTCACCTTTTTATTAGTGTTGTCCATATCTACATACGAATAACATGCAATTGTATTTATATATACAAAAAATAGGGTTTGCAGTGTGAATGGGAAGGCTAATTTGTATATTGATATTAAAAATGTGATTTTATTAAATGTGTGCTTAGTATTATTGATTTCTAATTGTTTGCTTTTATTTTAATGAATATAACCAAAAATCTCTTCAATAAATCTTAAATAAAATCAATTAACAAGAAAAAATAACAATCAAAGACGGGAGTGATGGAAGAGTAAGTTTCATTTCTATTTTTCTATTATACCTTCACTCTGTTACATATCTTTTTATCTGCCTTCTTATTAGACTTTCTAATTTAATACGATATTTCATTACATTAAAACTTAAATACTTGCACCCGGAGGGTGCATATATTTGCTAGTTTCTATAACGTCTCTATTTTAACATATTGAAGTAAAAAGTAAAGTCGGTGGATTGGCCTATTGTCACGATATCACGGGCAGAAGAAATAGACATCTTGGAGAGACGTGTCTGTTTCCTCGAAAACACAAACTAGCACTCTCCTTCCAAGTTTACCCCCCGGTTCCTACGAACCGAACTGACCAACCAGAGAATGGCCACCAGGGTCAGCGAAAGACCAAACACTGTAAATTTAGAATGACCGTTATTTTTTATATCTACTCCACCGTAATGTAACAGTAATATTATAAGTGTTTGCAAAATATTTGTATTAATTAATAATTACTTGAAGCTATAATTTTTTTACAAATCATTATCATTATTTACTTAAAACCATGTAATTGTTTGCAAAGAATGCTGACTTCATCATTAAATAACATAGGGTTAATATACGGTAAAACCAATCAGCCAGGCAAATATATCGATCGTGACCAAAGTCTAAAGTATTTTTGAGATTTTTTAAATATAAGGTGTGTGTTAAAAGCCCACTCCTATTTATAGACCCGGCGAAAACTATGTGATCAAAATCTTGGTCAATCACTGGCAGTACTCTGCTGCTGATACAATACTTAAACCGACACTACTGGCCATAACTACCTTGACTTTCGTGGAGGACGAACATAGGATTAAATCACTGGACCTTTAACAATACGCAAGATAGGTCTTATACGCAGGATAGGACTTATTCGCTTACCAAAGGATTCAATAATTCAGGACTTACTTACTTTAAGCCCTTTTCAACTGGCCAAGGATGGCATTTAAAAACTTAACAATAACCCATTCTGAAGTTTATGTAAAATGAAGTAAAGTAGGTGAAGTCGTGTATTGTCGGTATCAGCTGGACAGCGAGGAAGTCTATCCCCTTTTTACTAGCGCTGGACTAAGGAGATTGGTTTTGCGCCTGAGATGCAACGCCATACCAACCATCAGCTCCACAGATTACCGCACAGATCCAAACTATGCTACTCATGCGCTGAGTTGGCGAGAAGCCGGTATCGAACCCGGAACCTTGAGGCTCCAAGGCAGATGCTTTACCGAATGAGCTAAACCGAGTCTACTTAAATTAACACTTTGTAAATGTTTTTTTTTAAGATACAATTATTTTTTTTTCCAATAGGTACCCTGTATTTTTTAGAAAATATGTAATCTACTCTGCATACCAAACCGAGGTATAATTTCAAGTGCATCAATAAAAATTAGGATATCAAATGATAGTCTGGCGGAGTGACCTGTCAGATTTACTTAAGGTGATCAGCTTCTTTGTGTCCCTGTAGTCCCTGCAGTCCCTCTTCTGTCATGTGTAATTGGCGCCATTTTTTGCATTCTCAAATCTCTGGTGAGTCCGCCAATAGATTTGATGCTACGTATTAACATCTACCCAATGAGCAAATCAGTAGCGCTTTGCAAGTGTTTCTCCATTTTCCTGTTCAAATTCTAATCGATTGCCATAACCGCTCTCATAGATTCCTCATCTACCATTGCATCTGGATTAGAAATAAACTATGTAAATATTTTTGGCACTTGGTGGCAACAGTCTGATATTTTAAGCACTCATTTGTACAATTTAGACTTTTGAATCGCCGTTTATTGTTTTTATTGTGATAATGAGGATTTTATTATTTTCTTTCGACTCACAGCGGCCACCCAAGAATCATGTATCTAATTCCGTTACATGTGTTAGTGATTATTCTTCCTAATCCAATTGTATTTCATAGGAGTATGTGACATTTAGAGTTAAAATGTATCGGCAAGAAGTAATATTCTGTTATGATCATAGACCTCTTCCGGAACATCGGATAATCCTGTTTTGTTTTTATAAGATAACTGATACACCAAAGAAAAATCATATCTATGTGTATTATGTATAATATAGTCCGCAACGAACAGGGAGTTAAGGGTTGACCTAAGGCCTAGATTGGTTTTTCCTGACCACATTCTAAAAACTTGTATTTGGTATTTTTCTCGAATAGAATAAAAACAATTGTATTGTGGGAGCTGACCGTCCCATGGGAAGAACATGTAATAAATGCCCACGAAAAAAAAATCAAAGTATGACGAGTTATTGGCGCAATGTCGAACCAACGGTTGGAAGACATCGTGCCTTCTAATTGAAGTGGGTTCAAGGGGATTTACGGCAAGATCGGTGTGTAAAGGTTTATCAGATATCGGTCTTGTCGGGGAAAAAAAAGACATCAGTTAAATCCATTACTGACACAGCTGAAAGAAGTGCCAAATGGCTATGGTTAAAGAGACATAGTACATGGGAAAATACCCAAGAAAATCTCACTTAGATTCAATTAATTTTTTTTTTTTTTTTACAATTAATCTGAAATGCTTGGTTTGCAACTTGGAGGATTAACCTTTGGCTTAGGCAGTTAAATGCAATTTTCAAGACGGACTATTTTAAGAGTCAGTAATTCTTTTGTAAGATAATGGTATAAATATTTTTTAAATCCGATATTTTTAACAACTTTTAGCGCCTCCCCACCACACTTATTCTTTTATCTTTTTTATTTGATTTCATTAATGTTTCTTTCCTCCCCTACTGGAGAGGAAAAAATTAAACAACGCAAATGACTTAGGCCTTTAGTATTTTTCAAATATACATATAAATTTTATTTTATCCCGATTGAATAATCCTCATATACAATTGTTAACCTTTTTTTATTTTTTATTTTTAGTAAATAACGGCCGAATTTTAGCCCCTACCCACCATTCGTTTATTTATGTATTTAGTTTCCTTAACGTTTTTACCCCTCCTCCCTCCTAGGAAGGGGAAAAATAAATATATTTACCCATATATTAACGTTAGTTTTATTTTAACCCGATTAATTACTTCTATATTTGTAAAACAAGTTTTGGGGAAAAAATTTTTTTAGAAAAAACACATTTCATACAATTGACTATTTTTTTCATCCGAATTAAAAAAAATTTTTTTTAAATAACGGCCGAATTTTAGCTCCTCCCCACCATTCGTTCTTCAATTTATTCATTTATCTATTTAGTTTCGTTAACGTTTTCTTTTTTTACCCCCGTCACGGGAAGGGGAAAATAAATATATTTACTTGTATATTAACGTTAGTTTTATTTTAACCCAATTAATTACTTGTATATTTGTAAAACGAGTTTTTAACCGAGTATATTTGGGAATAAAAATTTTAGAAGAAAAAAAACTCAGTTCATACAATCAACTATTGTTATTTTTTTTTTCATCCGAATTAACTCTTTTTTTTATCATTCATTAACTAAGTGTACATATTGTTAGGCCCTTCGCATTTCGTAAGACATATATATTCAGTATTCATTTTCGACCAACGAAATATTTTAACAAATAGATAATTATTCACTTTGTACAAATAAGTTTTGATAAACGCATTTTTACACTTCATTTTCATCTGATTTCAATTTTCTTTTTCTATTTTAAAAATCCTTTCTTGCATATTCATGCATTGTTTTTTCTTTTCTCTTCTTCTTCTTCTTGTCCATTAATTTTGCACCAAAAGTATCGTCCCAGCCATGACAATGAATTATTTTTTTTTTAAATGTCTGAGCCACGTGAACCTGTTTTTAACAACAACTCTGAACGCTGATTGGCTTTAGAATTAACTAACCAGATTTACAGAGCCCGAGATCTGGCATACTCTATTTAAAGCCAATTATTCTGTTGGCGTTGAACGAACTGGTAGCGCATTAGGATTTGATCATCTCTAATGGGGTCTAACTGACGAGGGGGGTATTATGTTGGAAACCCCCCCCCCCCAATAAACCAATTAATAACATAACTGACGACGCTGTCCAGCGCTGTTTAGTCAAACGTATCCCAAACATATAATTATAAAAATGATAAATTCAATTCAATAAGTTTTACTTTTAATTACTGACAACTTAAACAAATAGATAAACCACTGACGATGAATAAATGTATTTTTAAAGAAAAAAATAAATATTCTATGGCGTAGGTGAACCATTGCTAAAAATGTTATTAGATATAGAATAGGTTTCTTAAAATTTAAAATTTCTTCCATTGAATTTTTTTCTAGATGGTTACACTATTCAGTGTGTGCCCAGAGGTAAGAAACAAAAACAAGGTTATGTACATTTCTTAGACGTCATAACCGATTTTACCATATTGCTACTGTATATATGTATAATTGTAAAATATTTCATTCTTGTTATGGATTGATTTATGAAGACATTTAATATGTTTAAATAGACGGTTAGCGAGATAGTTAATTGAGAACAGGGATTTGAGATCGTCTGGTGAGTTGAGGAAATGGGAGAAGTAATTTTTATTAGTTAAAGAATTGGAAAGGAAAAGAAGAAAAAAAGACAAAAGAGTATTGTTTGAAAAAAAACGGATTAGATAATATTGAAAAGAAGAATAGTTTATTGATAATGGATTATCGAAAGAAGAAAAAAGAAGACTTGATTCTTTAAAAAAATGAACCAGAGAGAGTAATTGAAAGTGTGAAAAATTACTTAGAAAAAGAAAGGAGCTTATATTTTTTATGTAACTAAAAGAAAAGAAAAGAAAGATATTTATTGGACTGTAAACAAATTTTGTGTTTCATAAACTTTTATGATTTTGTTGTCGGTTTTTTTTAAGTAAAGAATAATTTTTTTTTTTAATAAAAATAATTATTTATCACTTGTAAATTGTCTCATTGACTGAGTTTATTTTTTATTTTGTTTGAAAAGAAAAAAATTCCATATCCCCCCCCCCTTAAATATTTTTCCTTGGAGAGTCAATTGCCTAACCACTTAGGACCCACACGTCACGAAGAACACATCGTGACAATTATATATATATATATATATATATATATATATATATATATATATATCATGTGTATATATATGCATATATATACACACACACATATATATATGTGTGGTGTGTGTGTGTGTGTGTGTGTGTATAATGTATATACACTGTGTTTTAAATTATTGACGAGGTGACATTTTTTATTTTCTCCAAGAACTACCTTTACCGAAACTTTCACAGTATAATGGGAATATGTATATACGTAGGCTGTATAAAAATGGTATTGTTCTGTGCAACAGGAAACAAACGGTGGCCATTTGCAATATTAACACGATATAGAAGTGTGCCAGGCTATAAACGAGTGTCATTATAATCGTGCAATTATGGGTCGCAGATGTGACTTGATCCCTTCTTAGAAAGATATTGTAACATCTGAACTTTCCAAAGGCAAATCTACATTAGCAATATTGAAAATAATTGGAAGATATCACCAAATTGTGAAAATATTTCTAGCAGCTCCTACGAAGGTCCGTAAGAGAGTCAATAAGAATCACTCGAGGGTTGTTTTCCGGCGTTCTTTGTCAATAATGAAACTTGACGCTGTAAATAACGCAGACCTAACCTGTGGAGCAATTTACAGTTGCATTGAAGAAGCAACAGTGCCCAGAAGTACTCGCTATTGTCTTCTGAAAAAGGTCGGGACATCAGTGAGACCAGTGACAAAATCTCGATTGACAAAAGTATACATACAAATTCGTTTGAAATGGGCAAAGGAGAACATGAAGGTCGATTTTTAGAAAGTTCTGTTCACAGATGAAATGTTATACTTGATGGTCAGGATGGTTTGAATAAAGGTTGAGTCATAAAAGAACGAGATCGTTATCAAAGCTTGAGACGCCAACAAAGAGGAGGAGTTATTATGGGATGGTATTATTAGAGATATCATGGTTGTTCCGTGGAGAGTGCCTGGTGATTCGAAAATAACCACAGATGATTATATAACCATGTATTATGTTCTCCAGTTTTTTTTAATCTAATCTAATATATATATATATATATATATATATATATATATATATATGTGTGTGTGTGTGTGTGTGTGTGTGTGTATGAAAACAAAGAATTTAAGATTTTAAGAAAAAAATGAAATGAAACTAAACGAGATAAATTAAATATGATCTTTGGGCGCTTCTCGCAAACACACCTGTCCAAACCGAACCTCTCCAAAAGAACTCAGGTAAAACAAAGTTTTAAACAAGATTGTGTCATCTCCACATTAAATGGCAAGCTTCTGAAATTAATATACCATTTCACATACCTCGGTAGCAATATCTCATCTCCTGAACATTGATGTCAACATACACATAAGAAAGGCATGGGCTATAAATAGGTTCTCGACCATATCAAAATCCAATCTCTCTCTGATAAAATAAAACAGTTATTATTCCAAGCTGTAGCTGTGTCTGTACTATTGTATGACTGCACCACCTGTACTTTAAAGAAGCACTTGTAGAAAAAAAGGAGATGGAAATTACACAATGATACTACCTGTTGTTTTGGACAAATCTATAAAAAAAAGTAATTGTACGGCCACTTACTTTCCATCTTACAAACCATCCAAGTAAGATGAAAAAGACATGCTGGGCACTGGTGGAGATGTAAGGACGAACTCATAAGTGATGTTTATCCTATAGACTCCCATACATGGACACACCAGTGCTGGCCGACCAGCAAAGACTTACATTAATCAGCTCCGTATGAACACTGGATGCTGTCTAGGAGACCTACCACAGGTGATGGCCAATAGGGACAAATGAAGAGATTGAAGGGAATCCGTGCTATCAGCATAACTTGATGATGATGATGATGATCTTAGTCTGGCATAAGGTCAAACGTATAGAGCGCTTAAAACTGAACTTACTGCTGTGTTCTGGTATGACACTGAACTGAATCTAATGATGAGGCTTCATTTCTAAAGATCTGGAGAGTGTGATGTACTCCTTCATAGCTTCATTACTAACCAGATCCACTCTTAACTAAATTGGTAGTACTAGTTAGGGTCCCATCTATGTGTGAAATATATCTGTTTAAAAATTATTCCTATTCGATAAAAAAAACAATCTCAAGAAACAACTACACAAAATATGTAAAGGAATACGTAAAGGAAAAGGAATACGTAAAGGAAAACGAAAGCGAGGCTTTCCGGTCAAAGAAGCGGGGAGAAGATAAAGAGATATATAACAAATGGCCGTTATCAGATCAAAAGATATAAATGCTTAGGCATGTTAGCGGATGTGAAGACCGGATCAAAAGATAAAGATGCGTAGGAGTATCTATGAATATAAAGGCCAGACAGTTCGAGCGGAAAATCCTACTTCCGTCCGCACGATATGCAACAACCATGTCGTTGAGGAAGTGTTGAAACTTGTCGTTGTTGCAAACTCCCTAAACTACTTGTTGCCAATAGCCACACGAACAGTTTCCCTGCGTCCCCAGCGCTTTAGAGACATTACTTTTGGGATCATTGTTTTGAGTTATACTCGCTGTAGAAGATTACCTCAAATCTGGCACTGATCGCTAAGAGCTTATTGTGCTCCCAATAGTTTTTTGGCCAACCATTCCACCGGATGAAAGAGCACCCTGGTGGGTAGTGTAAACAGAACGCACCCCCACCCAATTAAACTGGCGACTAATGTCTACTGTTAACTTCGTCTAAAATAACTTAAACAGATTTTAAATCGTAATGTAACTTTATTCATTCAGTTGGTTGACTGGTTGGTTGGAGTTTACAGCATGTCAGCCCATTGGGTCATATCATGCCGATGACACACGAATGCATGGTTGAGTGTCGTGCTAAAGATTATTTGGTCTGCATCGAAATTCTCCCTTTGGAAGGCTTCTCCGAAGAAGAGTGATAAAACTAATAAAAAGAATAAGGCTGACTTCTGATTTAGGTCGGAAAATTAAAACGGGAAGTTTTTTGGTGGTACCCAAAGACAGTTTAACTACAGTCTATGAATTAACATTTTGCGAATTGGGTTACGGTTTTAGGGGATTATGATTGTTTTTAATTACGTATTGCTTAAAAAAATAAACAAAAACCCCAAATTACTATACGTTTAATTAACCATTGAAATTAATTATTGAATCTATTATTGAGAGAGTTGTTTGTGTTAATATTGCAATGTATAATTTCAATTAAACTTAGTTTTAAAAATATTTTTCAACATTAAATGTATAGTAATTTGGGTTTTTTATTGTTTAATTTTTAAGCAATAAGTAATTAAAAACAACCTTAATCCCATAAAACCGTAACCCAATTTGCAAAATGTTAATCCATAGACTGTAGTTAAACTGTCATTGGGTACCACTAAAAAACTTTCCGTTTTAATTTTCCGACCTAAATCAGAAGTCAGACAAGAATAAAAGGTTACTGTTACAAAGAGAAATTAGAGAAATTAGGATTAACTACTTTACTAGAAAGAATATGAGAGGTGATCTAATTGAAACTTTAAAAATAATTAATGGACTTTCTAATTATGGTAGACATTTTTTAAATATTTCTCCTTAAATTGAAAATTTACTGACAAGGCAGATTTCAAAAACTAAGTTTATTGACCAATTGGATTTTTGTTAATGGGGTAATATATTGTCTAATCAGATCAAAAACAGCAACGGTGTACAAAAAAAAATTAAGATTGAATTGGATGATTTCAAAAATAATGGTAAGAAAAAGAAATTAAGAGAGCATTTTTGGGAACTAATAAATGAATTGCTTAACAACTTAATCATACCTATCTGTATATAGATATTGTATTAATACTGTATATGTTATGTGCAAAGATTCTTTTTTTAAGGTTGATATGAGAAGATAGCAAGAAGGAGGGATGTCCAAGGAGATATAACAAACACATGACAATAATTACATCACGTGACGTGCCCAATATAGAGAAAAGTTAAAGAATCTGCTTTTTATCTGGAATATAAATTACCTCATTTTACTGGAGAGTTCCTCGTTTTTTTTAAAAGAATTTTTTTTTATCAATTGTGGTTACGTAAGGATTAACACTTGAGTGTCATTCACCTACTTAACAAACAGAACTATTTTTTTTTTACTATCTTGACGTTCTCTAACGTCTTAAAGGGATCTAATGTCTTACAGGGAAATGCAAAATCTGAAGTGAAAAAAGCTTAAAGTTCGTTTGAAAATGTCATTACAAGAACCCCAATGATCACCCATTGAAGAAAAATGTAAGTTTATTATTCTTCTTTCTTTTTTCTTTTTCCATTGTAAAGTCCTATGTTGTTTAAAAATATCATCGTCAACAAATCGAACAATTATTTTTCAAAATACGTGCTCTTTGAATGATATTTTCCTAATTATACCGCACACACAATCACGTATTTCTTGTCTTCTATAATTCTGCCACTTTAGATGTTCTATAAATCTGTTGCTGTATTTATGCTCGATGTAACTAACAACATCAGACTGCTTAATGATTCAATTTATTCATTCGTACACAATAAATTCATTCTTATTACACAAGATCTTCTTCCTGAAGTAACAATCAAGTAAATCTAATATACAAGAATACAAAATGAATTTTTTTTCAATGATAGATGTAAAAATACCCTTTTAATGTAATAAAAATGCAAAAACAAAATTTTAGAAAAAAAAAACTATTGTCTACTACAAATACTTTCAGAAACTGACCAGTATCTTTAAATACCACCTTTAATGAATAAAAGGCAAAATGTTACCTTAAAAAAAAAATGATTTAAATAATAATATCCCCCCCCTCCGATGCTTACGAAATCCCAGTCTACCCCGATTTATCTTTAGCTTTTTGCAAACAGTGTAACCTTAATTTTATGTTTGATATTTTTTAAGTTTAATTAAACCGACCGATTTTATTGATGTGTATTAAAAAAAAAATAGGTAGAGGTAAGCAATAATTATGATAATTTATCTTGTTACAAAAAATGCAATACCAGTTCGTTATTATTCGGTTGTTCTTGAGAATATTTTCTTACAATTTATATTCTTTTCTTGGTATACAAATATTTTCTAATTATGATCAACAAACTCGAATATCTTTAAACGGATTATATTCTTTCGGGAAGACTAGGTTTTTCACCCTCAGAATATGCAGTGTATTTATTCAATGTATTTTTGACAAGATGTGGATGAAATTTGTGTTTTTCCAATGTTGTTGTTGTTGTGTGTGTGTGTGTGTGTTTTTGAATGAATCTGACCTTTAAAACAGAACATTACTCGTGCTTTACTTACCCCCCTCCTCCTAACTTCAGCCATCAATATGGCGAGACCCTGTTGGAAACTGGGAGTTTTCGAGTAGGGGGGACTACGTAATTTACAACTGTCTGGAAGGTCAGACCCGTTCAAAATTCTAACCCTAATTCTGCCTAGATTTCTTCTTAAAATAAACGAGAAAAATGATATCTATAAACCATCTCATTTGCGACGATTTTTGTATATTCCTATTCTCAATGAGTTATATGCCAATCAGCAGCGCACGCACACAGATTTTTAGTGGGAGGCAACAGGAAGAAGTTGGCCAGAGATTTGAAGAAAATATTAACGAGAAAAAAATTGATATCTCCAAAAACAGCTCATTTGCATCGATTGGTTTTTATAGGAGAACAAATTCTTAGAATATCAAGATCTACTTAAAGAGGATAAAATAAAAAGTCGGGGGATGGGACGGATATAAGAGTAAAATACCAAGATGGAAATAAATTTTGTTATATATAGAAATCTTTTAAATTAAGAGTCATTATGTCCTACTGAGGAGGTGCAGTGGGATAAAAGTTGGATGGGGGTGTAGGGTAACAAGGGGTTTATTTTATTTTGGTTTGCAGAAGTGTCTTCTTTGAATTCTTGAGACATTTTTTCACTCCTCTTGAGACTATTGGTCATGTGAGAAACTATACTCTTTTCTCATCTTCTTTTTGGTTATAACTATAAGTAAACACCCAATTCTTATCTCTTACCAATGAAATAAATCATATTACCACGCAACCCTGTCGATGGGGCTGAAGAATACACCAACTGCTTCTCTGGACAGGGGAAAGACCTACCACCTGTTGGCTGTAGGTGGCGACCCTTGATGCTTAAGGACATAACCCTGGTGGCTGAGCAGTCCATGACATGCCACAGTCCACTTTGGTCCTTACTTAGGCAAGACGGGCGGTCGGAGAGGTCCTTTCCGATCAATCGGCTGGTCACGTCAAGCCCTAGCACCTATATGATTGTCCCAACCCTATTTCCCTTATCACAACCCCCCTTTTTATTATATATGCGGCTAGAAGGCGGGGGCTGAGGGTCTTCATGTTCTGGGTATGACGTTAACCTCTATCTGATGGTGAGGTCCCAGTTCTGGAGGTGGGGAATATGGAGAACCCCTTCATCACCATTGCTCCGAGGTCAACTCTGACCCGGAGTGGTAGGACTTGTTAGGATCCCATTTCTGGGTTAAATAGAAAATTGTTTATATAATTGAGTTTAGAAAAGTTCTTCGAAACTATCGCAACGAATCTTTCACAATTTTGGCGGCATTAAATGACCCACCAAGATTTATATGTCGTAAAACCAAACAAACAAACCAGCGAGATAAATTCTATCGCCACATTGTGGCGATGAAGACCTTTCAAACTTAAATGGGATAAAACTTAACATTACCCTTTATATAATCAAAAATTGTTTGGTTTCTCTTTGGATCATTGTGTACACTTTACCTGTTTTGTATATATATATATATATATATATATATATATATATATATATATATATATAATCCAAAAGTCCAAGAAGAAATCTTCCTTACGACACAAGAGTTTTATTTTTTTTTAAAACCTGTCGCAGTTTGAGAGCTCAATGTGTGCTCTTAATATTAGTCACAGAGCAAATATATAAGTAAAGAAATAACAAAAGACTTGGAGATTTAGCGTTATAGTCTATTTCAGGGAGCTTAGACAAATTGTCTAACTCTCCCGACTCATCAGATGCGAATGATGAATTCTTTATTACTTTAAAGGCATTTGAAAACAGATTTTTATTTTTTTTATCTTTTAAAATTTGGCGGAAATGCTCATATTTGAAACTACAACAAATTTTTTTTTTTTTTTTTTTGCAACATCAAGGTTTTCGTTTGGAATTCATATCACAGGACTATAAAATAAAAAAATAAAAACATAAAAATCTGTTTTCAAATGCCTTTAAAGTAATAAAGAATTCATCATTCGCATCTGATGAGTCGGGAGAGTTAGACACTTTGTCTAAGCTCCCTGAAATAGACTATAAAGCTAAATCTCTAAGTCTTTTGTTATTTCTTTACTTTATATATATATATATATATATATATATATACATTGTTATTTCATGTTTTATGTATTAAACACTCATGTTTATTGCTTATGCGAGTTGTTTGTCTTTCCTTACCGAATGTTCAGTGTTAGTGTATATATGTATACATTAATGCGTCATAAGGACATTAATGTTAGTTATATACCGATACGCACAGTTCTTATAGGAGTATTTACAAATTCTAGCAGTTCTAAATGACATTACTCCTCATGGGCTGCTGTGCTCAGAAAACGCTCTATTTATCAAAATGAATGTATGTGTGACAATAAATGGGGAATATGTTAACTAATAAACACAAATTCAACGTGAATAAAAAGATTTTAAAAAAAAAAGGATTTTTTAATTTCTAGGTTTTAGGAAAATATTGATTACGAAATGTTTCGTCCGTAAATAAGTAATCTATTAACCGCATGTTTGAGACCCTTTGACGGAACTAAAATTATATATATATATATATTAAATAATGGTGGCCGTGTACCGTTGGACTCCCTCCTTTAAAAATGGTCTTATGGATCGTTCTGAAAATTTCTTCGGAATAATATCGATTTTAGATTATGAACAGATTTTTTACGGTAAAGTTACCCGTTTATTATTTTATTTTTAGAAGGGGGTGGCAGTTTGCTACGTTACTTTTACGTCAAACAGGACCCCCCCCCCTCAGATGGTGTTTCGACGGTACACATCCGACGAATTTCTTGTCCTTAACCACCTAGCTGCCCTCCTGTATTTTAGCAGTACAAATACCTCAGTAGTGCTCGTATCATTGTATGGCTGTTTTGATCGTAATTCCAACCAGCTCTTGAAGATATTATAAAATATTACCATTGCTAAACTTTTTCACAATTTCCAGCTTAGGGGAGTCAGTAGTTGCGGTCGTCATTTTGAAAGTAAATTATTTGGTTAACAACGCCGACAAAAATGAAACAAAATTGCCTATTTGACGTAAAACTGAAAGTTTTATAAGAAAATTTTTCGAGTGGAGGGGCGTCCCTATGATACACGTCTATCAAAATAAAACCTTCTTAAAAGGTATGTACGTATAAGATTATATGAAATCATGGACCATATGACCTTTAGGCACCTCTTTTTTATCTCAATTAAGAAAGGACATGTTTTTCATTTACACCGTCAATATCCGGTTGTTTTAACAGACGATTTTTAGATTTTTTTAATTATAAAACTAACCCCTAACTCTAACCCCTAACAAACAACCGGATATTGACGATGTAAATGAAAAACATGTCGTTTCTTAATCGAGATCAAAAAGGGGTGCCTAAAGGTAATATGGTCCGAAATTATTCAAACATTCACAAGAAAATGTTGAACAGATACAGAATTAAACTTATGTAATTGATTGAATGAATTAACATAGAAATCATTATTTATGTTGCAGGCTTTTTTTTATTTTGCTAGTTTTGATTGTGATCCTTTCATTCTTATTGTTGTATATCACTTTTTTGTTTTGCCTTATATCCTTTCATTCTTATTGTTGTATATCACTTTTTTTTTTTGCTTTAAGGTGATCCTTTCATTCTTATTGTTGTATATCACTTTTTTTTGCTTTAAGGTGATCCTTTCATTCTTATTGCTTTAAGGTGATCCTTTCATTCTTATTGTTGTATATCACTTTTTTTGTTTTGCTTTGGTGTATCCTTTCATCACTTTTTTTTGTTTTGCCTTATGGTGATCCTTTTATTCTTATTGTTGTATATCACTTTTTTTTGTTTTGCCTTATCCTTTCATTCTTATTGTTGTATATCACTTTCCTTTCATTCTTATTGTTGTATATCACTTTTTTTTTTTTTTCCTTTCATTCTTATTGTTGTATATCACTTTTTTTGTTTTTGATCCTTTCATTCTTATTGTTGTATATCACTTTTCCTTTCATTCTTATTGTTGTATATCACTTTTAAATCGATATTTACTAAGCTTATATACGGCAGTATTGGTAACCCTGTAATAATCGAACCCACTTCCCAGTTGTAATAATTCTGTGAAACTTGCTTATTAACCATCCCACCACCACCACGGAAAGGTTATACATTTTACATGAGTTTTTTTAAATTAAATCTTTGGATCATTCTTGTAAATCAGTGTGTTAAGCGTATTAGTTACCTCAAATGTATGACGTATCCGAAACCATGACAATCGTAATATAATTTGAAAGATGATATTTTAAGCAAAATTTATGTTTCAAAAGGAAAGGAGACATATCTACACTCAACGGTAAGCCTCTTAAGCCAGTAGAACAATTCACATACCCAGGTAGTAATAACTCATCCACAGAAAGTGATGTAAATATACGAATAGGAAAAGCATGGTCGGCCACAAACAAATTATCAGTAATATGGAAATCAGATATCACTGATAAGTTAAAGCGACAATTATTCCAGGCTGTCGTTATATGCTGTATGGCTGCACTACCTTGGCCCTAATGAGGCGCCTTGAGAATAAGCTGAATGGGAGCTGCACAAGAATGCTGCGTGCAGTCTTGAACAAATCGTGGAAACAGCACCCCATGAGGAAATATCTGTATGGCCACCTGCCCCCCATCTCACAAACCATTCGAGTGAGACGAACAAGGCATGCTGGACATTGCTGGAGAAGCAAGGACGAGCTCATAAGCGATGTTCTTCACTGGAAGCAACACACGGACTTGCTAGTGTGTGCGGCCCACCAAGGACCTACATTGACCAATTATGCGAAGATGCTGGATGCTGCGCAGAGGACCTCTTGGAACAATGAATGATAGAGAAGATTGGCAAGAGATTGTCATGAATATCCGTGCTAATTGCGCGACATGATGATGATAATTCTTTATATAATGTTCTTTTATCAAAAATATTGTTTAGAAATCAGTTACGTTTTCTTCATTTTTGTATCAGGAAAATAAGTCAATGAGACCGTCAGACTATTTTAAAATATGAACTATTTTAAAATATATAACGTCAAAAAGTCTATTGATTTCTCTTTTAAAACTCTGGTTATGTCATTATTGACAAATTTATATTCATAATTGTATGAAGTTAAAATGTTGTAAACCCTTTTCATTTTACTTACTTCTATTCTTCTTTTTGCGTCTTTGATATCTTAAGTTCTTCTAGCGTCTGGACTTCTCTTGGGGACTTCGTGTCTGGTCTTTCATTGGGGATTTCTCTTTATCAGAAGCCCTGTGTCATTGGTAGTTTTTAGATAACACAAGACTTCGATTTAACTTGGATCATATTTATTTTGAAACCCCCACCAGACTACCTGCGCAGATCGAATCGGAGCGTGTATAATACGACTTACCACCGTCGTGGGTTTTCGCCGACTGACTAAAATCTATTTCTAATCTAAACCGGAAGAGGGTCTCCTCCACGGATTCTCACGGTATCCACCGGAAAGGATCAGGATGAGGTCAAGCCTTGTCACTCATTCTTCAAGGCCGTGGGCTGCAACTTATAGCAGCCATTTTGATTTCTACACTACTGTACACAAATATTAAGAATCTAATAATTATGTAACAAAAAGATAATTTCTTTTAAGGCAAATTATCATTAAAACAAATGAGTCTTATTTTTTATCTATCGAATATTGTCAATGCCAATTCTGAGGTAGAAATATTTTATTGTATTATTATTTGTTTATGCTTCATTGGGCATCTCTCCTTTTTACTATTTTCTAATTTTTATTATTATTATCATTATCGTATTATTATTATTATTATCATCATTATTATTATTATCATTATTGTTTTTTCCTTGTATTTTGTTTTATTGGAAATTCCATAGTTAATCATCTCCCCCTGCTGCTAGGGGGAGAATCGCCAACATCGTATGTTGACGCCAAAACCAAAACTTTTACTTATCAGGGAGCCGTTACCATTGAGAGATGTAAAAATAAACGTTCCCATCACTTAGCCAAACAGGGCCCACTTATCTACAGACCGTTGACCTGGACGGAGGCATTTTTTCACAGCATACTTTCGAAGGCATTGTGTCCGCATACCACAAGGCGGTCACAATAGCACACTACAGAAGGCTGAAGACCAAATAGTCTACTTGAAAAGGGCCCATTCACCGTCATTTAAAGGAACTGTTACTAGGGCGATAAGCTAAATACTCTTAGTTTGTTATGCCTCCTTGAGCATCTATCTTTCCTAATATCTTCTAACATCAACATAAAGTCAAATTTAAAAAAGCATCTTTTCACAGAACATATTCAATATTTATACAATATCTTTATACAGATCAAATTCTGTTTAGTAATTCATCCGATAGTTAAATAACCTCTTAAATTCTTTTTTCTTACCATTTATTTTTGAAATTCTCAAATTTATCTTATTTTTTAATTATTTCATCAACAAAAAAACCCATTGGTTAATTGTCTTAGTTTTTATAAATCTACATTGACAGTAAATTTCCTGTTTGAGTAGAAATATTAAAATGTCAACCATAATTAGAAATTTCATTATTTTGAATGTTTCAATTAGATTCATTCTGAGTAAAATATTCGAAACATTCTGAGTAAAATATTCCGTAATTTTCACCTTTAGTTGTTCCTAGCATAAAATTGTGCGTGCGTATTATCTGAAATGAACTTAATTGTTATTAAGAACACATTTTATGATATTTTTGTGTTAAAGCATGCAGTTGTATTGTTTTCGAAACGATTCTAAGATCTGTAAATTTTGTACGGACACTTTCAAAATGGCTACCGTCTTGTTTCAAAGTGAAAGTCAGTTGGCTAAATTCCTAGCATAAAATTATCTGAAATGAACTTAATGTGTTCTTAACAACAATTATGATATTTTTGTTGTTAAAGCATGCAGTTGTATTGTTTTCGAAAAAGTTTCTAAGATTTGTTTATTTCGCACGGAAACTTTCAAAATAGCTACCGGCTTGGTTCAAAGTGAAAGTCAAGGGAGGTTACTCTAATTGCCTTATTTGCTAGGAATTTTGACAACTAAAGGTGAAAATTACCCAATATTCTATATGAGGTCTTATCAGGGTTTGTGTTTTAAACAAGATTGAAACATCTCCACACTAGATAAAAAAAAACCTCTGCCCCGAAAATTCAAAAGCTGAGAATCCTATTTTTGGATATAAATTATGATTTTCAGTTTAGTACTTTTCTACCTAAAATGATTAAAGTGTAGAATTTTATCGCAAAAAAGTAAAACATTAATTATCTCCCTTGTTTTTATTTACGCCTTTTGCGATCGTTAAGCTCGATATCAAGTTACATCCTATTTATAACATTTATATTATAGCAGTGATGCTGTGATAGCTTTTTGATTTAGTGCGTTCTGGGACGCACATATTTGCTTTGAATGAGTCCCGGAAAGATTTATAGGTTCAAACTAAAGTTTCTTAATATATTGTAGGGTATTTATGATCGGGGGAAACAACTAAAGCTGTCTAACACCTACCTTGCAATCTATCCTGTGTAATTCGTTTCTAAGAAACTATTGAAATGTATTTACAGTTAGCTTGAAATGATGATGGAAGAAAAAAGAAAGACGGACGCATGGATACGATTTTACCGCGTCCTGTTAGATTTTTGTGTGCTAGGGACGCAGGACGAGTACCTATCAGAATCTCTGTTATTGCAAATTGCAATAAAGAGGAAGTACCCTAAATTAGTATATGTTAGTTATCTCTCTCTTGGGGAAGATTATAACGATCAAAGTGAAAACGGTATTGTAAATTAGATTGAAAATTGCTTTAGTCACTAAGTTTTAATGTTGTTTCGCTGACAATAATAATCACGCTACGATGTCCCATCTTTGCTATGTTAGATACAAAATAAATGTCAGAACTTAATTGTTGTTAAGAACACATTTTATGATATTTTTGTTATTAAAGCATGCAGTTGTATTGTTTTCGAAAAAGTTTCTAAGATTTGTTTATTTCGCACGGAGACTTTCAAAATAGCTACCGGCTTAGTGAAAATCAAGGGAGGTTTTAAACGAAAAAAAATTGTTTTTCATCAGATTAAAGCTACAATATTCTTTCGAAATGTACTATTTTAAAATTATAAAGTCCATTTTACCTTGCAAAAATATGTCTATAGCCAGTTTTTGTCCCGCTCTGCTTGTAGGGACTGTAGAATACTCCGTGTGGTGTAATGGTTATCGTCGTTGGAAATAAATTTGGCGACCCGAGTTCAAATTCTGGACAAGACTGTTTGCATATCACATAGCGATAATATTCTTGGAAAAGGTATGAATCCAATTATTATCCCTCAGCTATAAGGTCAAATTGGTCTCTTTAACCTTGGTGAGACAACCAGTCTAGGAGAAGGAAAACTCTGAATTCAAACATGTTAAACTCCGCTTAAGAAATTGACCTTGTATCAAATCCTACTCTTGTGAAGGGTTGGGTAAATATGTATATACAAAAAAAAAAGATTTGACATTAAGGAAAGTCGGTTTAGCTCAGTCGGTAGAGCTTCTGACTAGGAACCACAAGGTTCCGGTTTCGATAACGACCATCGCCAACTCAACGTATGAGTAGCACAGGGATTTGTATGATAAAGTGATCATCAGATACCAAAACAATCTCCTTGGTTAAGCGTTAGAGAAAATGGGATAAACTCCATCGCAGTCTGGCTGATACCGACTTTATTCCACCCTGACGACTTATAATTGGTCCACAAGTGTTGATGTGCCGTTAAACAAAATAACCAGTCTAACCAACGAGTTTTTGTTAATATTTTTAAAGATTTGCAAACTGTATTCATAACCACAATATTGTTTATTTTTCTGCATCTGGATTTCAATGTCTGTAAATCTCGATTTTTTTCCTTTATTTGAAGCTGTTTTTTCACTCTAATTCTTCCCGCTTGGGGGTCGGGAATTAAAAATGTTTACAATGCATGCACTTGCCATTTGTGTGCGTGTTTAGAGAGAGACAGATGCTGTTTTTATCAAGGCAAAAAAAAATTGGAAATCCTGAAAAGCCAAGTGGAAAGAATTTGATGTTCAGTGATCTAATAGGTAATCAACCTTTTTGAAAACAATGGCGGAAAATGACAAATTGGGGCTGAGTGAACACGGGAAACATTTACAAATTTGAATTTCCTGCATTAAATCTGATTCCTCTCTCTCTCTCTCTCTCTCTCTCTCTCTCTCTCTCTCTCTCTCTCTCTCTCTCCTCTCTCTCTCTCTGGTTATTGCTCCTTGCACATAGCTGATCAATGTTATGTACTATTTGGATTATTCGGACAGTTGTCCTCATCTTATATATATATATATTGTGTGTGAAGTTATTAGACTTCTGTCTAGGTTAACAAAGGAAGTTGTATATATTTACCCTCCCTCTGCCACGGGAAGGATGTGACACAAGGTCAGTTTGTGCGGAGGTTGTTTTTAACATCTGTTCCCTCTTCAATTGTGGGTAAACAGGACATACACGACTCTTTAACTTTGGTATGGCAACCGGTCTAGGAGAAGGAAAACTCTGATGTTGTGTTCGGGTTAAAATTGACCTTGTGTCGCTTCCTTCTTTTAGCAGAGGAGTCAAATCAATACTCTCCCTCTCCCTCTCTTTCTCTCTCCCTCTCTCTTTCTCTCTCCCTCTCTCTCTCTTTCTCTCTCGCCCTCTCTCTCTCTTTCTCTCTTCCCCTCTCTCTCTCTCTCTCCCTCTCTCCCCTCTTTCTCTTCTCTCTCTCCCTCCTCTCCCTCTGAGTAACTTTGTTTACATTTAACTTAAATGGCAGAATGAGTTTATTATGGTGTTTCGGAATCTTTTCAAAATGATCAAAATAGAATCAACAAATCCGTGAAAGTGGCACAACAAGATGAGGTAATTGATCCACAAACCTAGAATTATCTTTTTTTTTTTGTGTCAGTTAAAAGGGCGGGAAATCAAATAGTCAAGACCCCGCATTATGCAAGTCATGTGACGTTGTCTTAAACCATAGAACAATGTTTCCCCTTCTCTCCAGAACTATTTTTGGGCTAACAAATAGTCTTAAGCCGATCATTCTATACGATCTAATTACTTAAAAGCTCCTTTTTGGCCGAGAAACAAATCATGTTTTGGGGGAAACGTCCCCTAAATTGTTGTTCTTCCCACAAGTGCACGTAAAGATCTGCTGTTAAACTCTACATTTATAGGACATTCTGCTACGTGAGGGAAATGTATAACCCCACCCTCCATCTCCTTCATCCGCTACACATATTTTATTATTAGTCTTGTCTAGTTTCGGGGGAAGTCCCACGCTGCGTACTAGCTAACGTACACGACTACGATATCGTATGTGAGTTTGAATTCCAGTCGCATTATTACTTTCGCTTTCAGACTAATACCCCCGGGGAAGGTATGAACCCAGCTATGGGTTAAATAGTACCATACTGTTCATCTACAAGGATGGCTTAGGAGGTGCATGGTGTAGTGGTTAGTCGTAGGAAATGGATTCGTCGACCTGAGTTCAAATCCTGGTCATGGCTGTTTACATTTTACATAGTGCTAATACCTTTTGGAAAAGGTATGCATCCAACTACTCTCTCTCTCTCTCTCTCTCTCTCTCTCTGGATAAATAGGACAGACTGGGCTCTTTGTATAGGTGACCAGTCTAGGAGAAGGAAAACTCTAAATTAAAACCTGTTAAACTCCGCTTAAGAAATTGACCTTGTGTCGCATCCTGTTTATGCGAAGGGGTTGGGTATATATATATATATATATATATATATATATAAGAATTGCTTTGACATTAAGTAACCCACAAAGGTTGATATGCCATTAAACAAAGAAATAAATTATCTGGTTTCTTCATCTTTTCGTTGGTGTATTCTTCAGCTCTTTGGATGTTCGGAGATTAAAGTATTTCCTTGTTCTTAACCATTTTTAAAAGACTTTATCTAAAACCATTATAACTACATACATTTATTCACTTGAGATTCTCAGTGCGGCATGCTATTTGGAGGGGAGGTATCGCTCAAATTAATCTAAATGTAATCTAACCGCCCTTACACACATAAGTATGCGTTTACTACAAGAACCAGCAGAAGAACTGGGTTAAGACAGTCTTAGCACACCATCTCTCTTAATCCTAAACTAAAAATCAAACGTGAGTTCATCAAACTTCCATGAAAAATAAAAATACTGAAATATTTCTAATTTTAAATAGATGAAATAAAATCTGCAATAAGACCAGGTTTTCAGAACGTCCGAGCATGACTGAACTGTCTGTGACGCCTAAAAGCTCTTGTGCTATATGTGTGTAAAAAGCGTGGCACTGATAGTCGTAGATATCATATAAAAAAAGATGTAGTATTAGACAGAGATAGATACGAACTGAGTTATATAAGAATATACCGATATAGATACAAGATGGGATAGTTAGGTATGTAGGATAGATCAAGATATATATGAATATATTAAAAAATAACGAGAGATATTGTTTAACCAGCTTACTCAATGAGTAAAATATTCTTATCACTATTTTTTTCCAATGTATTCAATTCATTTTGTTGTATATATAATAGATTGTTATAAAATTATGAATGATTGTTATAAAATTATGAATGAAATCGTGTGAAAAAAAGGTCATGCTCGCATTCATGCATAACAAGAAAAAACGTAAAATCTTTGAAGCCAGTGTAATCTCTCATACAGAGAACGAGATTCTTTAAAATTTCCATTTTCTTAACAAAAGCAATGGTAAAATATAAAAAAAATGTCAACATTGCTTTTACATTATTGTATCTATATATTGTATAATATCATTTGTGAAGAAAAGGAAGTGATCCGACGGTATGTAGTATATTAAGAAAGATTGAAAAAACACAGGTTTAAATGAGTTAAGTGGTGAGTTTATTGGCCGACGCTGCAGTGTTTCGATCTATTAATTAGATCATATTCAGGGCATTTGTTGGTATATGGAAGGTAATAAGACAATATTTATCACAGAATAACGAGAAAAGAGAGTGATAGTCCTTGTTTATCAGTCTGTTTAAAATTGAAGTTTGAAAAAAAAAACGCTGAAAGATATCATTTGTATATACGAACTGTGGATTTTCGTGGATAAATAAGCTAATAAATTTCACCTGTGTTTTCGTCTCTGTGATTTTTGTCAGTTTGTTTAAATCCCCTTTGTTCCCCCTTTAAATTAAAGTACAGGAATTGTAAACAAAGTAACTTTGAACGAGACTCAAATGGAATTCGTGTTACCGTGATTATCCGAGAAAAAAAAAAAAAAAAAAAAAAAAACTACCATATTAGGAAGATTTCTTGTCTTCACCCCTTCTGATACCACCGCTTTCTTCCGAAAGAAAAAGATGACATCAAAAATCAACGTGAAGAAATTAGTCAAATCTAAAGAGAATACTTAATGATAGTGCAGGATAAATAATATTCCCATAATACCTGGCATATAGTGTGTCACATCACATTACCGACATCTTTTCGCCTGTTATTTGAATAGTAGAGACGTTGTTTCTGGCCCTACCAGGGAATGGTAAAGTCACATGGTCATTTCACTTACACTTAACAAGTAAGCATTTTGATATTTTGTACCCCTTCACGGAACAATATTTGTATAATTCTAGCTATTGGGTCACATTTGTGGATTCTTTCTTTGTAATGCCACAGCGCTAGTATAAATGGGGATAGACTCCCTCGCTGACTGGCTGATACCGACTTTAGGCCACCCCGACAACTTTACTTTTACTTACATATAATATATTATTAGTCTTGCCTGTACGTTTATTCGGTGTTAGTATATGCCTGATATATAAATGTTAATATTGGTCATTGTCGAGTGTGTATTCTATTAAAATAGATGTCTTACCCACAAGCATTCCAATAACAGAATAGTGATATTCATTTTACAGTTCAGAAATAATTAAAAAAAACTCGTGATAAAATTGATAAAAACAGATCACCCTGACGGCGGGGATTAGAATACGCTGCTAAGAGTAAGACAGCCCCTAAAAATAAGGGTGTCTTGTGTATTACACTAAACTGCATCTGATGATGAGGCTCCAGGTTTGTCAAAGATTTGATGTCTTGTTAGCCATTAATAATTTCTTAAGTATGTTTATCTGTAATCTCAAGAGGATTTCCAAGCAGATCCTTGAAATGTTATTTCCTCTTTTGAAGTCTTTCTTCTTGGCTGGAAACATTTAGCTTTGATATCTCAGTTAACTTTATTTTACTGTCTGCTATACTAATTGAGATTGTCTACCTTCTCCAGAATTTTCGATGTTATTTATTTGGCCTACCATGTATTATAGTTGTTCTGTTTATAGGTCAAAATCTAGGGACTGCGAGTACCCCTTTATTGCCATTACTCCCAGGTTCACTCTGAGTGGTAGTGCCTGTTACGGTCCAATGTATGGGTTAAATAGACCTGTTTAAAAAATATTTGTATTCGATAAGACAGTGTGCAAAACAAAAATCACTTAAGGAACAACTACACAAAAATATAAATATAAACATACAATGAATGCGTTTGTCTAACCGCTAGTCAAAAAATAACCCTGGATGAGCTGACATGCCGTTAAAATCAATCAATCGGATAAAAACATGTAGGAAACCTTTTTCTTAAACGAACTATTGCCAATTATTTTTCCGACTTTTCTTTTTGTTATATCTTAATTATTTACTTTTCATCGCAAATCTCAGTATTCTGGATATGAAACTAAACAGTACTTGATGGTGAGGCTCAAGTTCTGAGAACCCATTATTTGTCATCTGTCCCAGATCCACTTGACATAAAGCAGTAGTACCTATTAGGGTCCCATCTATGGATCAAATAGATATTTTTGCAAGTTAATGAACATTTATCTACTAATTTATTGATACACATAAAGTTAAAGAAAATCAGTTATACCAGTTTATAAAACAAAACCAAATAAAAATAACTAGCTACAAACTATTCGCTTACAAATCATATATACAACAACAAAATATATTTGGCATTAAATAGCCCACAAGCGTTGATATGCCATTAAATAAAATAACCAATTTGACTCGGAGTGGTTGTGCCTGTCACGGCCCATCGATGGGCCAAATAGATCTGTTTAAAAACTATTCGTATTCGATAGGACCGTGTGCAAAAAAAAACTCTTAAGAAATAGCTACATAATAATATATCTATTAACGTGATTACCTAACCTCTAGACATGAAATAACCCTAGACTGGTTGACATCAAAACCAATCAGCAAATCTCGGATGTCATTATATTAGTAGGTAAAACTGATTGGAAATAAACGAATTTTTTACCTTAATTAAATTAAACCCACATTGGTTGGCATCCCGTTAAAATCATAATCTTTATCTAATGCTAATAATATATCATTTATATATTATATTTTTATATAAAATTATATGGTCTAAATTAACTATCTTTATTGGGTAATCCTTGGTTTGCACACAGTCATATGGTTTCAAGTATTCGTATCTAATGCGAATTAATCTTCTCGCCTCCTGTGAGGCTCGAACTCTTATCCATTTCATGGTCTGCATTAGTTATTAATAGCATGCTGGTTTGAGAGTTTTGATACAAAGCAATAGAAATTAAAATGAAATAAGTTGGAAAATTATTCAAAAGAAACAAAACTAATAGCATGCGTAATAATGGAAATACGTACTCTAAGAATAAGCGAAACTCCTCAAAATTTTGTTTGGCACAACATGACCATTATACGGACATCTATTTGCCATAAAACCTCATTCATTTCTCTTTGGCACTTGACCGGGGGCTTTTTTGCTGCGCCAACTAAATCGATCGCTTCAGTATCAATTTTAATAGATTCATCAAGAAGAAACATCAAATTATGTTGGCAGCCGAAACCTTTTGACGCGTTCCATGTTGGGTTGGCTCCAAATGCAGTCGTTAAGAAAGCGAAAGAGATTATCAACGGCCATTTTTGTAGTAGTAGCGACAGCAGCGCCGGTAAAAGTCATGTGTTAGTCAACAGGTGTTGATTAGTGTCTATAACGTCAGTCTGTAAAAAAAGGTGTTTTGTTGGACGTCGGCTTGTCTCCTTCCTCGTTTAGTCGCAGAAATCCAGACTTGAGTGACGAAATAGTTTTGGGTGGGACTTTTTTTTTCTCCCACCCCATAAATGATGTTGCGAATGGCGTCCGGTGGGAGACCTGCCAACAGACAGACATTGAAAACTGTTATATTTCGGCTGCATCAGCAGACGATAGTTTTTTGTTTGTTTTTCTTTTTTAGTTGTTTTGTTGTTGTTGTTGTTGTTGTTTCTTTTTTTCTTGGTTAGTTGGTTTTCTGGGTCTTAATTAACGGATAAGATTCTCGTCGGGCTGATCGTTCGCATCGGTAATTTCGATTATCAATAAACCGTGAAATGTAAGTTTAAACACTTGTATTTTTTAATAAAATCAATTGATATTGTCGAATCTATTAAAATAGTTACATAAACATTAAAATACGCCTCCAAAATATTTATCAAACAATAAAGCAATACGTGCTTACATCGCAAAACGCATCAATTGAATTGTACAATACAATTTTATTTTATTCCTTTCTTATTAGTCCTGGGAAACCAACTAGTGTGTTTACCACTACCTCCGTGTGATATTTTGGCGGTATCTACCTAAATTATTATGAGTAATAAAACAAACTTTTTGATTTGTATTCTATGATTTTGTATTGCTTACATCACAAAACACACCAATTGAATTGTACAATGCAAAACCATTGAATACAAATCAAAAATTGTGTTTTATTAGTCATAATAATTTAGGTAGATACCGCCAAAATATCAGCGGGCGTAGCGATAAACATGCCAGTTGGTTTCTCAGGGCCAATCAGAAATAAATAAAATTGTATAGTATAATTTAATTGGTGTGTTTTGTGATGTAAACTCCGCTTGATAAACTGGACTTGTCACATTCTGCTCATATTGAAGGGTTGGGTAAATATATATAAATCTATTATTTAAATTATGTGTTAATAATTATCATTGCAAAATAATTTCTTTTTTCTTTTGAATTTTTTTTATTATGAGTTACATCTTGCAACAACATGGCTTCTCACTGATTTTTTAAAATTCAAAAAAATCTTTTTTTTTTTTTTGAGAATTCCTCTCGATACCCCATGAGGAAAACATATTTTACATTAAAACTTTTCCCTGAGTTCTGTAAGTATGCATACCAAATTTAGTTTAATCTACATGAAACCATTTTGTCATCTATCGATGACAGACGAACATGCCCTTCATGATTATTAATATAGATTTCCTGTCTATGAAAGTGTTGTATACCCTTCTTTACTTACTTCTATTCTTCTTCTGGGGGTCTTGATATCTTAAGTTCTTCTAGGTCAGTCTCTTCTAGCGTCTGGACTTCGTCTTGGTGGTCGGTCGCACTTAACTCATTTCTTCTTCTAGATCAGTCTTGTTACCAAGACATTCATTAATCACAAAACCGTGTTATTTTCTTATGCTTTTATTTACTTAACTAAACATTTCATGTAACTAAACATCTGACTAACATAGCGCGCGTATGCAGTGAATTCCAGTTAAGGCAGTACATCTTCTCTGCCCGACGTCAAACTGAAACTGAGGACCCAACCAGGTCCCACGTGACTTCACGTATTTCGCGGGCTTTCTGTACTATTCCATGGAAAGTCCCGCCTGTTATATGAAAAGAGCCATCCCTTTAGAAATACAGGGGATTGACAATAATCTTATGCAACCGCATAGATTATGTAACAAAAGGATTCCTCATGGCGTAATGGATAACATACTTGGTTGCGATATCGTAGAAAGCGAGTTTGAACTCCAATCCTGCTATTGCGTTCTTTCGGACTAATACCCTTGGGAAAAGTGTCAACCCCTCATCCCCCACCTATGGGTTAAATAGTACTACTGCTGTTCTTCTAAAAGGATGACTTTGGTATTAAATAACCCATGAAGGTTGATATCTCGTTAAACAAACCTAAATGAAAAGGAAATCTGGTTTTAGAGACAGGGGAAGCCTTAAAGCTTTCTTTGGATTGTCTCATTTCAGTAAATTCGGTATCAGTTTGAGTAGCTCAGACAGTAGAACGTTCGACTAGGAACCACAATGTTCCAGGTTCGATACCGGTCATCGCCAACTCATCGTATGAGTAGTACAGGGATCTGTGCGGTAAAGTGAGGAGCTGATGATAGTTGTGGCACTCCACCTCAGATGCTAAAATAATCTCCTTGGTCTAGCGCTAGTGAAAATGGAATAGACTCCCTCGCTGTCTGGCTGATACCGACTTTAGGCCACCCCGACAACTTTACTTTTTTACTTGTAGGGTAATGCTCATTCTATCCCAAAATCTCATTATCATTTTTTTAAATCCTGTGAATAATAATTTCCCTCAAGGCAGAATAATAATTTTCCTCAAGGCAGAAAAATTATTAATAATTATTATTAAGCAAAATTATCTTAATTTCAAATGCAACAAATGCATAGAAAATGATTTACATCACTAAACAAAACTTGTTTGACATTTTTCTGTAACGATGAATCCTGTTAAACAACAAAACAATCTTACTAGCATATATTTCTATTTTCACTTCACCAAACGCGCCAATTTATAACACTAAATGACGTAAAAAGATCTTAAACCAATAACTTCTCTTTAGAATAACCAATTTTAAATAAATTGGTTGGATTTTTACGGCATATCAACCCTTTTAGGGTTATTTTATGCCGAAGACTTTTTTTTATTCGTTCTTGATTTGTATTCATAATTTCTTTTTAAAGTCAACTTTTTAACGTTTTCTCGAACTATTTTTCTATTCAACCCATACATGGGGCCCTAACAGGTACTACGACTCGGGGTCAAAGTGGACTTTGGGGTAATAGCAATGAAGGGGTATTCCACACTTCCCAGAGATCCAGAATCGGAACCTCACCATTAGATGTAATTTAACGTCATGCCCAGGATGCTATGACCCTCAGCCACCGCCTTCTAGCAATTTTATGATAAAAATGTCGGGGGGTTGCCATAAGGTCAATGGGATTGGGACAATCCTATAGGTGTTCTGACTTATCTAAGTGGAGTGTTGCATATCATAGACTGCTTATCCACCAGGATTCCGTCCTTAAGCAACATGGGTCGCCAACAAGTGTCCCCATTGGCTGGGCGGTCTTACCCCTCTGCAGAGGTGAAGTCATTGTATTCTAAAGCCGCAGACAATAAGGCTGGTGATAATGTTGATTGCCATGAAGATTTAAATGAAATTTCGATTGACACAAACAGTTGTGATGAGAATTCTGATGAAGTTATGGGTTGAATAGAAAATTGTTTTTACTTTAAAAAAAATTATTATGAATTTATTTCAAAACTTTGTCGGTGTTAAATGACCCACCGAGGTTGATATACCGTAAAACAAAACAAACAAATCAATGTAAGAATTCAAGTTGTAATGTAAAACAAGGCCTTCAAAAAGCGTGTTCATCACGTCGGGGTCACCAGTTGTAAGGTACGTGTTCGTATCACGTCGGGTCGTCACCACTTGTAAGATTCAAAGTGATAATTGAAAATACAACTCCGACACATTTCTGAGACAAAACATTTAATAGATAACAGCACATGAATAAACAAGATACATAAACAATGGAAGATAGAATAGTGTACATAAACATACATACATAAAAGTCACTAACAAGATAATATAAAAGTACAGACATGAGACTAAGAATAGTCCATGCTGTATAAATTACTTACAGTGACAAGTAGCCGGCGTTGAGGGCCGAAGCCCCAACGAGAAGGGAATGACAATTGTCTAACCCATGTGGTCTCGTAGCGAGGAAAAAGGCAAAGAGGAAGAGAAATTCAAAACAGCCGCTTAAATACACGAGGCCCCTAGCGGGAAACAGCGACATCAAGCGGACAGACAACTCCTCAGGCAAATGCGAAATTAACCCCTACATCAACATTATCACTGTTAGATTCACACTCAAAATGTTCAAGAACATCAACAAGTTGAACTGACGTTTTTTTCCTCAATTTCACAGCCCGCCCTGTCGGTGGGGCGTTAGAATGCACCGACTGCACTTCTGCAGAGGGGTAAGACTACCACAATGGGGCCACCTGTTGGCCGTGGGTGGCGACCCGCGACGGTTTAGGATAGAGCCCAGATGGATGAGCAGTTCATGACATGCAATACTCCACTTTGGCCCTATCTTGGGCTAGACGGGCGGTCGGAGAGGCCCCATCCGATCAATCGGCTGATCACGTCAAGCCCTAGCACCTATATGATTTTCCCAAACCCTATTGCTCTTATGGCAAGCCCCAACCCCTTTTTATCATATGGGTGCTTGAAGGCGGTGGCTGCGGGTCTACATGTCCTGGGAATGACGTTAAACTCTATCTGATGGTGAGGTTCCAGTTTTGGAAGTTTGAGGAATGTGGAGCACCCCTTCATCACCATTGCTCCCTGGTCCACTCTGACCCGGAGTGGTAGTACCTGTTGGGGTCCCATCTATGGGTTAAATAGAAAAATGTATTTATAAAAAAATTGTATTATCCATTAAGAATTGATTTATTTCAAAACTTTATCGGCATTAAATGACCCACTGAGGTTGATATGCCGTAAAACAAAACAAACCAAACAATCAATTTCACTGCACAACATATAGAATGTTGAAATTTACTGATTATTCAAAATTTAGGTAAGAAATTGTAAAATTCAGTGTTTTAATTTGTTTTTAATTTAAAAATTTTTTTTTTTCTTCTAAAACAAATTTACCAAAATGTTAGTGGAACATTATACAATCAAAACTTATATCATTAGGTATTATGCATGACTAAACTCTAGGCCATTAGAACTATGGAATCAAAAATAAAATTCACAACTTTTCTACAAGCAAAAATGTTTGAAGACATTAAAGAAAAAAAAGGTCATTACACCTTTTGCCTACAGAACAGTTCTGCTATTTGGCGCTAGATCATTACCTCTCCTGTCTGTCAAATAATACTGCGAATGGCCACTAGGTGGCGTGGTCAAAGTAGCATATAAAAGAAGAGCGAAGCAAAGTCAAATTGACCTTCTTTCCTCGACAATCAATTTGTTACATAATTATTAGATACCTAATGATTATGGCAATAGTGTAGATTAGTGCAGCTGATGGCCTTGAGAGTGAGTGACGGCGCTTGACCTCCCTCTCACCTTGCCTTGCGGGGATGGATCGTGAGAACCGGAAGCCATGGAAGACCCTGTCTTCCGGTTTAAGGATATAGTAAGTTTAAGACAGAAGTTAGAAGCCGAGCTCGTAACATGTAAGCCTCATCTGCGCATATTGTCTGGGTTGGGGATTTGGAAATAAAGTAACATCAACGTAAATCGAAGTCTTGTGTTTATTACCTAAAAACTAACAATAACACAGGGCTTCTGATAACGAGAGATCCCTAACAGAAACCAGACCCGAAGTCCTCAATAGAAGACCAGACCTTAGAAGATATACCGGACCAAGATGTTAGAAGATAGACGATCAGAATAGCAAAGCCGGCCAGAAGAATAGATGACCAAGATATAGAAGAAATAAAGAAGTAAAGAAAGGTATATAACATTATATCGAATTGGTAGAGTGAAAACGTCAGTATGCAACAAATTAACACGCATGTGTGCCTACCTGTATACGGACAGGTGATTTGCGCCCCAATAACCTCGTGTCGCATGGTAACCTCTAGTATTTCTATTTCTATTGCATATACGTACACTAAATACGCTGCAACCTACAGACAAACACATTTCTTCATACAACTCTTTATAATATCTTTCTTGTATTTCATTGTCATTTTTGTATTCAATTCTGTTAAATCTGCTCAGACAATAAAATACATTGTTCATTTTTCTCGCTTTTATTCTGTGCGAGGAAAAAATATTCAACCAACTGACATTCCTCCACGGTACCTTTCTTCTGAATGGTGTACCATAATAGCTCTGGAAATATATCTTCTAGTATAATGTGTCATATTTGTCCAAGTTTACTCCTAGATGCAGTAACACAACATATCATACAATAATGGAATTGGGCCGAATCCGTGAGCAATTTAAAAACATTCTGGGTTGAATCCGTCTTCGAAATCCTGAAATTTTGGATTCCCAATTAATGCGATTTTTTACGTGTTTTTTTTTTTTGGGGGGGGGGGCGAGGGTGACGAATTCTTTTATACGAATAATCGAAATTTAATATGTACTCAATGTAGTGTCATTGTTGGGCCGAAGGTACAATCAAAAGCTCTCCAGTAGAGCTATCTTAATTGCCACCCAATAGGGCGACTTTTAAGCTAGTCATATTATATTCTTGAATTTATTCGAATACATTCTTATAAAATCTTTCGCGTTGCAATAAAGACCTTTTTCAATTCCCCATCTCCCGTTAATGCAATTCAATCGTTTACCGATAGATGGAGCCACCGTATCCTTTATTTCATTCACTACACCATCTTATTGCAAATATACGATACATTAATTAACCGTACTAAATTTTCAACTTTAATAATTTGTTTATTTGTATTTAGGGGACATGATTCTCGTCGGGCTGATCGTTCGCATCGGTCATTTCGGTTATCAATAAACTGTGAAATGAAAATTTAAACACTTGTACTTTTAAAATATCAATTGATATTGTCGAATCCATCCCAATTACATAGTTACATAAACATTAAGATACGCCTCCAAAATATAAAACAATAACAGCAATAAGTGCTTACATCGCAAAACGTACCAATTAATTTGTACAATACAATTTTATTCATTTCTAATTGGCCTGGGAAACCAACTGGTGTGTTTACCACTACGTCCGTGTGATATTTTGTCGGTATCTACCTAAATTATTATTAAAACAAACTTTTTGATTTGTATTCTGTGGCTTTGTATTGCTTGCATCACAAAACACACCAATTAAATTGTACAATACAAAACCATTGAATACAAATTGCAAATAGACTATACATAAACTAACCGAACTAAATGTTCAACTTTAATAATTTGTTTATTTAGACCATCAATTTGAATATCAAAAGATGTTGATGAAAATGATATTTGAAAGAACTTACAGAAAACTTTTGTAATAACTATTTGTATCGTTAAGCTGCTAGATTGGAGATCCAAGCCCTGATTAATATTTATCAATATTTAATAAACAAAGCTGACCTACTTTCTATAATTACCGATTTGTTCCGGAAAGGTGGATCATAACAGTTCGGAAACATTAGTTTGTCGCAACTCATTTTTATTTTATTTTTCTCCCCCCCCCCCTAGTGAAAATGCAACTGCATTAATGACCCGATTAACCCAGTAAAAACAGAATTCATTTTTGATTCATTTTGTCTGTTACGGTTAAATCGATTTGACTATATCAGTAATGTATTGACGCAGACAGTCGAAGAGTTAATGAGTCCCATGAGGGTTAGATAAATTATCGACTGACCCACTTCCATGATTCACGATTTACACACAAAAGCAATAAACCTTTTAGAAGTGGAAAAAAACATTTTGTACGAATCAACACTTAAGGTCGATCAACTTTTCATTATAATAATCAACTTTGTTGAGATTAATTACTTACTACATCTGTTGTATCTGGTAATTTGATCTGTGGATCAGATGATAGCGAATTTCATCAAATATTCACTAGTTTCACCCAATATTATTTCTTACTGTATAAATACTTACCCCCCCCCCCGTATTGTCTTTTCACTTTTTCTGGGGTTCAAGTGACAGCAAGTGTCCTCCACTACTTCTCATCGCCTGAGTATAAGTCCCAATTTTTTCAGGTGGTATAAAAGTGGTACTCAACCGGGGACTATAAGGCCCACCGGGACCATATAGAATTTGGGATGAGGGTCAAGGCAAGCAAAAAATATTCAATTATAAAAATACAATAGGACTTTTAAATATCGAAGGACTATGGGTGGCCAACCAGAGTAAAATAGGATTCAGAGGGGTTCATAGGTAAAAACAAAAAAAAATGTTTCGCGCCGTTATGACTCAGTTCAAACTTGCAAGGCTTGATCTGTCGTTTTCTAGTTACGGCTTGATCTGTCGTTTTCTAGTTACGGCTTGATCTGTCGTTTTCTAGTTACGTCTTGATCTGTCGTTTTATATTTAGTTTTGTTTATTGTAAGGCTTGATCTGTTTTTTTTTTTTTTTTTTTTTATTATCGTAAGGCTTGATACGTCGTTCATTTTTTTTATTTATTATTATTTTATTTTTTTTTTTCGTATACGTAACGCTTGATCCATCGTTTTTGTCTTGTTTTGGGTTTGGGGGTGTTGTGTTTGTCGTAACGCTCGATTCGTCGTTTGTAGTATGTGACTCTGATATTTATTGTATCAGTTCCTGTTATAATTTGAAATAGAAAAATATCAGTATTCTCAACAACAACAAAAAAATGTCTATTCTGGGGTGTGTTTAATTTGATATTTTGTTACGTGCAGATATAATAACATCCGAAGATCTAAAAGAAAATCCAGCAATCTTACCCAAAAGATAATTACCCTATTTTCTGACCTCGGGGATACGCTCCCAAATCGTTTATCTAACTTATAAACGAGTTCACATTGTGTGAGATGTTAAAATCGACTAACAACAACACTGAAAAATAAAGACTAAAGAAACAGACACAATTTCTGTATTGGAAAGATTCAATAATTAAACCTCCTAAAACCATGACTTACAGTATAAGAATCAGAATAAAGATGACGAAATTTATAGTTCCAAAACATTTAACGGTGGGGGGGGTATTTCTTTCAACATATTCTTACGACGCAGTGTTATGAAAAGATCCATACTGGGAATATCGTAGCGAGAATACACCCGAAGCGAAATAATTGGAGAGCGGGTTGAAGGAAGCGATAGCAAGGTTCATATACAACAGATGGGTCCTCGCATTTGTCGAGTGGTGTCCAAGAGACCGAAAAAGACAACTCTGAAGAACTCTACAACGATGGGATGATGAAATGGTCAAGCGATTCGGGCCAATATGGAAAAAAAGGGGGGGGTCAAGTAATGAATGGAAGAGCATCGTAGCCAGAGATGTGGAGAACATCAGATAACCAGGCGATTACGATAATATTATTCTCATTCTTTGTTGATCATATCTGGTAGGTATTTACCCAACCCGTTCACCACTGGTATGATGTGACACAAGGTTGCACCTCTGGGGTACCCAGTGAGGATCTAACTCTCTACTCAGTAAAAAATAGATCTACGAGTCTAGCTTGCTAACCATTAAACCGCGATGGACGCCCAATAATAGCTGGTATGTTTCCGAGGAATTTCAGGATTTTATAATTGTTAATATTCTACTTGTGTGTTGTCACACACTAAATAAACCGATGCATTTTTTTACACTGTATTCAGGGATCCAAGTATTCAAGTTTGGCACAAGCCGAATTTCTGCTGCAGACAGTAAGTCACATGTCTTTACATGTACACATTTCATGTATTTTAATCAAGATGGTGTCACCTCCTCATTAAATGGAAAATCTCTGAAATTAATAGACCAGTTCAAACACCTTGGTAGCAATATCTCATCTATTGAAAGTGATGAACACACGCATAGGCAAAGTATGGATTGTTATTGACGGATTATCGACCATATGGAAATCTGAAATTTGATAAAATAAAACTGAATTCTTCCAAGCTGTAGTCGTATCCACATTACTGTATGGCTGCACTACTGGGACCTTTACGAAACGCTTGGAGATAAGGCTAGATGAGGATTGCAAAAAGATGATGTGTGCTGTTTAAAACAAATTCCTGGAAGTAGCACCCTACAAAACTAAAGCTGTGTAGCCAATTACCTCTCATCTTGACAAACTATCCAAGTAAGATGAGCAAGACATACTGGGCATTGCTCATGAAGTAAGAATGAACTCTTAAGCGACGTTCTTCTATGGACTCCTACACATGGACACACCATTGTTGACCGACCAGAGTACACTTTTCCGCTCTGTGCAGACACTGGATGCTGTCTAGAGGACTTACCAAGAGCGATGGCTGATAGGGACAAAGTAATATATGTTCTCTGTGCTCGTTGATGATGATTCAGGGGTATTGACCCAACCCGTTCGCCGCGAGTAGGATGTAACACAAGGTTGCAAGTATGCATTTACCTAACCCTTCCGCACGAGCAGGATGTGACACAGTCAATTTTTAAGCAGAATTTAACGGGCTTGAATTCCGAGTTTTCCTTCTCCTAGACTGGTTGCCATACCAGGGTTAAGGATTCTAGTCTGTCCAGTATTTACCCGTCGCTAGAGGGAGAATATTTGAATTCATACCTTTACCTAAGTTTGTGTTAAATGCAAATAACCTCATCCAGGATTTGAAGTTGGGTAAGTCGCAAGCTCGCGGTATCCAGCGAGAATCGAACTCGTTATTCAGTTGTAATGGATCTACGAGACGAGGATGCTAACCATTACACCACAATGAGACACCCTGATGATGATGATGATGATGATGATTTAAGGCTTAACCTCTTAACTTCCAAGTAATATGACCAATACTTTTATCCAGTGGGCAATATATTGTACAATGTGGCCTATTGCGTAAAAGATGTATAGATATGTTAATAAAAAATGGTAAAGTTTTATTCATTCCGAAATAAATATTCCAACATTCAAGAAAATTATTTTCAAAATGCTTATCTGTTTTTTCTTTCCTTTATCTTCTGTTTGGATTGGGCTTTTCTTTATCCTTGTGTGAATAACGATCCCTGTTCCATCTATTGCATATGATCGAATGAATAAGGGTGGGAAACGGGTAGTATCCTCGTTGTCATGGAGTTATACTATTATCAAGTCACTATTCAAGCTGAATGCATTAAGTTGCCAAGGATGAGTGGTGTCACAATGTAACGGCCTCGAAGTTATGTCGTATTCAATCTTAAAGACGCAACGGAAATTTTCAACGATTTTTATTTTTTTAATGTTTTATCCCACGCTATCACACTTGCATAATTCATACAAGTACGGAAAGAACCTATAAGAAAATTTCCCGTCATAAGTGTTGCCCCCTTTTTGTATAGGATCAGTGTAGTGTCTGTGTGGCGCCGCCTGGGTATTTTAAATTAATTTTAATAGGCTTTTAATGGAGCAAAGCGTTGGCGCTGTTATGTCAGTTGCCAGGACAGAGGTTCGAATCTGGGTTGGATTTACTTGTTAATTTTTATATTCTTCATTTAGCTTGACATAAGTTATGAACAAAGAAACATACAAGGCAAAAATGACATTACTCTCAGGTGTGTGTGCGCGCGCGCGTGCAGGGAGTGTGCGCGCGCGTGTGCGTATGCATATATATGTGTGTGTGTGTGTTAGCCAAAAATGTAATGTTGATTCGATTGTATATGAAGCAAAAGTTACAACCACCTGTGATAATCATCCTAAGACCAATGAAACCTATGTGGGAATGACACAAGGCAATTTTAAACAGAGATACTATTCTCATGCAGAAACTTTCAGGAAGAAGGAAAAGAAAGAAGCGGCATCCTTAGCAAGTAAAATATGGAAATTAAAAGAAAAAATATACCATATAAGATAAAGTGGAGAATATTAGACCATCCCAAATGCTACATAAATGGTTCAAAAAATGTAATCTATGTGTGACGGAAAAATTCAGGATACTGAAATCCTTAATATCGAATGAAAAAAGCCTAAATAAAAAATCTGAAATATTTAAGGCATGCCCACACAAGAAAAAATACTTTCTAAAAGCATGGATAAGTGAAACTCACCATCCACCCTAAAATATAAGATTACAAAATTTTACAGGACTTTACCATGAGGAAATTTGAATGTGCATAAGTTTCTTCACATATGACTTTTTGATTATATAATTCTGTAAAAGAATGCATTTTGGTGAATAGTTAAAGGGAGATAACTTTGTGAGCATTTAAAAATGTTTGAATTTATTTATATAATTTTCGAATTCATCAGCGTCCAAAAAAATCAACCGAAATAATTGCAGTCCTCAACAAAAACATAACCGCAAAAAATGTTATTGCAGAAACACCAGAGGAATTGAAGGTATCCTGATGAGAGCAAAAAGCTTGAAACCTTGGGTAGATGTCTACAAAAAACAGTTATATTTGATAATTAAATAAATAAATAAAGCTCCTACAACTTGTAGTTGAGCACTGTGATTTCCTTATTTCATCTCGGAAAAAATTTACCTATATATCTGTCTCTGTCTCTCTGTCTCTCTCTCTCTCTCTCTCTCTCTATATATATATATATATATATATATATATATATATATATATATATATATATATAATGTGTGTGTGTGGTATGCTTTACTTATAAAGAGTGCTCAATATCACTGGTAGATCACATATATATAAGTTAGGATAGTGTAGACACAGTCAATGGAAACTGACAATCACCAAGTGTCGTTCACTCTGTGTCTATATTGTTCTAAATTTTATCTTTAAGAAAAGTTTTAAGTTATTCAAATATATTTTTAAACAATTATCAAATGACATGATAAAAATGTTCAATAAAAGCGAATGCTCACTTTAATGTTAATAAACTTGATAGTTTATTCAGTCTTGAAATGATGTTGACCTACGGTCAAAATTTGTTTGAATTAATAAAACTTACGCGTAGATTTTTTTTTTCACGTACGCACACACTTGCGTGTACACACAGAGTAAAAAAAAATTTGGACTAAGTAACCCCAAATCATCAACTTAATGAAAGGTTCATATCTTAACTCATCACCGGTAAGTTTCGCTTTCAAATATTTGAAAATAAACGAACAGACGATTTTTGCAATTATATTGTATCTGATATAAACAAATTTTACAAATTGTGTGATACTATTTCTGACAGACATCCTTTTATCTAAATAAGCATAAAAATATTTTGTAAATCTAATATATAAAACAGAGATTTTGGTATGTACGTGTCGACGTATAACAAAAAAACGGGAGGTCACTCAGATTCAAAATCTTGCATACACATTGATATCGTTCTAACTAAGAAAAATTCCAAATTTGGTTATTGATTTTTACTGATTAAGGGATTTAATCGATTAATTAATCCAAAATCACCCAATTTGCGGAACTGTCCGTATATCAGCCCCTCCTGATAATAAAATATTGTCTCTGCCTGCTTATTGTTAAAGCGATAACAGCAGCGAAGTTTTGATTTTAATGAATTAATTTTGCAGTCTAAGCCGTTCAGCTCCGAATTTATGGCCTATTTATGGTCCAGTCTTTAATAATTTTTATATCGTTACAAAGATAAGAAAATACTCTTTCAAAATATGTAATTTGTGTGAGTTTTTATTAATTGAATCATTTTTTACAGCGAGTTAAAAAATTAAAAAATGGCTTCGGATAGCCACGCTGCCTATGATTATTGCGATACAAGCAGTGCAGTCTATAACAGTCAGATCGGAATTCTTACCTATTTAGGATTTTAATCTTTAAAATATTTATATCTTTAGTAATAAGATGAAATAGTCTTTCTGAATATGTAATTTGTATGTGTTTTTATAGATTATTTTTTTTTTACAGCGAGTTAAAAAAAAAAAAAAAAAAAACTACGTATAGGCGATAATACGAATAAAGCTCGGAATCTCTTAGTCTTTCTGAATATGTAATTTGTATGTGTTTTTATAGATTAAATTATTATTTACAGCGAGTTTGTCCATATTCTTAAATTGTACAGTACACTCATTTTAATTTTAATTTTTGTAATGCATAAAAATTGTAGAAAATCAAAATGTACGCTTTACGGTTACATTATTAAAATAATATTTAAATCGTAAATAACAGTATCATGAAAATCAGTTTACGTCGTAAGTACGGTTACATATTTGTATAAATTAAACTAAGATTTTCATTCGAATAAAATGACTTTTAATTCTTTAATTTATTTATTAATTTTATTGTTAGAGTTTTAAAGGGTTAAAAATAACAATAAGATTGACGAATTTCCTTAGAAACTGTTTTTCTTTTGGTTCGTTAACTAATTATTTTCTCAAACCACGATAAAAAAAACAAAAACAAAGGTTACTAAAAATCCGGTGTTTTATCTTTAGTCGAAGGCCCGACTGGAGATAAGTAGTCAATTATTTGTAAGACGAAATTTATTTCAAGTTTATCCGACAATATCCAGTTATTGGAACATTTCAACAAATTTTTATATGTAAGTACGAAAAATTGTAAGCGCTTTGTTTATCAAAATGACATGATTCGTTAGTAAATTACCCGAAAAGTTGATAAAACAAAACAACTAACAACCAACATTTAAATTATTATTCAAAATACAATTTAAAATATTCCTCAGAATTTGCCTTACAAATTAAATTTTAAGTTTTATGATTTTACTCTTTATTGTGAAGTCAATAAACATCGCTGAGTTTATAGTGCAACTTTTCAGTTCTGAAAAATTGGCATGTTTAAATAGAGATTTCATAGGTGACATTTGAACTTTTATGAAAATTGATGTTTTGTAATTAATATAAATTTTGTAATAAAACTTAATTTTAACTAAGGGGGGGGGGGGTAGGGGATAGGGTTAGGGTTAGGGGGGGGGTTAGTTTAATGGGAAAATAAATAAATAATTTGGGTTCCGTTCAAGCGGTTCCGATTTGGGGGATCAATTTACTATAAACTTATACGAGGAAATGAGCACCCGTAAATACTCAAATAATAAAGAACTTTTAAGAATTTTTTTTTCAATCTGATAAATTGGTGTGTAATCGATAATATTCAACTGAAGGAAAAAAAATAGATGGGGGGGGGGAGTCCAGATAATCAGGTCCACCAAAACGTTTTTAAACAATGTTTTTAAAATACTAGGTACCACCAATTTTACCCTGTGAAATTTACCCCCCCCCCCTATATTTAACACTATGAAACTTGCAGAAAAATTAATATTTTCTTGAAAAAATTTTTCCATTTGAAAGAAAAAACATTAAATAAACTCCTGATGATTTTTTAACTTTTTTTCAGTTTACGGAAATAATGAAAATTATGATTGAAAAACAACGTTTTCATTTTTGCACTGTTAAATCAACTGAAAATTAACGTAGCTAAAAACAAGTTACGATAAGAGTTTTTTTAAATTCTATGAAAAATCAATTAATTATAAATAATAACAAAATATTTCCGTTTTATTCAAGATGGCCTAAACTGATCAATTGGTGGTCCCTATAATACTATCTTAGGTTTTAGCAAAAAGAGATATTGCAATACGAAGAATTTAAATTTTCGATTCTCAGCTTCTTTTTAAACTCAACATGCAATTAAGAACTAAATGTGAATTGTTGTCATGTACAAAAAATTTAAAACAATAACAAACAAATATACAAACGAATACTTTCAATTTGTTGTATAATAATATGAAATAATTTTAAACTATAAAACAGAAAATACAAATCCTGAAATATACAAATTCTCAATGATTTTAGTTTCAAGAATTATTTTCCTCTTACCCCCTCTCTAACTACTGTCTTCCACTTTCTCTCTCACTCCCTGGTGATCCAAATTTCATTTTAGTCCGGTCATGGACCGGGTACTTTAGCTAGTAATTAAATAAACATAAGCATTTCTCTTCTGATTAAGTAAAAACTATTTTAGCATAAAAACGTCTTTCGACTTTTTTTTTTTAAGTCATTGTAAGTGTTGAAAAATATTCATAAATTTCGGATTAAAAATTATTTATTTAAAGTAAGATTTTACTATTGAAATTTAATTTGATTACATGTACCAACCTTTAATTTATTATGAGTTAAACATCTCCATAAACTTCTGATTAAAATCATTTGTTTACAAAATTTTGGAAGCGGAAGTTGCCGGTGACTAGTTAAAATATGAACATTTCATTAAGTTGATGATTTGGGGTGCCTATTGGATACTTGGTCCAAATTTTCTCACCCTCCTCCAAATGTCAACTTAATTGCTATATAATCTAATTCATTGACTATAAGTCAGTGGTTCTCAACCCCTTTTTTTACCTATGGTTCCATTTGATTTTGATTTTAGTATGATGGACCCAATAGCCATTCGATGTTTTAAAATGCTATTGTATTTTTGGCTTGCCTGGATAAAAAAAAAGCTATATAGTCCCGGGGGGGGGGATAAGGTCCCCGGTTGAAAACTGCAGATATAATTCCCATTTTGCGATAACAACCATGTCTGTTGATCTTGTGAAATGTGTCAACTCAATCGACAGGAATTTGGTTTTTCCTTGAGTCAGAAAAAAAAAAGACACATTGAGAAAAAAAATATCATCCGTAAAATCTGATTTTAGAACAGTTCTACCCAGAGGGATCTAAGCAATTTTAAACCCGCCATACAGGAAGCTTGTTTCTTGCGTGGCACCCCACATTTTTTTTAAATGACCTTGTATCAATTATAGCCTGGTGGAAAACTAAAAATATAAATAAACAAATCCAGGTATTTTCTTTGGCCCTGACTCTTTTTCCCCTCAAACCAAACCTTGTCTTCTCCCACCCCCATTTTTTTATATCTGCAAGGCCAACTTTCAATAATAATTTCAAGCACATATCCTAGCTCTTGGGGGTGGGCACAATATGCATCTACTCCCTGTTCAATGTACTGTCCCCCGGCGCAGCGCCGCTGCCTCCTTATTATCTGATGATGACACTTTCCGAACAATCGTTACCAAAAACAGATTTACTCACTGGCCGGCAGTTATCAAGTTATGGCGTACAGCTGTTGAATAATGTATTTATTCAATAACAGATATTTCCGTGAACACAACGAATGTCGGTCGCATACATAAGCACGACACAAACAAATGTTGGTCGACCAAAAGCGACAATGGATTCGATTTAGATCGATGTACGGACATTACATAATTTGTCCTTATATATATTGCATAGCAAACAGGTTGGTGAAATCACTGATACCAACGAAAACTTTAACAACAAAACCTTTATCACCAACTAGAAGCGGCTACTTAGTATCAACTGAGTAGAAGTGGGAACCCTGGTGTATTGATTTATTTTTGAGATTTACAAATGCTGGACATTTCTAAGTAGAATTTCAATGCTATTTCTATGTATATCTTCTTTTTTTTAAATATTTTCAAATGGAAGAACAAAGAATGTGTACCAGGTTCATATTTTGGGAAAGTAATTGTTTTTTAGTTTTGTCTTTTTTGTTGTTGTTGTTGTTGTTGTTGTCCCTGTTAGGAAAGCAATATTCATCGCAGCCACCAAATAGAAACACGTTAGGAACCATATATGATATCGTCAAATATAAATCAAATCTTCATAATTTTTTCACAAAAAGTAAAACTGGTGATATTTAATGTGTGTATATTTATGTATGTACATTTATGGGTGTATATATAGCTATATCTCTATATGTATATATTTGTGTGTATATATATTTTATTTTTATTTTCATTTTTATCAATAGTATATTTATACAACATTATATTATCTAATATATTCTAAGGTTTAAATATATTTTTTTTTATATATTTCTCTATTTATATTTTATTATCTTTTTATATAATTTTTTGTTTTTTTCTTCTCTATACTTGTTCAGATTCATTCAATAGTTTAATTCATAGTTTAATTTTGTCTGACTACCATCCACCCAAGAAGCCAAAACTCAAAGTGTATCCTTTTTTCTCATTTGACTTCCTGTCACCATGGTGACAGTCTTACAATGTAAAAATATTTTTTATTTTTTTATATTTTTTTTTATTTATTTCTTTATTTCATTTTTTGAGAAGTAAAATTTTTCAGTTGTGCAATTCAAATAACTTGATCTTTCATCTGATGAGACTGGATTTTGGGGAGCTATATTAAATCAACTTGGATTTATATAGGCCCCAATTTTGGTCGAAATAAATTTTTTTATGAAATTACGATGTTGAGTTTTTCCTTCCTTTCTAAGATATATATATTCACTTTGTCGTTAATTGTTTTCTTTTCGTAGTTTCATCTGGACATACATACATACATACATATACACCAACTGCCCTTTTATAAATGTATAGATGGCGTAGACAATCACCCTAATAATTTGTCAATTTTACTTTTGGTTTGGTTGTTTTGTTTTACGGCATATCAACCCTCTTTCGGATATTTAATGCCGAACACTTTTGATAAAGAAAGGACTCTGATAGCTTAAAGTACCTGCTGTTGCTTAAATGGTCACCCATTTAAGTATTAAACAGTCTTATCGCTGCTTAACTTCGGTGATCTAGCGGGAACCCATAGTTTCAGCGTGACTTGACCGTAATGTCAATAACAAAATATTCTGGAAATAATTTAGTCAATCACGTACCAAAATACTGCGGGTTGGGGTGGGTTCCACGTGGCATAGTGGCAAACGTGCTGGACTATGACATCGTAGTAAGCGAGTTTGAAATCCAATCGCGCTATTACGTTCAATTTCGGACTAATACTTTTGGGAAAAGTATCTTGATTGTTTTAATTTACGGCATATCAACCTTCTTTCGAGTCATTTAATGCCGAATCAAGTCCTTTTGATAAACAAAGGACTCTGGTTGCTTATGGTAAATGCTTTTGCTTAAGCCGTCACACAATTAGGTATTAAACAGGCACATCTCTACTTAACTTTGGTGATCTAGCGGGAACCGGTGTCAATTTTATGGTTCTAGTATTTCATTTATTTTATGAGATTCCCACCCACCCCCAAAAAGGGTTCTCTGAGTATAATGAAAATTAGTTGATGATTTTTTAAATTAAAAATTAAAGCTTAACATTATTTTATTTTCAATGCAACATTTGCCAAACCTGAACTTCCTAATTCCCATTCCCTCGCCGTTTGGAATGAGTCCCCGTGGTGTAGTGACTAACATGCTGAACTGCGACATCGTAGTAAGCGAGTTCGAACTCCAGCCATGCTATTACGTTCACTTTCGTGCTAATACCTTTTGTTACATAATTATTAGATACCTAATGATTATGGCAATAGTGTAGAAATCATAATGGCGATTAGTGCAGCTGATGGCCTTGAGAGTGAGTGACAGCGCTTGACCTCACTCTGACCTTGCTTTCTGGGGATAAATCGTGAGAACCGAAACCCCCATAGAAGGCCCTGTTCCGGTTTAAGGATACTAAGTAACTCAGTCAGTTAGAAGTTAGAAGCCGAGCTAGCAAGATGTAAGGATCTGCGCAGACGTCTGGTTTGGGGATTTATAAATAAAGTAACATCAACTTAAATCGAAGTCTTGTGTTTATTACCCAAAAACTAACAATGACACAGGGTTTCTGATAACGAGAAATTCCAACAGAAACCAGACCCGGGATCCCCATAGAAGACCAGACCTTAGAAGATATTCCAGACCAAGATGTTAGAAGATAGACGATCAGAATAGCAAAGCCGACCAGAAGAAAATACGACCAGAGTAAAGAAGTAAAGAAAAGGGTATACAACATATATGCTGATTTGGTACTGTGAAAACGTCAGGACGTTACACTTTGGGAAATGTATGAACCCAATCATTCCCAGGCTATGTGTTAAATGGTACCACTACTGTTCTACTACAGGGATGGCTTTGGCATTAAATAACTTATGAAGATTTGATATGCCATTAAACAAAGAATACAAACAAAACCCTTACCGTTTAGACCTGTGGTTCTCAACCGGGGTCCATATTTTTGGGACCCAGGCAAGTAAAATGTATTTAACTATAAAGATACAATGTGATTTTTAAACAACGAATGGCTATGGGGGGTCCACCAGAGTAAAATAGGATTAAAAGGGGGTCAATTGGTAAAAAAAAAGTTAAGAACCATTGGTTTAGACAAAGCTTAGGAAATATCCCCCTCCCTCTCCCTCTCTCTCGACATTCTATAAGCTTTGTCTAAACGGTGAAGGTTTGGTTTGGTTTCTTTGTTTAATTGTATATCAAACCTTCATCGGTTATTCAATTCCAAAGACATCCCTATATACGAACATATATATATATATATATGTGTGTGTGTGTGTTTATCATAGTGATTACCACTTCAATGGATGGAATGAAAGGAATAAAAAAAAATGTTTATTAGTAAAACAAGGGCCCTTTCGTCCGGTGCTTATACACTTGATAATCCTCGATATATTATACAAATTTACCCGTACCAAAAAAAAAAAAATATATATATATAATGATGAGCATGATGATTGCCTCATCTTCATAGATCTTTTGGATTGACACTTTCTCTTCGACTGTGTCTTCTCAGATGACTTTTCAGTCGCCATCTTTCAAACCCTGAGGCAGAGATGACTGGATGATTGACTGTAGATGTTACTTGAAGTACTTGGAGAAACTTTCACTGCACACCGCCATTTTGTGTCTTTACAAACTGAACAAAGATTTTCATACTTTACTGCAAATGACTCAAGTAGTATCAACTCGCCTCAAAGGATGCGTGTTTTGCCTATATATCTCATGAGAATTCATCTCTCTCTCTCTCTCTCTCTCTCTCTCTCTCTCTCTCTCTCTCTCTCTCTCTCTCTCTCTCTCTCATATATATATATATATAGGGCCTGTTTAGCTCAGTCGGTAGAGTGATCGGCTGGGAATTTTAAGGTTCTTGGTTTGATACCGGCTCTCACCAACTCAGCGTATGAGTAGCACAGGGATCTGTGCGGTAAGTGTAGCCTACCGTCACAGATGCTAAAAAACGATCTCGTTGGTCTAGCGCATGTGAAAAAGGGATAGACTCCCTCGCTGTCTTACTGATACCGACTTTAGGCTACCCCAACGACTTTACTATATATATATATATATATATATATATATATATATATATATATTACACACTGTAATGTTTGAAATTTAACACTAAAAGTATTTTTAACCTGCAATATATTTTCAGTGCTCAGTGCACCAAAATACAAAGCAATATTTTGCAAAATACAAAGCAATTCAAGTATGAAATAAGATACTAAAAAAGTGTAAACACAACATGATTTTTGGTTTCAGTATCACCCATAAATAAATACACTCCTATCAATTTTTTTTTTTAATAAAACGTTAATTTTCCTCAAAACCAAAGATACCAGGATTTTAATATTTGTAGTGGTGTGTGACACAATCAAAACTGATATTATTAGGTGTTATTTAGTACCAAACTCTACAGCATTGAAATTTTGTAATCAAAAATAAAATCGTAAGATATAAAACTCACAACTCTGTTTCACGTTTTCGATCTTCATACAAACTAGTATTTGTTTGATTGTGTATTTTTTAATCGAATTTTTTTTTATAGAGGAATCGACTACTAGGTCACCTAAGAATTGACAACGTGAAATTCTGAGTCGCGAGTTTTTATCCTGTTTTATTGTCTTATATTATACTTGAAATATATTGTGTATGTATGATAAATGCAAAGAACAAAGATCTTGGTGTCCTCTTTTAAAGACGAAACTTGAATAAAGCAGTTGAATTTTGTTAGTTTGGATATTCTATGTTGTTTTGAGAGAGAAAAATGGCGATGGACAAGATATACGTGAAACACTTCAAGGTGCTTCAAACAGCAATGCCGAAGATGATTAATAAAGCCTATGTCGATGGTTCGGTTGGAACCATTAAATGATTTGAATAGTTTGCGAAGTTCAAGAAAAGGTTAAATTGACTTGAAGGACACACGATGAAGTGGAGGAGACGGCAGGACTTTGGAAATTATGTCTTACAAGCTAATTAGGATGACAACCTCACCCCACAGATTGAAATTGGCTATAAAATGAAAAATAAAACTTTGCGTCGGTCATTCAACTCTTGCAAGACGGTTACAAATAATGAAGTTATTTTTAAAAGACGGAAAATTGGGTTCTACATGGACAGAATGGAGGCGCTCGTCTATGATGGTTATCGTCGTAGGAAATGAGCACGGCAAACAGTTCAAATCTTAGTATTATCTGTGTTATTCGGACTATTGTCCCCATCTTCATTGTTATTTGTACAACGTTTCGGCCGATATGCCCTCCGGCCTTCTTCAGGTATTTCTTGTCGGACCCGGGAACATTCTCGGACTCGGGAACCTTCTCGAGGTAGTTAGGTTAAGACAGTTCTAAGTGACAGTTATCTCTGGATCCCAAGTTCAACCCTGAGTAGAGGCAGTTAGATAGAAAAATAATTAACACAACTCCTACCCCAGCTATGGAGGCGGAATGAGAACAGGATACCCCCGTGGACTAAATAAAGGGTTAGTTCAAAGTTCCGTGATGGCTCCCGATTACGAAAAAGAAAGTTCCCGAGTTCGAAAAGAAGGTTCTCGAGTCCGACAAGAAATACCTGAAGAAGGTCGGAGGGCATATCGGCCGAAACGTTGTACAAATAACAATGAAGATGGGGACAATAGTCCGAATAACGCAGATAATACTAATCTTCAAGCCTCATCCCAAACATTCAGAGAAACAGTTCAAATCTTATTTGCATTTTATATATATTTTTGTATAAAGGATTTATAAGGGAATAAGTCTGTAGGTAAATATTTTGTTTAAAAAAAAATGTTAGTGCGAGACAACAGTTAGTAATCAATTTTACTTTACAGGTGTATTTCATATCTGATTCATAATTTTCGGTATTTCTTTATTTCTCTCAAGAAGGACTATGAAGCGGCAAGGGTTTTTGTGTTTTAAGGTTTAAACGTAGGTGGTTATTTTCGGTGCGTGTTCTTAGGGTTTTCTTTCAACCCCATCTTATTTTATGGTTGCGCTGAAAAAAAAGGAATGAAAAAGAAAGAGACAAAGAGGCTTTATTCACAGGTTATAGCCACCTCGTGGCAAGGAAATTTCTCGCTGGCCAGTAGTGGTGTCTTCTCCTAGACAAGGCCTAAGTCTGAATGGCCGAGAGATTCTCTTTGGGGTCGGAAGTGGGTCCTTTTTCCCGCACATGCACGGAGGGTTCTTCCGGTGAAGGCTCATCGGAGTTTTTTGTGTTTTTTATTTTAATCCCCACAGGGCACAATGGTATCTATGTTAATATTTTCAAACAAGATCTTTCATGTTATTTGCGTTGCAGTTGCTGCTAGTTGTGTAAATGGTCACCCATTTAAGTATTGAACAGGTTCGTAGCTGTTTAACTTTGGCGATCTAGTGGGAACCGGTGCTTTCAGCGTGACTTGATCGTAATTTTTTCAGCTTTGAAAGATGATACAGGAGTCTGCGTTGGCGTTAACACAATAAGTACATTTTTTTTTTTTTTTTAGATTAATAATTTCATTTTTATTATTTAACTCCATCTTATTGTTGATTTTTTTTATCGTATTTGACTGCATATAAGACGTACGGGCATATAAGATGCACCCCCATTTCAGTAGGTCAGATTCAGGGAAAAAAAAGTTTTTAGTGTATTTAAGCATATATTGTTGAAAACAGTCTAGCTGTGCATTACACAAGCAGAAACATAGCTGTATAAAAGCAATTTGGCAGTTCATGGTAGGTAAAAGTACTGAGTGTAAGCTGGGTTAGTGAGCATCATCGAGAAGATTAGCCTAGGTCTACAGGAGGTCTCAAATTTCACCTACGATGTATAAGACGCAGGGCATTTTTTAACCAAAATTTTGGGAAAAAAAGTGCGTCCTATATGCCGTCAAATACGGTAATCACAATATTCTTCTTTGTTGATAAACTCTTTGATTGTTACAGTAAATAGGGGACAATCAGAAATAAAGAAGTAGCTTCCTACAAGACTTGAACTCACATCCCATATCTTGATCGCCCTGTCGACTGGGACTGTATAATACGCCGACTGCATCTCTCCAGGAGAGTAAGACTAAATCCAGCATGTTAGTCAGTACACCACGGGGACCCCTCCCCCTAAATATACTTTCCAAGAATTATTGTTTCTTTGGGTCTCGTGGGACAACAAAAGAACCAATGCTAAAAGTTTTGAAGTTATCGTTAACAACATTCAAAGTTTCATCTCGTCGATCCTCAAGAGAGTTATTCAATACGCCTGATTTCAAAAATAAATATAAATAACACTTGTTAAATATTAATTCACCTGGAGATCGATATGGGGAAACTCCGAGTCGTAAGTTTTTATTCTGTTTTATTTTGTCTCTCCATATTCCGTGAAATAAAGGCAAATGAAAAATTGTGAAATAAAACTCTTGAGTGATTGATCCTCAAATTCAGAAATGATTGCTCCTCCGAGTCTCGTTATTCATTATTTTATTTTTCCTAAATTATTTTATGATTCGTTGAGAAGTATTTTTATTTTTTTTACAAAAGCTGAAATCCTTTGCTGATTGATTCATACAAGTACATTTTCTCTCTCTCTCTCTCTCTCTCTCTCTCTCTCTCTCTCTCTCTCTCTCTCTCTCTCTCTCTCTCTCTCTCTCATCAATAATGTATTCCTATCAATAAGTAGAGTTGCTAATTAGCTAATTATTGTATCTTACTAACAAGTTCCTTGCTAAACATTTTCTCAAAAATAGTAGGTTCGTTGTAATTTAGGCCACCAAATACCCGACTCCAGTTGCATAACTGACAGGTCTATACTTCGTATCGCCGTTGATTCTCAATGCAAAATCAAAACGTCGCAAATCATGAATTCTTTTAAAACATAGTTTTCACCATCAACAATAGGATGTAACTAGTTACTTTTTTCTTTTCTTTTTTTCTTTTTTTCTTTTTTTTTTTTCTTTTTTTTTTTTTTTCTTTTTTTCTTTTTTTTCTTTTTCTTTTTTTCTTTTTCTTTTTCTTTTTTCTTTTCTTTCTTTCTTTTTCTTTTTTTTCTTTTTCTTTTTTTTCTTTTTCTTTTTTCTTTTTTTTCTTTTTTTCTTTTTTTTTCTTTTTTTTCTTTTTCTTCTTTTTTTTCTTTTTTTTTTTTTTTTTTTTTTCTTTTTTTCTTTTTTCTTTCTTTTCTTTTCTTTTCTTTTCTTTTCTTTCTTTTCTTTTTCTTTTCTTTCTTTTTTTTCTTTTTTCTTTCTTTTCTTTTCTTTCTTTTTCTTTTTTTCTTTCTTTTTCTTTTCTTTTTCTTTTTTCTCTTTCTTTTTGCAAGTTACTGTTCTGTATTTTATAGGATATGAAAGGTGTACTATATCAGGAACTAGCGGAACCTGTGGATATACCACAGTATGATCATTTGATTATTACAACGTCTGATGTATTTACATAAGAGCTATTGCAAAATAATTCAATATGTAAAAAGTATAATAATCTTGATTTAACTCTCTCTCACACTCTTTTTTCATTTTTTTCTGTCTTTCCTTCTTTTCTGCTTTTCATTATGTTCGATTAGCATTTTTCATTCCGTGCGCTCACCCTCTCTATCTTTCCCCTTCTCTCTTTCTTATTTTTCTGTGTAGCATGTCATTTTTCTTTCTTTTCTTTATAATAAAAATGGAATGATCCATTATCTAACGAGGTGATGACACTCATAACAAATAAGAATTCGGCGGATAAGCAACAGCAGATAATCAGGATATACATCTTTGCATTTCATCTTGGATGATTTAGACGATCTCATTTTTAACCTTGTTGCAAGACGGACATACGATTAAGGAACACGAGTATTAAAATATAGATTGTTAGATATTGGTGAAAAAAGACAAAATTAATAGAAATGTCATATTTTTGCATGACAACGTT
>CM042144.1:62320696-62493196 GCA_023376005.1 Doryteuthis pealeii | reverse complement strand
AAATATGATTTAAATAACAGCATAGATTTTTTGTATTTAATATTGTAAATAGTAGACCTTCATTTTTCTATTTAAAGTGGCTTTTTTTTACGTGGGGATTTTGATGGGGCATCCTCTGAGGGTTCAACTCACGATTCAGTAATAATTTATTAGTAATAAACTATTACTGAATCATGAGTTGGATCCCCGCAGGATGCCCCCATGGACCTGCGAGACTAACTTTAAAAAATCCCCCTCTACCCAGGCGATGTCGGGTAGCCGCTTCTAGTTGGATATAATTCAGAAAGGTACATTATGTGTGTAGTTGAATAAAACTATTGATCAATTGCTTTTCTTAACGGCATGTCAACCCATATTGACTTATTTTATGTTTAGAGGTTAGGGAATTGTGTTCATTGTAGATTTTTATTTATTATTATATTTTTGCTTAGTTTCTTAAGAGTTTTTGCACAGAGTTATGATATCCAATACAAATAATTAGAATAGTTTTAGGGTTTCAAATATTCATATTTAATACTAATGATTATGTAAGTAAAGTCGTCGGGGCGGCCTAATGTCGGTATCAGCCAGATAGCGAGGGAGTCTATCCCCTTTTCAATAGCGCTAGACCAAGGAAATTATTTTAGCATCTGAGGTGGAGCGCCACACCTACCATCAGCTCCTCACTTTACCGCACACATCCCTGTGCTACTCATACGCTGAGTTGGCGAGGGCCGGTATTGAACCAAGAACCTTGTGATTTAAAGTAATTATTTCTATTTAATAATCATTTTTTCTTTTTTTGCAAACAGTTCTGTGGTTTCAAGTAATTAATAATAATCCGGATCAGAATGGCAATGAAGGGGTACCGCACACTCCCCAGATCTCCAGAACTGGTACCTCACCATCAGATGCAGTTTAGTGTCATACCCAAGATACCCCCTTTTTAGCTTTGTCTGAATCTAGAATAAATTGAAACGCATATTTAGGTTATAACTATTTTATTTTATGTTACGATTCGTGTGGCAATTTTAGGGTTGTAGGTGAAAGCAGTTTTACAATGGAGATTGTAGTGGATTATGAGAACGTGTTCAGTAATATTAGGAATGACGAATTTTATATAGGACACAGTTAGGCAGAAAACACGGAGAAATAATAAAACAAATGCATACAATTATAATATAACAAATAAATTTATTCAGAGAATAAATTTGCAAGTATTCAACAAATATGTAAATGTTTGAAAGGAATAGTGTAGTTGATATGTGTAATGTAAAATGTAAAAAGTTCGTATGTTTAGTTTGGAAAAGTTCGTTTTGATATGGACAGAAATTAGAAATAAGTTTGTGTATCTGACCTGTTGAAACTGAGTCTTGATGTAGGTAGAACGAAGTGGTAAGAATACTGGTAGTAGTAGTAATTGTGTTGAGGGAGTGAAATCGTTTGTTCGAACACCTGCTTCTTGGCCAGCGAGAGGAGATCTATGTGTTTGTTTATCTTTTGGTTGTGTCCGGTTTGAGTGTGAGGTGAAGTCTGTGTCGTCTGCTAGCGGAATGAATCCTGTCCTCTCTGATAGCGAAATGGGTTCTGTCTGTTTGTTGATTTCTTCTTCGTTATTTATAATTAGGAGATAGGATCGGAAAGTAATTAATTTTTTTGGCGCAAACGCGCGGACGTAGTAGTGAACAATGCTAACCCAGCCAATCGATTCTGATTTTTGTGTAAACAATTGGTTTAATCACTTTTCCTTAAATCTTTGGAAAAGGATTTTTGTTCGTGTGTTTGATTTAATTACTTTTCCATAAGTTTGGAAAAAGGATGGTGTTGTATGTTTATTTTAATTTCTTTTCCTTAAATTTGGGAAGAGAAATGTATACGTGTATCTATTTAAAAATATAGAATTGTATTCTATAAGATCCCTTGTGACATAAAGTTTGAACCTTTCTTGAAGTAGAAAGATATAGTATCAGTTTTAATCTTTGTCCGCTAATCTGTGCTTCTGCAGCGGGTAATTTTGGACAATTTATCAACTCCTTTAAATAGTCAATTAAGTACATGTTTGGGCGTTTTTGATTGGTCGATTCAGCCAAAGCTGTTTTGGAACCGTTTATAAATTCAATTTCTGATCTTCAGCACACCTTATAACCCATTTTTCTGGGCACCTCACGCTAGATTTGGTTAGCAAGCTAGATTTGCAGACCATTGTTTGTGAGTTCGATTCTCACTAGGTGTCCCACACTTCTGGCCTTGTGCCACATCTAAGCTAAGCTTAGTAAATAATTATAACCATTTTTCTGGGCACCTCATGTGGTGTAATGGTTAGCAAGCTAGATTAGCAGACCATTGTTAGTGAGTTCGATTCTCATTAGGCGCCCCATACTTCTGGCCTTGTGCCACAACTAAGCTAAGCTTAGTAAATAACTATATAACCCATTTTCCTTAAGAGTATATTATTTAGGAAGGCACATTATCTGTGTAGTAGAATAAAACTATATAAAAGACTATATCTTTTTGCAATTATTATGTCTTCTTTTTTTTTTTATCAATCACTTAATTTGTATTGATAGTCCGCTAAGTGGACACATTCTCTATTTCCTTCCACTCAGAAAAAAATCTAAATGGAAGGGTGAATACGAAATATTATTTTAATCTCAAATTTCGTTTTGTTCTCTGTATGAATAATGAAGTAGTTTGATATATAAAAAGCTATTCTTCATAGGGAATACAGTCAATATATTCTAAGCCCCGCCGACAAAGCGAATTTTCTTGTTTTGTCCTATCTTTACATTATTCACCTTTTTTTTTTAATTCCTTCCCCCCCCCCTCTGATAATGGACACTGTTCTGAAAATTCCAGATCGAACACAGACTCTCTGCAATTCTTTTCTGTTTGATCGTTGTCTTTTGGTGGAGGGGGTATTTTGTTTGTTTGTTTGTTGTTGTTTGTTTGTTTGTTTGTTTTGGGTTTGTTTTTGTTTTCTTTTCCTATTATTCTTCTCCTGTCACGTGAACACAATAAAAAAGAACGAAAGAAAAAAAAAACGATTTTATAAACAAATTCCTAAAGGTTTTGTGTTGAATTCTATTTTCGATAATCAAGTGATTCTTTATTTCTTATCTAATCAAAATAATTTTGCCTTTCTGCAGACAGAGAAACTTAATAATATAAACTTGAAAAATCAAATTGATTGTCGTTCTCTTTCAGAGTTGATTTGTTTTAACTTTGCAATGTCTTTCTGATTCAACACATACAATACTCAACAAATAACAAAACATTTTATATCATTCTCTTGAAATTTAACAAAAAAAAAATAGTTATTATACTTTTTTTCCCAATAGTTAGTCTCGTGTTCTCCGGTTACGCCGGTCGGTGTTCGAGCCCAGGTAAAGGCTAGTTTCGGATTGCTGGTTCAAAAGGCAAGAAGATGACCATGCCCTATCCACTTAAAACAATGTAGTATAGTTGACTATGTCCTTTAGCTTTTGTTAGGCAACCAGTCTAGGAGAAAGAAAACTCTTAATTCAAACCAGCTTTACTCGGCTTAGAAATTGACCTTGTGCCACATCCTGTGGCGAAGGGGTTGAGTAAATATATAGTCACAACATTTTTCCTACTTTAAGCCGCTCACGGTGGCTTTCCCTCCACTGTAATGCTACCGTAAACCGCTAGCAGTGGCTCTCGCGCGTGTCACTTGTTTACACTACAAGAACTCTACGTGAACACCCCTGCCATCTTTTATTTTCTCTGTGAATAACTAGTGAACTTTGAAATATCCTATCATACAGATAAAAAAATATCAAAAGAATTTGGTACAGCCGTGAGGGAAAATTGGTAGGCGAAGAGTCAACAGGATTCATCAAAAAAAAATAATAATAATTAAACAAGACAATACAAACAATATAATTTCCAAGGATCAACCAAAACCCTAAATAAATCCAAGAGCGTAGAAAGTATGGATATTGAAACTGTCAATGTAACTACAAACCTCAATCTAATATATATATATATATATATATATATATATATATATATATATGGGTAGGTCGATTTTCAACTTTTTTTTAAATATCAAAATGGCGCAACCAGAGAAAGTTGGGTATTTGGTATGATAAGTACTGACACCAAAAACTAGGTTTCTAACTTGTGTAGCAATATGACCCTTGTGAGCTAGAACTGCTAATGGAAGGAGGAGGAATATAAATAACAAAGGCTTAAAAAATAGTGATGACCCAAAAGAGGAGAGCGATGGTTTTGACCGTAGCGTGACCCCGAACGAAGAATTGAGGGGCAAGCGGAAGTCGGGTGTTGACCGGAAGTCGGGTGTTGACCGGAAGTCACGTGGTGACGTGGGGGAAGGAAGAAAGGCTTCGCTCTCTTTTTGCCGGCGTCCGTCGTGGGGGACAGACCTGATGAGACCCCAGGAATCTAGTAGTGTTCTCTCTCTCTCGTTCTCTCTGCCTCCCTTCCTCCCTGGTAGAAGCCACTAGACGAGCACGTTAATAAAGGCTGGGAGTTGTGACGACATGTTTCTCGTGTTATGATTTTTTATCGGAGTTTTAGTACCAAGAAAGAAAAGAGACTACGGTGCTTGTATCGTTTTAGTACCGGGAGTATTGCAACGTAACATATATCGTTTTGGTGCCCGTTGACCTCGGAGTTCAAACACGGACTCATAAGGAACCAGTTAACCACAACGCAACGAGGGGATACGAAAAAAAGAAAAGACATCGGCCGTAATTGTAACAGAAACTAACGTAAACGAAAGAAAGAGCGAGTCAAACAAACAAAGAAAAAGGACCCACGTGTGACGAAAAAAGGGAGTGACTTGTTGAGAAACGAGAGAGAAAAAAAAAAAAAAAACGAAAAAAAAAAACAGGAGAAGTAAAAGAAAAAAGAAAGAAAAACAACAACAGCGAGCATTTGAAGAGAAAAAGGGCTTAAAAAAAAGAAAAACAAAGAAAAAGACCCACCTTGAAAAAAGAAAAGGGAGCAACCTTTTAAAATCTTATTAAAGGAGATGAACGACAACAACGAGTCAACAAACAATTGAGAACTTAAAAAAAAAGGACCCACGTGTGAAGAAAACAAAAAGAATTTAAAAAAAAAAAAGAAGGACCCACGTGCGAAGAAACAAAAAGAATTAAAAGAAAAAAAAAAGACGAGAAAAAAACAACAGCAGCAGCGAACAATTAAAGAAGAAGAAAAGGACTTATAAAAGAAGGAGGAGAAACCCACGTGGAGAAAAAAATATACGTCCACGTGTGAATTTAAAAAAAAGAAAAAAAAGAAAAGACGGAATTAATGAACATTAAAGAAAAAAAAGAAAGAACTTTTTTTTAAAAAAAGGAAAAATATACGTAGAAGTGACAAGGTAGGTGATATTTTTTTTTTCCTCTTGTTCTGCAAATTGTGTATTTTTGTTTTGTTATTACTGTTATTGGTATCATTCGTATTGGTGCAAGTTTTTCTCTTATCTGGTGACTGAAATTGTTTATGCGAAATGGAGTCTCAGACTATTAAAGAGTTTTTGCAGAATCTCACCGCAGGCTTGGTTGATGCATTAAATTCTGTAACGAGTGCTTTAAAAAGTGTTGAAAAGGGGTTGGATAGGGCCTATCAAAGAACACTTTTAGAGGATAGATTAAGAACAAGTAACAATAGAAAAAAATTTAACAAGCGGAGTAGAAACGTACCTACAGTGAGGAATTGCAATGTGCATCCTCAGATAGGTAATAGAGACCAGACTGGACGTTGTTGGGGGTGTAATAGCAAGTATCACCTCATTAGAAATTGTCCCGTAAAAATTAATAAAAAGTGGATGGCACCTACCCAAAAGCACATCCGAACAAATTAAAAATAGAGACAAGCATGGGATAGCCCTCAAAAATCAGCACCACGCTTTGTCTAATATGAATGGCAAAACTAAGGAGGGCACACAAGTCCATTCTACGTCCTCGGAACATATCTCAGAAAATAAAGATAAATATACAGCTATTAAGAGAGAAAACTCCGATAAGGACACTAATACTTCACATAGTGATGTGGATACCGAGGGTACAAATCACACGGGTGAAGGTGATAGGAACAATGAACAACTATGTCCCAATAGAAAAAAGAAAAAGAAAGAGAAATTGAACAGACAGGTGGACGTTAATAATAATAAAAATGATTTTGGAGTAATGGCTAAAATGGAAAGCCACAAAATAACTCCAACAGTGAATAGCATCACAAAAGATTCCCCTAAAACAGTAAGGGCTAAGGTAAATACCACACCGTCAGATAGTGACTACAGAGAAATAAAAGAATATGTTCCCCTAATGGAAAGGAAAATAGCTATGCTTAGAGTTGCAATGGAAGAAAGCATTAAAAACGCTGGGAGTACAAATGATTATGGTAGTAGCAGCGAGCTCACCCGGGGTCAACCAGTACTGCCCACAAGGAAACATGATACTCCACCAAACAGCGACTATGAAGATAGCTTTAAAGGCCTGTGGTTCAAGTGTTTGTTCACACAGCAGATACCTTCCAGAAAAACCTAGTTTTGGCGCTCGGAAATAAAATTAGAGATAGATGAATGAAAAAAAAAAAAGAAAAGAAAAAGGATGAGAAAAATGAGTAAATGAAAATACGAATTACACGGAATATGAGATGGAATAATGACGAAAAAAAAAAAAAGATAAATAAATGAAAAACTGAAAGGGATTAAAATGAATAGATACAAAAAGAAAAGGAATAATAGAGAAAATAATTATTGACCAGCTGAAGAAGGCGACGATAACGCCATTGCTTGAAAAAAAAGCTATAAATCAGTATAGGTCTGCAATTGATAAGAATGAAAAATAAATGAGTAATTTTTTTAAAAAAATTCAAATTGGAGAGAGTATTTCCAAAAGAAAAAAAAGAAAGAAAGAAAAAATGAACAAATAAGTAGGTAAGGTCAGAGCACAATTGTGGAGCAAGGAGGAGAATATCACCTGCTTTAATGATTTTGTAAATGTTCTTTTTACTTTATATATGTATGTGTTTTTTGTATTATTGTAAAATTGAATGCTCGTGTGGCTCTATCGGAGAGAGGAAGGTCTATATCGGATAGAAGGAAAAAAAAAAATCTAATGAATAATTACGCATATTCTTGAAAAAAAAGAGATACTTTGAAAATTTTTACGGGTAAAAATTTTAGAATGATGGTAAGGGAGGAATTGTAGCAATATGACCCTTGTGAGCTAGAACTGCTAATGGAAGGAGGAGGAATATAAATAACAAAGGCTTAAAAAATAGTGATGACCCAAAAGAGGAGCGATGGTTTTGACCGTAGCGTGACCCCGAACGAAGAATTGAGGGGCAAGCGGAAGTCGGGTGTTGACCGGAAGTCGGGTGTTGACCGGAAGTCACGTGGTGACGTGGGGGAAGGAAGAAAGGCTTCGCTCTCTTTTTGCCGGCGTCCGTCGTGGGGGACAGACCTGATGAGACCCCAGGAATCTAGTAGTGTTCGCTCTCTCTCGTTCTCTCTGCCTCCCTTCCTCCCTGGTAGAAGCCACTAGACGAGCACGTTAATAAAGGCTGGGAGTTGTGACGACATGTTTCTCGTGTTATGATTTTTTATCGGAGTTTTAGTACCAAGAAAGAAAAGAGACTACGGTGCTTGTATCGTTTTAGTACCGGGAGTATTGCAACGTAACACTTGTACCAATTTTTGAGCATTAAGTTTTAAAGATCGTCTAATATGAAGTCGCTCAAAAATCATTGTTTTTGAAACATTTACATATGAAATTGCTTTAAAAAATCTTATAATTTCAATCCAGAAAAATTTGTCAATTTATTTTATTTAAAGACAATGGATAAAAGATATCGGAAGTAACATTTAAAGTGAAATTATAACCCCCACCCCACCCTAACAGGTGCAGTTTACCTCAATAATTGAGATACGTCAGTAATAGCATTGTAAGATACTGTTGTAGCGTTATTTTTTATATATTATCAATGGAACAAAAGCAAACAAGTATGAACTCTGCTAGAAAGAAATGAATAGATGACAATTTTAATATAAGCTACCATTGTAATTTGAACACTACTTTCAAATATTTACTGGTCATTAATAGTGTGTCTTTTAAGTTTCTATTTTATATAATAATTGTAAGGCATACAGTTATTAAAGACATGACAAAAATACATGAATGTTATGAGAATAATAGCAACTTTTATCATGCCATCATATTAAACTGCTCTACATAAGAATCCTTTGAAGCAAAGGAAGTCCTCATTTCATAGCATAAAACCTTTGTAATGATATGCCTATGCCAATAGACCGATTGGGAAGCTGCAGTTATTAATGTTACTGTCCTTTCGATACTTTGTGAGTCTGAAGGAAAATCAAGCAACTCTAGTTTTGTCCCACCCTTTGATGACTCCAGAAGTTCATAATCTGAAAATTCTTCTGTGAATCCAGGCTCACAAACTCTATTTTGAAACAGGTCGATCAATTGAGACCAATGTGTGGCATCGAAATTTATTTAACTTGTCTTAATTTTTAATTCTTATTATGAAATTAGGATATTACTTTAAAATGAAACTATAAATCGATGAAATCATTTTAATCAATTTTATGTGAATTGGCTAATTTTTTTTTATTGCTTTTGTGCCTCACTTCCAGTTCATCTGATTGAAGCATTGAATACAACATAGTTTCTGGTAGGAGACCAAAAGCATTCTGCTGGATATTTTTGAACGCAATCTCTTGAATTTCAGGTAGTAGCACTTTGATTCTTTGCAGAATATTAAAAACGTGCAGTTGCTGGTTATGCAATTCATTGTCTCGTTTAATTTCAAACCAGCTAACTGCATACACTACAACAATAAACTGCATTTGGCTGTGTAGTTTTGATATGTTTTCAGGGTAAATGCCTCGAGTCCACAAATACATTAGTCTGGTGGCTAACGTCAACCATCTTGCCAAATTTTTCATGCAGCATATCTAAGGTTGGTTTTCGTGTAATCCCTACTGCATATTCTTGAAGAAGTATCTGATCACTATTCAGATTATCTGTCTGTTTGATGCTAGAATATTGGCTCTCTAGAGGACTAACTATTGGTACAAATTTTATCTGGGGCAAATAATGATAGTCATTTGCACACACAATCTCTTTAGTGGACCAATAAATGATGTTGGAATTTTTGTGCTGACATAAATGTGCTTAAAAACAGTTCTGAACGGAAGATTATCTTGATGTAGAGAGCAACCAATGGTGTGTAATTTTCGTTTTCTTTGTTTCTCTAGAACTGAAACTAGCCCAGCATCACAGCCCGTATTTGTATGGGTGTTGTCTAGTAAAACAGCTTTTAGAGTATCAACACATTCATACTCCTCCAAACCACTAACAGCATCCTCTGCTAGAACAGCACCAGTTGTCAAATGGTGTTCTGTTCCCCTCGTTTTCTTTCCATCTCTTTGTATAAGAAAGTATCTTAATCATGTCTTCCATCAACACCAGTACAAATAATTTTTTTCTGTTTTATCAATGTGATTTTGATAGGCATTTTTGTTTTGTTCTTTCTTTTGTATGGTCTATTTTAGATTTATCCGATATTATGTTGTTTTTAATATTTGTTGCAATATGACCCTTGTGAGCCAGAACTGCTAATGGAAGGAGGAGGAATAAATAACAAAGGCTTAAAAAATAGTGATGACCCAAAAGAGGAGAGCGATGGTTTTGACCGTAGCGTGACCCCGAACGAAGAATTGAGGGGCAAGCGGAAGTCGGGTGTTGACCGGAAGTCGGGTGTTGACCGGAAGTCACGTGGTGACGTGGGGGAAGAAAGAAAGGGTTCAGCCTTTTTTTGCCTGCGGATGTCGTAGGGTACGGACCTGACATTGGGTCCCCCATGAGAGGCCAGTAATCTAGTAGTGTTCTCTCTCTCTCGTTCTCTCTGCCTCCCTTCCTCCCTGGTAGAAGCCACTAGACGAGCACGTTAATAAAGGCTGGGAGTTGTGACGACATGTTTCTCGGGTTATGATTTTTTATCGGAGTTTTAGTACCAAGAAAGAAAAAAGGGACTACGGTGCATGTATCGTTTTAGTACCGTGAGTATTACAACGTAACATATTTTGTGAAGGATAAAGATACAATTTTTTTTCTAAATGAAAAATATAGATACTGTTCATGACTTTGTGATCAAACATGTGAATTTTTACAAAATTTTTATGGCATTTTCCACTCTCAATTGTTAAAAACATAAAATTACAACCCTAACCCCAAACCTATACCTAAACTTAACCCTAACGAGATGAATTCTTGTCGAGTACCATTTTAAGAAATTAGCTTTTAGATAAATTGTTTTAAAATTTGTTGAATTGCACAACAACTACGTTTTAAGCTTTTTAGATAATTCTAGATTGCTCGTCAACAATCATTTTAATCTTTTAGCTTTCAAATAGAATGAAATATATTTAAACATATTTCAAATATATTTGCTAGCAAAATAGCCTGTGTTCTATTTTACTAGGGCCGGAAAAATAAGCTCAAAAATATGTTTGTCTATTTTACCGGAACCGGCTAACTAGCCCATTCGTTTTTATACTAACCCTCGTGCTGAGAAGGCCCATAGACTGCAAATCTTCAAGAAAGTCATTTGCAAGGTTTAATATAATGAAATAATATATATTTACTTACCTTACGAAATAAATGCAAATCGCTTAGTAGCACGCAAAAAAGAAAAAAACTTGCGAATGAAAAATGTCTTCAAAAGTAAAAAAAAAAAAAATAAAAAAAAATATTAACTATCACAAGGAATATAAAGCTATTTTTTATTTCTAATAATTAAGTTTGTTAAAATAAAAAAAGGAAAAGATTTAATTATGTTTGTTTTTTAAATCAGCTCAATAAACTTGAAATTCAAATGTAAAAAAAAAAAAACGTGTTGATACGGAACCCGAATTTTGTTATTGTTTATAGTATCTCGAATGAAATATTTTTGCAGCGTTTGCTTTATTATTTACTTTTATTTAATTTACCAAGAATTACCAACATGATCTTGAATTAAATAAAATCTTTTATTGGGACTATTTTTATACATTTCTTTTCTTTTAAAACTCTGGTTTAATCTAACCTACTTATCTTCTCCTTTAACACCGAGTGAAATTCAAAACATTCGCTTATGTTGATATTCAAATGCATTTGCTCAAAAATTGGTAAAGTTTTAGAAAAAATATTTTGTACAATTATTCTTTTTATGTTAATTAGCAACTTTCTCCGTTTGCACCGAGTCTTTGTATAAAAATCGACCTACCCTAATATACATGTACATATTCATATTTTGCCAGAATATACATGTACATATTCAATTAATGCCTGAAGAGGATATCAGATCTGAAACACGTGTCGCAAATGTAAGATAATAATTTGGCAAAAGATTTGGCATTAAATAACCCATAATGGTTGATATGATATTAAACCAAGCAACAATCAAATAAATCTGATTTCAAATAGAACCTCGTTCACTGATAATAATATCAAACGATTATGGGCTCGTACCCAAATGTGAAGCGTTTGTGTTCGGGTGGTATGATACCCCTAAATATAATGCTATGATAAAGTTCAGGGATTTTAGTGCGATGATGCGTACATTTCCTGAAGTGTCGAGTTGCTAATCCAATTTATGCCATCAAATGTGGAAAAAGTTTAAAACTTAGCAAAAATAATCATATCTTTACTGTTACATAATCTATGCGGTTGCATAAGATTATTGTCAATCCCTTGTATTTCTAAAGGGATGGACCCTTTTCATATCACGGGCGGGACTTTCCATGGAATATTACAGAAAGCCCGCGAAATACGTGAAGTCACTTGGGACCTGGTTGTGTCCTCAGTTTCAGTTTGGACGTCGGACAGAGATGTACTGCCTTAACTCACTGCATACGTGCGCTATGTTAGTCAAATGTTTAGTTACATGAAATGTTTACTTAAGTAAATAAAAGCTTATGAAAATAACACAGTTTGTGGTTGGTGAATGTCTTGGTAACAAGACTGATCTAGAAGAAGAAATGAGTTAAGTGCGACCGACTACCAAGACGAAGTCCAGACGCTAGAAGAACAGAAGAAGTAAGAAAGAAGTAAAGAAAGAGGTATACAACATTACTTCCACCAATTATTCCAGGCACACGTAGCATCGTAGGAAATGGAACTCTAGTTCAAATCCTAGACGAGGCTGTTATTGTTTCATTTTTGTGCTAATGCACTTCTGGAAAACGCATGGATCTATCTGCTCCCACCTCCTGGTAAATAGCAGGGTTTGTTATTTATCCTTCGTTAGGCAACCAATCTTGGATAAGGGAACTCTGAATAAAAACCAGCTGTACTCCGCACATCTTATCCATGGCGGAAGGATTGGCTAAATACCTCTACCTATTATTCCACGCTACCCTCTTAAAGGACCCAATGATTGTCACCCATTCTGAATTTATGCCTAAAGAGTCCCAAGGGCGAATATAATTTGGACTGTCTTCACTATGTAAGTCCCACCCCTTCGTGTATATAAAAACGGCTCCGTCGAATTTAAGACCCATTCCAACTAGAGGGGTTCAAATAGTCAAAATTATTTCAAATTAGTTCAAAGTTAAATCTTTAAATAAATAAATCTTCTCCGTTATAATAACTTTATTAATTTGTGGGCCTTTGGGAGCCCATCTGGGCTATAGTCACTTATAGCTCATATGTATTTTTTTCACTGCACACATCGTAATGCGACGGACCTGAGGAAGACTGCAAAGTATATCGATCAAAACGGTGTGATAAAAAAATTAAAAAAAAAAAAGTTGAAAATACCAGTGTCGATCGTTTTATTTACTTGAGTAAAGAAACCTTAATTTTCTGGGCTGTCAGGTTAAGAAAACATCGGCTACAATCGATCCAATAATATTGATTGGATCAGAGATGTGGGCTTTAATTGATTATTCACCTTTTAAAACTATTAGACGGAGAATTGGGTTGTGGCAAAAACTGGACACAGATAATCCAAAGACCGTAATTAACTTGTTAGAGTTGCTTTAATATTCCATAATCCAATCAACAACCAAATACGACATTCAATTTACCTTCTTCTAAAACCTGCTATTTGTTAAGGCTATTAAAAAGAGAAGAACAAAATTACATTATTTTTTTCTGAATTTCTGAAATAATATAGTCCCATTATTCCGTACATTTTTCATGTTATAGTTTTAATGTCTGTTTTTAGCCGATGTTTTGAGATTTATGGTTGCCTAGTCACGTAGGATTTATCGTCGTAGGAAGTGGGCTCTGCTACCTGAGTTCAAATCGTAAACGAGGCTGTTTGCATTTCCCATAGCACTTAGGAAAGACAGGAATCTATTCTCTCTCTCTCTCTCTCTCTCTCTCTCTCTCTCTCTCTCTCTCTCTCTCTCTCTCTCTCTCTCTCTCTCTCTCTCTCTCTCTCTCTCTCTCTCTCTCTGTGTGTGTGTGTAAAAAATAGTAGGGCAGATTGGGTTCTTTAATCTTGCTATTCCAACCAGTCTGAGAGAAGGAAAACTCTGAATTCAAACCAGTTGTTGACCTGGAGAGTGATGGGTATGGAGTTCTAAAGTGGTCCAATTTGAGACGGTTGATTTTTTTAAATACTAATTGGTCTTTTTTTTTCTTTCTTTTTTTTTTTCTTTTTTCTTTTTTTTTTTTTTTTTTTTTTTGTAATTTCTTTTCATCCCTGATTTTGGTCTTTTGCGAGTACATATAGCATCCAGTGTTTTTATGACTTCTTCCTCCCTAAGTCTTCTTGGAATTTGATATTAGCCAACACGAATAGGAATATCATCCTGATCATCATCAGCTCACGCTGTTAGCACGGATTCTCATAACTCTCCCTCGTCTGACGTCCCTGTCGGTCATTACTCCTGATAAGTTCTTCGCGCAGCATCCAGAATCCGTACAGAACTTATTAATGTAAGTTTTTGCTGACTGACCTACACTGGTTTGTTCATGTGTAGGTGTTCACAGGAGAACGTCACTTATGAGCTCGTCCTTGATTCTCCTGCAGTGTCCGGCATGCCTTGTTCGCCTCACCTGGAGAATTTCTTTTGATACAATATATTTTGCTGAATATAGAATCCGTGTAATTACACAAAAAATACTTCCAAATGTTTAGGGAGAAATGCGATCATGCCTCTGCTCTCTTTGCTACGTCGCCTTTGTCCTAGCAATAGAATTAATTAGGTCAGTCTCTGGGTACAGTGAATTTGCAATATCTATGTAAATCCCTTCCAGCCGCCAACCTTTTGAGATACTTTCCTGGGCAATTTATCAATTTTATCTTTCCTTCAAAAATTCCGATATTAAAAAATCGGACCAAGTAACCAATAAGGACCCCAAATCATCAACTTAATGAAAGGTTCATATTTTAACTCCTCACCGGTAAATTTCGCTTTCATCTATTTGAAAATAAACGAACAGATGGTTTTTGCAATTATATTGTATCTGACAAAAACAAATTTTTACAAATTGTGTGATACTATTTCTGAACAAAAACTGTATTTCTATTTAACTAAACATAATTGCATTTCTCTTCTGATTAAGTAAGAACTATTTTAGTATAAAAACGTCTTTCGTCTTTTTTTAAATCATCGTAAGTGTTGAAAAATATTCAAAAATTTCTGATTAAAAATTGTTTATTTAAAAAAAGATTTTGCTATTGAATTTTAATTTGATTACGTGTACCAACCATCTATTTATTTAATTTATTGTGAGTTCAACATCTCCATAAACTTCTGATTAAAATCATTTGTTTTCAAAACTTTGGAAGCGGAAGTTACTGGTGATGAATTAAAATATGAACCTTTCATTAAGTTGATGATTTGGGGTACTTATTGGTTACTTGGTCCGAAAAATCTTACATATTTTCTCAGTGTTTACTGCTTAGTATTTTGTTGTTTTGTGTCCTTCGGTTTTGGGGGATCGAACCTTTGATCCAGTATTTAAAATGGTTTACTATGAGACAGTTGTTTTTTAACGGCATGTCAATCAGTCTGTGGTTATTCTATGCCTAGAGGTTAGGGAATAGCGTTCATTGTGTATTCGTGGTGTAATTGTTAGCAAGCTCGTCTCGCAAATGCATTACCACTGAAAAGCGAGTTCGATCCACGCCGGATGCCCCATGCTTGTACCTTGTGTCAAATTCTACATGTTGGGTATTTTTTTTTAATTCTTTTTTGTGTAATTGTTTCTTAAGAGTTTTGGGGTTTTTTTTAGCGCACAATTATATTATATCAAGAATTCTTAATACAATTAATTTTTAAATGGGACTGCTTGACTTATAGATGTTCGTGGATCTGTTAGTAATGGCAATGAAGGAGTATTCCACACTCTCCAGAACTGTAACCTCACCATCAGATGCAGTTTAGTGTCAAACGCAGGACACCCTCATTTTACTTAGGGTTTTACTCCTTTGGATCGGATGCAGTCTTGATATTTTAGTATATATATATATATATATATATATATCCGGCGCATGCTGTAATGGTTATCGTCGAAGGACATGGACTCTGACACGATTTCAAATCATGGACGAGGCTGTTTGCATTTCATATAACGCTAATACACTTGGAAAAGGTATGCATCCAACTACTCTCCTTCCAGTTATGTGTAAATAGTAGGGCAGATATGGCTCTTTGTCCTTCGTCAACTGGTTTAGCTCAGTCGGTAGCATCCACCTAGGAACCACAATGTTCCGAGTTCGATATCGGTCCTCGCCAAGGTTGGGGCTGTGCTGTAAACTGTACTGGTGGTGGGTGTGACGTTCTACCTCAGATGTAAAAAAAAAAAAAAAAAAAAAAAAAAAATCTCCCTGGTTATGTGCTAGTGAAAAGGGGGTAGACTCCCTCTCTTACCGGCTGATACGGACAATAGGCAACTCCGATGAATTTACTTACTTTACTTTAAGGCAACCAGTCTAGAAGAAGGAAAACTATGAATTCAAACCTGTTGAACTCTGCTTAAGAAATTTACCATGTGTCACTGCTTGTTCGGAGGGGTTGGGTAAATACATATTACATCCGACGTTTTTTTTTGTTTTTTTTTTTTGGGGGGGGTATATTAACCGACACGAGTAGGATTAACATCATTATCATCAGATAACGCTGTTAGCACGGATTCCCATGACTCTCCTTCGCCTAACGTCCCTGTCGATCATTACTTCTGATAAGTCCTCTGCGCAGCATCCAGAAGTTGTTTCCTATTTATTCCTCTAATCACTTGCACTTCCGTTTAAGAGGTGTGTAGTGACTGTATCATACACGTTAAGAGTGACGCTTCCCCCCCCCTCTTAAAACCGGAAAGGGGCATCTTACAATCCCAACTTGTCCCCCGTGTCCAAGGAGATCTCTCTAACCTTCAACATCTAATTTGTTTGTCATTTATGCTACTTTTGACGAGTTAATTAATAATTCACTAATATCTCTCGATCTCCTCTGCCGTTGATTGTGCTGCAAAAACGCCTCATTCCATGGCAACCGGACGTCCTAATCTTGCAAGACGAGAGAGAGATTGCAAAAACTTGCAATCTAAAGTGCTTAACAGTTTCAAGTTGGATGTGTCGTATGCACGATCAGCTTCTGTGCACGTCATGGTGAACAAATTAAAAACATCCTAGAAACAATTCTATGCAAGTTGAAATCCAAATGTTTGCCTAGCAATAATAACCCGCAGAGAAAATTGATCATAAATCAAACACCACACACACACACACACACACACACACACACACACACACACGATGAGGAGTTATTGGAGGTATTTCGAACGGGTTTGTATATACTTATATGCGATTGTCTATTTACATAAGAGACAGGTGTCTCGGATATTTAATGACCTGACATAGGATCACAATAGTTAAGCACTCAGTGAAAATATAAGGAAACCGTGTGTGCGCATGTGCGCGCGCGTATATATATTTTTTTCCTAATCTGTGTACGGGAATGCGCATGTCACGTTTCCGTACACCTGATTGTCTTTTATATATATATATATATATATATAACACTGAGTTGTGTCTTCCGTCAGGTGTTTCTCTAATTCATCATTTTTCATTTTCTTTCGTCTTCCTATGCCCTCCACCCTTATTTTTACGACATGCTTTGGATCCTTCGTTTAATGTCCTGACTTGATTTTTTAAATGGCACGTCAACTTGTCTGGGGTTATTTTATTGCGTTCATTGTACATTTATACTTACATTTTTTTGTGTTGCTTGAGTTTTTGAAACACAGGAATTCTTTATCATATAACTAATGAAAATAATTTTTAAAAAGATCTTTGACCCATAGATGGGTCCCTAACAGGTACTACCACTTCACGTCAGAGTGGACCTGGGAGTAATGCCAATGAAGGAATACTCCACACTTCCTAGATTTTCAGAAGTGGAGCCTCAGCATCAGATGCAGTTTAGTGTCAAAACCAGGACACCCCTCCTTTTTTGTAGGGTCTTATCCCTCTGCGGAGGATACAGTTAGCGTATTCTAGGCCTCGCCGACAGGCATTTAGTGTCCTGGAATCTTAAATGGTAGACAATAAAGGAGACAGCTCAGCGTATGAGTAGCATGTCTTGTAGGGAGCTGATGGTACATGTGGCGCTACACCTCAGATACAAAAATATTCTTCCTGGTACTAGTGCTAGTGGGAAGGGTATCGACCCCTTCACTGTCCGGCTGATACTGACAGTAGGCCAGTTCACTTTTTTTATATAGACGTTGTATAACTGATTTTTTAGTCAAGCCACCGGTATTGTTGATAGGGTCCATACTGTGGGCCTATACCAGTTACGGTAAGAATTATTTCCGTGATTACCACATGTGTCTCCCACCAGCTGCTCTTTCGATGCCCTCTGTGCCCACGCTATGTTCCTTTGACCCGCAGAACTGGGATCGATGCAATTTGGTCGGAGCGTCTTTGTGATGGGTTGAGAAATTAATAGAAATGAGCTGCCGTGATTGCTGGCAACTCTTAAAATGAGGTAACACACCGTTAACAATAACAACGGTTTTATTCATCTATAACGAATGAGTACGTTTTGAACTCTAGGTCAGAGAGAAAAGACATGATGAGGAGCTTTGTCTGGCGTTTTGTTTTATGTAGACTTAGTTCTTTATGGAATTATTCTTGGCGGCAAAGTCTATTTCTCCTAGTGGCAATTTTCTTATTTCAGCAATTCTGAATTCCTCGTGGCCCTGTGACAGATTTCATTTTTGGGGATCCGGCCTCTGACTAAATGTTTATAATTCAGAGTGAGGGTTTTATAGAAAAATTGCATCTATTTTTGTCATCGGAATTTGGTCAACAAGTGCTAAGCTCTAGCCCGAAAAAACAAGGCTATGCTTCTGACAGGTCAATAAACAAGTCATCTGATTTGACAGCCCCACAAGTATCTCAGCTTTAGGTCACTACTGTAACCTTTTCTTCTATCTATAAGTAAGTAAAGTCGTCGGGGCGGCCTAAAGTCGGTATCAGCCAGTCAGCGAAGGAATCTATGCCCTTTTCAATAACGCTAGACCAAGGAGATTGTTTTGGCGTCTGAGGTGGAGCGCCACATCTACCATCAGCTCCTTACTTTACCGCACAGATCCCTGTGCTACTCCTACGCTGAGTTGGCGAGGACCGGTATCGAACTAGGAACCTTGTGGTTTCTAGCCGAATGCTCTACCGACTGAGCTAAACCGGCCCTAAATATAGTATGTGGTCTTCCATAAAAAGCATATTATAAGGTTATAATAATAACTGCTAACCCTAACCCTATTTAAGAATTTTAGAATATTTAGAATTAAATAGATCTGATTCATGTAAATTATGTAATTAAAAATTCTTTTTTAATTTCTTAATTACTATATACAGCTTATGACTGAATTGCATTTATTGAAATTGAATATATGTAAAAAATAATTAGTTTCAATAAATTTATGATATTTTGATTTTTGCATTTTAACAAAACCATTTACGTTAACTAAAAAAAAAAAAATAACTTCTACACTTTCCTTTTTTGTTAAAAATTAGTTGATGCCAACAAAAGAACTCATTGTGTTAAGTGAGGAGGGGGAAGGATCGTAATTGTTTTTATGACTTCTTCCTTCATAACTCTTCTTGAGATTTGATATCAACCAACACTGATTAGAATTTTTTTTTTTTTTTAAAGTGAAAGGTAATATAAATTTGTGTTGCAAAAATATATTTCCACTGAATATAGACCAAGGAGAAATGTGATAATGCCTCTACCCTCTTGGCTACGTCACTTTTGGTCTAACGATAGCGTTAATTCAGTCAGTTTCTAGGTACAGTGAATGTGCGATATCGGGTTATGTCCAGCCGCCAACCTTTTATATACAGTGGTACCTTGACTTATGATTGTCCCATTTTACGAGTTCTCCAAGTTACGAGCTGTCACTCAGTTGAGTTTTTGCTTTGTGTTGAGAGCTAAAATTTCAGATTTCAGGTACGAGTGAGCTTCAGATACGCTTATGTTATGTTTAGGTTCACTAAAAACATGCAAGTTTCTAAATTTATTACAGCAAAGAAAAATATTATTTATAAAAAAATAAACATTAAAACATTACAGAACAAGATTAATAAAATTCTTCTTTTTTTTTTTGTTTTTATACAATACATTTCTATTCTTATTCAAAAAAACTAACAAAAAAATGACGGCTTTTTTTTTTTTTTTTTTTTTTGAGGGGACTGAGAAGGATTAATGGTATTTCAGTTTATTTCAATGGGAAAAATTGATTTGATATACGAGGAAATTGAGTTACGAACAAACAGTAGGTATCACTGTACTGTCTTTCCTGGGTAATTTATTAATTTTTATCTTTCCTTCAAAAATTCTGATATTGAAAAATCTTTATTTTCTCAGTGTTTACCGCTTAGCATTGTTTTCTATTGTTGTTTTTTTTGTTGTTTTTTGTTATTTATTTGATTTTATTGTGTGTGTGTGGTGTGTGTGTCCCCTAGTTTTTTGTGATCAAACCATTGCGGGTCATAAATTATCTTCAAGAAAATCCATGTTTCATTTGCCTCCAATTTCTGAGTGTCTGGACAATTTAGAAGTTTTGACTTGAAATATTAGATTGTTTGGAAAATAACGTCCGATTTAAGATTAAATTTTTATTCCTGAATTAATGAATTTAAACAACATTTTAATCAGTCAAAAATCTGATCCCTGAACATTTCTGCCATCAAATTAGCAAGGTTAGTTATGCCTGGAAAACAAAACTCTAAAGTTTTGTTGCCAAGAAATCTTTAAATTTTTTTTTTTTTTTTTTTTGTTGAGTAGGGAAGTGTCTAGATCCTTGAAAAAAGAAAATGGTAGTCAGTTATGACTAAGCTTGAATTCCTGCAAATAAAGTAAATACATCACTTCTTTTTATATGTTCATGATTAGGGGCATATAACCAAATTCTAAAAGTTATAAAAAATTAACTAAGAGGACACTTTAATCATTAAGAATGTGAATTTTTTTTTAGCTCAGTCGGTAGAGCATCCACCTAGGAATCACAAGGTTCCAGGTTCAATCCCAGTCTTCGCCAATTCAGTGCATGGCTTGAATCTGTAGCGTTTCACTTCAGATGCAAAAAAAACAATCTTCCTGGTCGTTAGTGAAAAGGGGATAGACTCACTCCCTGTCTGGCTGATACCGACAATATGCTACTCCTCCTACTTTACTTACTATTAAAATAATTTTAGAACATTTTGTGTGTATGGGGGGATCTTACCCCCTCTGCAGGGGAAAAGATTAGCATATTCTGAGCTCCACCAACGTGTTACATTATACTCTCATTGTCGGATTGAAGAGATGACATATCAACATTTATTACATTACCGGATGATCTCATTCAGAATGGAGATGATGATATATTGATATAGAAATATTTTGTATACTTATCCCATCTTCTGGGCTACGTGGCGAGGCTTGAATCTTGGTTGCTCGATGATGCTCAGTTTATTGTATACTGACGGTTTTCACAGTACCAAATCGATATAATGTTGTATACCCTTTTCTTACTTCTTACTTCTAGTCGTCTTCTCTTCTGGCCGGCTTTGCTATTCTGATCGTCTATCATCTTGGTCTGGTCTAGTGTCTGGTGTTGACTTGGTATATCTTCTAAGGTCTGGTCTTCTATGGGGATTTCGGGTCTGGTTTCTGTTAGGGATTTCTCTTTATCAGAAGCCCTGTGTCATTGTTAGTTTTTAGGTAATAAACACAAAACTTCGATTTACATTGATGTTACTTTATTTATAAATCCCCAAACCAGACGTCTGTGCAGATCCTTACATCTTGCTAGATCAGCTTCTAACTCCTAACTGATTGACTGAGTTGCTTACTCCTTAAACCGGAACAGGGTCTTCTATGCCTTCCGGTTCTCACGATTTATCTCTGGAAGGCAAGGTGAGATTGAGGTCAAGCGCCGTAACTCACTCTCAAGGCCATCAGCTGCACTAATCACCATTATGATTTCTACACTACCTTAAAAAAGTATTAGGATTCTAATAACTATGTAACAAGTTGACTGGCAATTCCTTATTGTTTGGAGTCTGGAAACCAACTTGGAGTGCTGGGGGACATCTTGCCTTGTGTCATTCAGTTTTTAGTAATAACACAAGGCCACTTCTTTTTCTCATGAGATTATTTTCCCTAAGCTAAAACTGCCAAGATCAAAAGCTCCATATCTCACTCTCTTAACACATCATACCAGACTCGTCTCACATTCTCACTCCTCGTTTCTCCCACTTCTTGTCCAATGGAAACAATGCCATGTGGTCTTATGATGATTCATCCTTAAACTTTTCCATTCTAATCTAACATGTAATTCTTGCTAAAAACTTTTCCATGCTAATTTACATGTCAGTATTACACTCCTGGCTCTTTCCCCATTATATTACACAACAGAGAGGGCAAAACAATGAGTTGATGTCATTAGTCTGACTCCAGTGTATCCTAGTCATTAAATAATAACAGTATGTAAACTGAATGAGGATGATCCCAAGATATTCTGGTTAGGGTAAGGAATATTGGAAACAGATCTATTTTACTCATAGATAGGACCCTAACAAGTATTACAACCTGGGAGTAATGGCAATGAAGAAGTACTCCACACTCCTCAGAGCTCTAGAATAGGAGACTCGCCACCAGATGCGTAAAGTAAAAGTAAAGTCGTCAGGGCAGCCTAATGTCAGTATCAGCCATGCAGCGAGGGAGTCTATCCCCTTTTCCCTAGTGCTAGACCAAGGAGATTATTTTAGGGTCTGTGATGGAGCGCCACACCTACCATCAGCTCCTTACTTTACTGCACAGATCCCTGTGCTACTCAAACGCTGAGTTGGCGAGGGCGGGTATTGAACTAGGAACCTTGTGGTTTGTAGCCGAACACTCTACCGACTGAGCTAACCCGGCCCCTTATTGCACCAGATGCAATTTAGTGTAATACCTGAAGATTTGAGATATATTTTATCAAGTGTTTTGACCAATCAAATTTCCAGTCTTCTTTGGGTGCAGAATTCATTTAAAGGTCTTTATAATCCACATAATGTTTACATTTTCACTTCTTAAAGTTGAATATATGCATATCGATTGCTAATAACTTCAGATAAAAAAAAGTTTTGATTTTAGACCATAAAATTCTGTTTTTAAAATAAGAATAAATTTCAACATCTCTCACATACACAACAATTTATCTGATAATAAAATATTCATGAAAACAAAAACACAAAAATCTTTTAAATTGGATGGGTCATTTAGCAGTGAAAAAACAATTGTATACACTTGACAAGATTAGATTATTATCATTTTTTTTTTAAATATTTATAGGATATTTCATTTCAGTTTTTAAATTTTAAAATAATAGAAATAATTGAGTAAAATAAACTAAATAAAAATTAAATTAAAATAAAAACAGCTAGAAAATTAAAAACTTTAAATATATCAAAGCTAAAGAGCAAGACAGCATTTTTTTTCTTAATTAGTCAAATTGAAGTTGTTAATATTAAATAGTGTCCAGTAAATTCATCATGTAGTAAATTTATTACCAGTAAATCATTCGTGGTTGTTTGGTTGGATTTTACATCATTTCAACCCTTGCTGGGTTATTTTATGCCAAATGCATTTATTTTATTCATTCTTACTGGGTATTCAATTTTTTTTTTAAACCATTTCTTTTTTAAAACTCATTTTTTAATCTATTTAACCCTAACATGTACTACCACTCCAAAGTATTCATGGCTAATATAATTATTACTTTTTAAGAATTTAATAAAAATAGCTAAAGGATTTAGTTAACCCTATATTAGAACTTCTAATATAGGGTTAACCAAATAACTTCTAATAGAAGAGCAATTAATTTGATCTGATTAGCATTCCCAGTTGATATTTTTTTATTTGAGGTTATTGTTGTTCAATCACATTAGTTATATAGAGCTGTGTAAATGGAGTTTAGAACTGTTTGAATTATGCAAATATCCCCACTGGTTCAAAAGTTATGAGAATTTAAAGCTCTGAAATTGGGGGTACAAATGTGGACATGGTTTTGTTTCAAAAAATATGTCAAATCACGGACCATTTGAAAAAAAAGAAATTCAGTGATTTCTTCACCGTTTCTTTATTTTTGGAGCAATTTTGATAAAATTTGGTATTCTTATGTAAAATTGTATATTCTTTCTGATTATGCACTCAAATTGTATGTTTCTCTATGCTTTAACCCATTATTTATAGAATAAGAGATACAGATAGCAGCGATTTGGGGTTTTTTTTTGGTTTTTTGGGGTTTTTTTTAAAGTTTAACACCCAATTATTCAACATTTTCTTTATAATACTGCATGTATATACATGTATAGTATTAATTCAAATAAATACCACTTTGAAGAAAAATAAAACATTTATTGGAAAAACAGACATATAATGAGGGTTCAGTTTATTCTATGGTAGGAATTTACGAGGAAAAAGTTAAGGATTACTGACTTTAAAACATACCTTAAAAAAAGTTCAGAAAAAAAAAAAAAATAAAAAAAGTAATTTCGTTGTTGCGGAAATTTCCATAAAATACGACAATTATTGAATTTTTTTTACGTATGAATCTGAAAATTCTCATGCCAAAAATTAATGTTAAATAAATATTGGGTAAAACTTGCAAATCATGATATTACTGCTAAACTTGCTAAACAGCTAAATTCTCATCAAAATCCATTATATTACAGGGTGACCCAGAAAAAACAGAACCCAAATTATTTATTTTCCCATTAAACTAACCCTAAACCCCCTTTGTTAAAATTAAGTTTTATTACAAAATTTGTGGGTTCTGTTTTTTCTGGGTCATAGTTTGTTTTGAAATGTACGGACAATGTACATTTCAAAGAAATCGTAAACAGATTTCTTTGAAATGTACATTGTCCATACGTTTACAAATTTTGCACTGGTTGATTTTTCAAAGGTAAATATTTGAAAAAAAATTTTTTCTAATTTTATTTTATCTTATTTATTTATTTTAAAACTCACTTTTGATCATATCTATATTTACATATATATCAAGCACAATTGTATATCTAATAATACAAACAGACCACCATTATGTTGAATATCGAACTTCATTTATTTAAAATAAAAATACCATTTTTCAAAATAAAAGTCAGACAAAATTCCTTTCAAAATGGAATATTCAATGTTCTTTAAAACTATTTAGTATGAAAATATTCTTAATATTTATGCAATGAATATGCAAAAGAGAACGTAAGAAAAAAAAACTACTACTACGCAAACTGTTTGATTTCAAATTGGATAAATTCATGTTCGCTGTAAAAACTAATTCAATGAATAAAAACATATACAAATTACATATTTCGGAAGATTATTTTCTTTTCTTTACAACCATAAAAATATTTTTTAAGTTTGAACCATAAATATGCGAGAAATTGTGATTTTAAATCAATAAGGTCTGATTTTGTGACGCTAGTTGAATGCACATTCTAAACTGTTGACAGGATGCTTTTACGCTCGTCGGACAAATAAATTTGAGTTTTTTTTTTTTCAAAATACAAATTTTTGAAGCAAATCCCAAAAGGTGTAGCAATCTTTACATTTTACAAATTATATATCAAAATAATTCTGAAACTTTATAATATCACGGACATATTGCTTCTTTTTTGCGTCTAATACACATTTGAACAAATAGCCTCTATTGTATTTTTACTTCTACGGGTCCTAGTAACAAAAAAAAAGGCCCCGTTTGAACTTCCAGGTGTCTTCTAATTGAGTGCAAAATTTCAAGAATATTGATAAAGATTAGCCACTTAGATTTTCCAAAGAAATGTAGAGTGTAAAATGTATTCTTGGAAAAAAATCCCTATCACGCATTTTCGGTTGTTTGAAGCAAAATACGTTTTTAACTCGCTGTAAAAAATTATTCAATAAATAAAAACACATACAAATTACATATTTAGAGAGATTATTTTCTTTTCTTTCCAGCCATATAAATATTTTTAAGATTGAACCATAAATATACAAGAAATTGTAATTCTAAATCAATAAGGTCCGATTTGTGACGTCAGTTGACAGGGTGTTTTTACATCCGAAAGTCACATAAATTCGAGCTTTTTCTTCAAAATCAAAACTTTAGGAGCAAATCCCGAAGCATTAGCAATCTTTAAATTTCACAAATTTTATAAGAAAATAATTTTGAAACTCTCTAATGTTACAGACATAGTGCTTTTTTTTTTTTTTTTTTTTTTGATCCTCTTATATTTTTTAAACAAATAGCCTTGAACTTTGCCCTCTCATATTTTTGTTTCCACGGGTCCGAGAAACAAAAAAAAGACCCCGTTTGTACTTCCAGGTGTCTTCTAATTGAGTTCAAAATTTCAAGAATATTGATAAAGATTAGCCACTTTGATTTTGAAAAACAAAACAGCGTGTAAAATTTATTCTAAAAAAAAAAAAAAAGTCATATTTTTGTTTTCAGCTGTTCAACCGAAAATATGGCTTTAACTCGCTGTAAAAAATAATTCAATTGATGAAAACCAATAAAATTACACATTTAGAAAGATTATTCTATTCTCTTTCCAACCATATAAATATTTTTAAGATTGGTTAAGAAATACTCGAGAAATTGCAAATTTAACTGATTAAGGTCGCAAATTTGAAAATGTCAGCGTTTTTTCAGCTAAATGCTTGTAATGGTAATCTGATGAATTTACTGAAGATACATTTCCCACAAATCATATTAAATATTGATGGTGAAGAATAAATCTTTTTGGTAATTATTTATTGTTATTTTCTAATTTCTTTCAATTGAGGAAAAAAAGGAAAAGATGCAACAAGTTTTGATGATGATGAGAAATTAACTGAAAGTTCATTAACCCTTTCACTGCCAAGTTTGATTTTATTTTTTTAAGTTTTTTTTTTTTTTTTTTTTTTTTAAGTTTTGGCAAAGCAAAATTATGCTTTCAATATGACGTTTGAAGGAAGTCATGTACAAACTGCAGCCCCTACAGTGATTTCTGAATGGCCTGCCAAAGACTTTAATGTTTTTTTTTTTTTTTTTTATAGAAAAAGGGAGAATAAAAAAAATAAACTGTTTCTAAGGCAGATGTTTATACATTTGGTCTTCTTCTGTAGTAAAAATGGTTGAAGTACCTTCAATGTAAAATTACCTTGAACTTTTTCTAGTAGGCCCCACCTGTCAGATGATCAGCCATGTCTTATGTGGCCTGTTTCCCAAAAAAGGGGGTTAACTATGCCTGTTTTAAGAGTTAAAATTAAACTCGTCTGGAACATTGGTGTCCTAGTGGGATTGAAAGGGTTAAAATATTTCTTAAATAAAATGAGAATTTCATTTCTGTTTACTAAGCTTAGTCTGGTACAAGATCATGATAGCTGTTTGTTTTTTTTTTTAGTAATCCAGGGACAGATGCCATATTTACCAGCATATAAAATGCACATTTAAATAAACATAAAAATGATGCAACTACGCAACATGCAATGACCTGGTATGATAACTAGGGGGTTGTTTATCAAAGTCCAAAATGGACAGTTATGGGTGTTAGCTAAATTACAGTGGGAAGAAGTCCTCCAAATACCCTCATAAATTCTCTTTATATATATATATATATATATATATATATATATATATATATTATCAGGTTGCACTGACAACATGGATAAATCATATGTACTTACCCAACCCTTCCACACACACAGGATACAACACTGTATATACATACCCAACCCCTCCACAAATAAGATGCAACTCAAGGTCAATTTTTAAGTTGAGTTTAACAGGTTTGAATTTAGAGTTTTCATACTCCTAGACCGGTTGCCATACCAAGGTTACAGAGCCCAGTCTGCCCACTTTTTTAACCATAGCTGGAGGGAGAATAGTTGGATTCATACCTTTCCCAAGGGTACTAGTTATATGAAATGCAAGTAGCCTCATTCAGGATTTGAACTCTGGTCCGTTATACTACAAGTAAATACAGCATTTTTTTTTTTTTTTTTTTTTTTTTTAATGTAGCAAAAAAAAAGATTAACTGGTTCTGCATCACAAATAAAAACAAAGAAACAAATAAAGCAGTTTTGGTACCTAAAAACAGGCATTCCTCTTTAATTTAGAAGTTTTTTTTTAGTTGTTTTTCTTTTCTTTTAAAAGAAAAACAAGCCAGGAATGTAGATTTACAATTCAAAGTCAACCGTGAAATAATCAACATGATTCAATTTTTTTTTGGTTTTTCTTCAAACAAAAAAAAAAAAAAGAAAAAAATCCCTGACCAAATTAATCACATTAGTGATAATGTCTATAACTGGCTGGTCAAAAATAAAAAAAAAAGTCTTTATTATTCCAAGCAGTTTTCCCCTCCCACACACACATATACCTTTCCTTCTTATATACACACTATACATATACAATCTCAATCCCATCGTGAAGACCGCACTCGTTTTACTAAACTTCCCTGTTCATTTAATGCCATGTAGGTTTTTCTTTCTCTATCTTCCGTGAAATTCATGTAGGTCAGGTAACCAAAACATCCCAGCATCATAATTACTCCTGGAATCATTATAACTTTGTTCTAAAAACAAAAGAAAAAAAAATTAAAATCATAACTGCTAAATTTTGATAAACAATAAATTGCTTCATATTTTCATCTCTAGATTTTCAGACAAGTTTCCTTGATTTTCTTAATCAATTTAAACAAATCAGTGAGTTCTATCATTTATGAGTATTTCCTAATCCAAAGAAGTATGCATATGCCCAACTCCTCTACCAAAGGCAGGATGTAACTCAAGGATCATCTTTTAAGCAGAGTACAGCTATTTTTTTCTGCTGAACAAGCAGCAAAAAGCATTAGTCTTTACCTGAACTGATAAAACAGTCCATGTGTTTAAAAAGAAAAAAAAATGGTGTCATCTCCACATTAAATGGCAACCCTTGTAAATTAAGACTAGTTTATATGCCTCTGTAGTAATATCTCATCTACTGAAAGTGATATCAATTTGTATAGGAAAGGCCATAGGCTGCTATTGATAGGTTAGCCATATGGAAATCTGATCTCTCTGATAAAATAAAATGCAAATCTTTTGAAGCTGTAGCCATGTCAGTACTATTGTATAGCAGCACCACTTGGGCTCTAAAAAAATATCTTTAAAAAAAAAAAAGAAAAAAAAAGAAAGCTAGATAAAGATGCTGTGTGCTGTTGAGAACAAATCCTGGAAGCAGCACCCCACAAAACAGCAGCTGTATCGTCACTTACTCCTCATCTCACAAACCACCCAAGTAAGATTAGAAAAACATGTTGGGCACTGCTGGAGAAGTAAGAACAAACTCATAAGCAATGTTCTCTTGTGGACTTCTACACATGGACACACCAGTGTTGGCCAACCAGCAAAATATTACATTCATCAGCTCTGTACAAACACTGGATGCCATCTAGAGTACTTGCTAAGAGTGATGGCTGATAGGAATGGTTGGCAAAAGAGTCGGTGGAATGCAGAACAATATCATAATAGATTTTTAATTATTGAATAGGATAAAAATTCATGACTCAGTTTCAAGCAGTCAATCCTCAAATGAGTTAGTATTCAACACATCTTGAATACTAAGGATTAACATGAAGCTGAATCAAAAATCATACTGATAAGAAAATGAAGGTGACTTGTCTGAATAATTCATAGAAGATTGTATTATGTTATGTGTTATTAATATTCAATTTAACTTTAGGGATAACATATTTATAGAAGTGAATCAAATCTCCAACCAATAAGAATCAAACTTCTAACAATGGCTTTTGTGATTAGCACATCAATTATACTTTTTTAACAAGAGAACAACAATTATAGATTAAAATAAGTTTTAAAGATTTTTTTTTTTTGCCTGAATGACAATTTTTTTTTTTTTTTCATCCATTTCTAACTTTGATAGAGTCAAGATAACAAATAATAGATGCAGCATTGCAGCAAATAACAAGTCTATTGTTCTTTGCTTGGTTTGCAGATGCAGCTTCTTAGATAACTGCTTGTGGCTGGACACAAAATAAAATGGAATGTCTGAAATCATCTTGAAAAGATCCATTGTGAGGGAGAAGATCCCAAATGACAAATATTAGCATTCACAGTTTTATTTTCAAAAGGCAGCACTCCCAGTTAAGACAAACTTGGGGAGATGAAGCCGGTGGGGTTGCCCCTTGTCCAAGAAAATGAATATGGTCACCTTTCAACTGGTGCCAGCTCACATGTTTACATAGATGTGGTGAAAGGATAGGTCTTAAAGCAACTGAGAAAATTAGCTTAACTATGTCTGACACAAGGTCACAATTTAGGGGACTCTGTATGAAGCATACTGGATGTTTCACATTCCACATCCATAACTTTGCCACAGCAGTATTTAAAGATAAAATTAATAGAAATTTAAAGGGTAGCATGCTGATGATTTTTTTTTTATACTTCAACCATGAATACAGTTGTGGTAGAAATACTTCCCACATTTTAAACTGTCACTTGTGTGGTGCAGGTGAACTTAGGCAAGTGGTAATGGTAGCTCCATCTATTTAATGTCTTAGGAATTCTTTTTCAGATACAATCAATTACAATCATGGCTTGGGCCTGTGCATACCATGCATTTGATGTTAAAGTGTTTTTAAAGACTGGTGAATCTGTAATTGCTACAGGGAGCTTTTCATACTCATTTCAAGTTGGAATGATACTGTTCCTAATAGAAAATCAATACTACTATGAGTTTAAAATTCTATCCAGAACAGCATCATTACAATGTAATATGAAATGAGCCTCTCTTTGTAGCAATTGCAGATTCACTAGTCTTAAAAAATATTTCAACAGCAAATGTACAGTTCAAGCCATAATCGTATCTGAAAAGAAATGCTAAGACATTAGATAGGCAAGTGGTAATGGTAGCTCCATCTAAGTTCACTTGCATCACACAGGTGACAGTTTAAAATGTGAGAGGTATTTCTGCTGCTGCCTCCTGTATAATCTATTATTAAAAAAAAGTATTATACTAAATGATTGCCAGACCCTTTACATAATATTGTACAATTATCACTAAAATCACAAATTATATATATATTCCATATTTGTTTTTCAAACTTTATGGTATTCTTTCAAAGTCTTAGTATGTGAAGAAGATAAAACAAATACTAAATGATTTCTAAAGACACCATGATGCAATATATCCACATTATTAACAAAAACAGGAAACTGAAAAAATATACTCACACTCCTTTTTGTAGTTGTCTTTCATGTACTTTTCTGATAGTGCTGTCCCTTTTGGAATGTGGACTTTTCTATGTTTTTATCAATTAAATCGTTTGTTCAGCATTATTTGTAAATCAAATTATTTGTTTTTCACTTATTAAAGTAGCTTAGTGACTACTTAAAATGGTTTTAGCATAATGTCACTGCACATTCCAAACATTCATGAAGGGACCGCACTATCCGAAAAGTACAGATTTTTATCTTTTCTGATTGTTTAAAATAAAACTGGTTAACAAGGGTTTCTGATTATTATTTTTTTTAAGATGGGTGAGATAGGGCAATGTTTTATTAAACTGCTGAATTGACCAGGGTTGAATTTGTAGTTATTGGGTTGACTTTTTTTTTTTCTTATTGACTAAAACATATTTGCTGCCAACTCGAAGCATGTGATTATTAAGTCTGTTTTTTGTTGTTGTTGTTTTTAAAGCAAAGAAATCAAAAAAGTTTGGCAAAAGAATAATTTGAAAATTAAAAGAAAGTAAAAAATAAATTAAAAAAAAAAAACATGCTAACAAGCAAAAAGTAATTTTTGATTAAATGCAAAAGAGAAAACATCTAAAATAAAAAATAAATTTTCAAGTTAGATAGAAACAAACGTAATGTACAGATTTTTATCAATATTTTAAAAATTCTTAAAATGATAAATTTATATCGTATGATTTTCAAGAGAACATTATACCAAAATTTTCCTCAATTTGGTGACCACTGACAGTAACTTTTTTTTTTTTTTTTTTAATTAGCAATGTTCAGTTTGTAAACAAAATTATCGTGTAAAACATTTCAATTTATCTTTAATCGGTTTTTAAAATCAATAAAAATATTTCCTTCGATAAATAAACAGGACATAAGTTTGGAAAAAAAAAACGACTAACATGGTGTATAGTTAGCAAGAAGCAGGATTAGCAGACTATTGTTAGTGAGTTCGATTCTCACAAGGTGTCCCATACTCCTGATCCTATGCCACAACTAAGCAAAGCTTAGGAAGTAAATAAAATTTTATTTTAGGTGGTCGTGGCTTTAGGCTACCAAATATCGAAAATTAAATTTCGATGCACTTTCTTCTTTTAACGATCTAAAACTTTTTTTTCTCGAATATCAAAGAAACTGTAATATTCATTATTTATAGACAAAATAAAAACTAAATGATATTTTCAACAATTGACCACATCAAAACAATGATGTTAATACAAACTTTTTTTTAAAGGTTTAAAAGTTGAAGGTTATCAAAATTCTAAAAGAAAGGAGTCAATAACTCTTGAAAATGCGGCGATGATTCAAAAGGAAAAAGCTTTACGTTTTCAAAATGTTGATTATTGATAACTTACCGGTTTTACATAGAGTTCAAAGTTTATCATCCGAAATAATCCGGTCGTGTGTACTTGTCCGGATCCTGGGGTTCCAGCATTTCCCCCTTTCGAAGATGCTGCTTTAGGGTTGACCTCCGCCATGTTTGAATTGATTAAAAGGGGGAATAACTCTGAAACAACCGGTGAAGACCGAACTTTTTTTTTTTTTTATATAACCATCTCTTATTATAATGGAGATTGTCACAATTCCCTTAGTTATTTACATTGTATTCTCAATGGATATTAAATAAACATTAATCTTAATTAGCAGCTTATTTATTAACAAAGTCTTTATTAAGGTGAAGCTGAGATAGATTTGCCTCAAAACAGCCTATGTTATTTATGTGTTTAAAATTCTGTAATGTGTTATATATCATTAAGAAATTAATGTTTACATAGTATATGATGTGAATAATTTGTGTACCATTTTTAACAAAACCATATTTAATAATTACTTGATGCTATTGATTTCTAATATTGTTTTATTCTCAAATGTATTAAAAACAATCTTATGTATAATTTTATATTGAAATCATTAGAATAAAGTAAGAATAAGTGTAATCTTCATTAGTCTTTCTTATTCAATACAATATCTGATTATATTAGAATTTAAATACTTGTGCCCGGAGGGTGCATTTTTTTTTTTTTTTTTTTTTTGCTAGTTCTTAAAAAAATTAAATACTAATTATTAGGCAGTTTCAAGAGTTTTGTTTTTTTTTTTTGGAGGGGGGGGGCAATGTCATGAGACATATTTCGAAATGCATATATATATAAACATTGAAGATATGATAACATCCATCTTTAGCTCAGTCAATTAAAAATAATTAAATTTAAGACCAAGACAAACTATTAATTGTTTTTTTTTTTTTTTTTGTCTTTTTATTGTCTTATATTTTTGTCTTTTTTTCTTCCTCTAAATCTGCTTTTTGTTGGTTCGGGGTTGTCAATGTTTTTTTAATTTTATCTCTAAAAATGTTAAGATTTGCCAGTTTGTTTATTTATTTATTTATTCATTTTTTTTTTTTTTTTTTGTCCGAAGAAGAAATTCATATTTTATTATCTAAGATTACAAACGTTTAACTTGGTCTTTCCTTCCTGTTTATTCAGTGTTAGTGTATCTGGACATACTAATATTTGAACTTGGTGAATAGGAGCAAAACTAAATATTCTCCTTTACACCAAATACCAGTAACATCTCCAATAACTAATTGATACAATTACAATAATTACAATTACATGGTGTAAAAATATCTAATAGTTTCTACTTTAACTCTTTAAGATTACAGAACTATTCTTCTTTAGTTTGCCCTGTCAGCCAGGCTTAGAATTCCATATCTCCGCATTTCTTTCATTAATCTGTTGTAGGCTGCCAAAGCACTGAGTCTTTCAAAGCCTCTATGCTTCCTGTGGTCCGCCGACACTATACCTGATGCCACTCTCCACATACATATGCACACATGCGCACACATACATGCATATTACTACTGTAAACTGTTCAGTGTACTTGACATGAGACTTTGACCACAGTACACAATAAATTTTATTATATAAAAAAAATTTTTTTTTTTTTTAAAGAGAAAAACAAAAGAGGGTGACCTATGACACTAAACTGTCAAGGCTCCAGTTCTTGGGAGTGTAAAGTACCCCATCATTGCCATTATTCCCAGATCCACTCTGACATGGAATCCATTTTATCATCTCATCTATGGTCAAGTGGATCTGTTTAAAAAAAAATTGTTCTATTTGATAGAACCATGTGCAAAAAAGACTCTTAAACAACAGCACAAAATGTAAAAATGAACATGATTCCCTAACCTTTAGGCATAAGATAACCCTAGATGGGTTGACATGCCATTTAAAATCTATCATTATTTTTTTTTGTTCTTAGTATACACAAAATATTCTTTCTAAAAATACTTAATTTAAATAAGTAGATTTATCTTAAACATCATGATTAAATACTGAAATGTGCATACCTCCACACTTGAAACAATTTCATAATACAGAACATATATTTCTCCAACAACTAAAACCATGCTGGGTCGGTGGGTTAGAAATAATAATAGCTTCGTTCCAGTGACCCTCTCCTTCAAACAGCAAATCATTTTTATTTGCGAAGTTATAAGATAAAATATTTTCATTATTTTATTAAAAATGCTTCAGTTAATGTCTTCTGAAATTAAGTCTTTATTAACCTACATATTTTTTCAGACATTATCTTCATCTTTTTAGAACAATGTTTTGGCTTATAATCTAAAGAGATTGCTGGGATGTCATAACGTCTTTAGAGCATGTCTAATGTAGGGGGAGTAACTCGATATTGACTATTTTTCTGTCACAAAATAGTATAGGATTATGATAATGGTTGTTGGTTGGTCCTATGATATGCAAATCTGTCTGTTTATCTAAAAAAAAAAAAAAATTTAAAAACCAAAAAAAAAAAAAAAAAACAGAACGTGTTACTTTGTATGAGGAATTGTGGAAGGGTTTTTTTTAAGCCAAATCCGGGAGACCCAAAAACTATAAAAGGGCTTCAGTTTATCATAATGTTATATATGCTTTTCTTATATAGCCCCTAACTTTTCACCAACTTATAGTACTTATCTGCTACTATGCAGGATCAGGTCTTCTATTCTCTGTTTGTGTTGATTCTCCTTTCTTCTGGTCTGTTCCCTTGAGATTTCTACTCTCTACTGTTCGTTGTTGTTTTTAGTAGCAAACACAAAGATTTGGTTATTTTTTAGACGTTTTTTTTTTTTTTTTTTTTTTTTTTTAATTTACTCTAACCATAACACACAGAAGAAATAGAAAAATGTCATGAATTATGAGACCTTTGCATAAACAAATGTTTTAGAATGAATACAACATTGAGTATAGTAGTCTACATTGTGTAAAGAATAACAACATCTCTCAGAAATAGAGACAGATAAATAGTAATGTATTTTTTTCAAAATTTTAATATCAATTTATTTTATTTTTTAAATCCATTAGTGAAGGATAATTTTGGGGTGAATTATTTTACTCAATGCATTTTATATAAACAGTAATCACATAAATAAAAACAAGTTTCATTGATGATTACAAATATAATTTTGTATTTCTCTGAATTTTTTAGATGAGGCTTGATAATTAGTATTATTTGGATTATTGTCCTCATCTTTATTGTTATCTGTACAACATTTCGGTTGATGTGACCTCTGCCCTCCTTCAAGAAGGTTCCCGAGTTTGACAAGAAATACATGAAGAAGGCCGGAGGGCACATCAGCCGAAATGTTGTACAGATAACAATAAAGATGAGGACAATAGTCTGAATAATACTAATAAATTTGTATATTTTATGAAGCCAAATTGTTAGTCAACTTTTTTCTTTACTAAATACTTTTATTATGTAATGATTTCATTATCCAACCACACACATATTTTTCACCAATGTGTGTGTGCATGTTTATAAGATTTATCTGAATATTTCTTAAGCCAAATTTAGCAGAGGGTCAAATCAGAAAAAAGGGTGAATAGAAAGATTGTGTAGCCCTAATTATTAGATGTGATTAACCTGCTAGCTTTGAAAAATCAACGTGCCTTTACCTGGGAATATATATAAATTCAATTCTATATAAATGTGTGTTTACAGATAAAGTGTTGGATAACATAAGGAAAAAAAAAACATAGGAAGTGATTATTTTCCTTGGAGCAAAAAGTCATAATTTTCTAAAGAAAATTCTCAGAAATACCAAAAAATTTCTGAGAATTTTCTTTTTTAAAAATTATGACTTTTCGCTCCAAGGAAAATTTGACAACAATAATAAAGGAAAATAATCACTTCCTATGTGTGTGTGTCTAAGCCAGTCATGGGCAAACTCCACCAACATAACTTACTGAATGGCCTGCTGAAGGCTTCAATTTTTTTTTTTTATAGAAAAGATCTTTTTATCAAAGAAAAAAAAAACAACTTTTCCCTAAGTCAGATGCTTCCATATATGATCTTCTATAGTGGAAATGGTTGAGGTTCCTTCAACATAAAATTACCTTGAATTTTTTTAGTATGTCTGGTCTCAGTCATTGAAGTTTCATCAAAATAATAAAAAAAATGATTGTTTTTTTACTGATTGTGTGTTGTTTTTGTTTTTTTTGTCCAATGCTGTATGTAAGTGTACATATATAAAAATATACATATTCTATAGATACAAAAAGTTCTCTGTCTGACCAAGAAACATGAAATGTACATGCTATTCCACAGTCTAATACACACACCTAAACTTTCTAAAGAGATTTTTTTTTTCTTTAAGAAAGGTTTTTCTTTTTTTTTTTTTTTTTTTAAAGTTTTAAAAAGTTCAGTTGGACTGAGCAGTAAACTTTTTATCAGCATTTCATATGTAAAAGATTTGATGAATTAAAGTTCTTTGATGAACAGTAACAGAACGTTTGGGTTTGAGGAAATAAACAAAAGAAATTTGACAAATTAGAGTGAGTCAAAAGTTTTGCAATATTTTGGTACATTCTAATTAGTGGCATGTATATCACATGACTGAAGTAGTTCAAACTGTGGAAGGTAGATGGTGCACTGATATGTAGGTTGAATACTCCTTCACCTTGTGTGTGATTTGAAAACCACACAGATGAACATGCAACGTAGTCTAATTTGGGAACTTAGGGTTTACAATTTCAAACTGAGTCATAATTCCATGGAAACAATCCCAGTGTTGATTCCTCACTTTTACAACCTCGGAGACAAAAGTATCCTGAGCTGCTTAACATTACCATCATATTGCAAAACTTTTGATTCACCCATTGTATATGAATGAACATAAAGATGTTGTGTGTTTTGCATAAAGTTTTTATTTTCAATGAGCCAAAAGTTTTTTTTTGTTTTAGGACAATTGTCAAAAAAGACTTTGATGAAAAAAAAAAAAGAATTCCTTGCCAGAACAACACATGCACGCACACACACACAGAGTTCCTGTATTACAGAAAATTCATGAATTGATTAAATTAAATTAGTGAAATTGATCACTAATTAGGACTGAGCCTATTCTAGTAGCAACCACCTCAAGCGGAGTTTAAAAGGTTTGAATTCAGAGTTTTCCTTCTCCTAGACTGGTTACCTAACCAAGGTTAAAGAGCCCAGTCTGCCCTACTATTCACCCATAGCCGAAGGGAGAGTAGTTGGATTCATACCTTTTCCCAAGGTTTTTAGCGATATATGAACTGTAGTTTAGACCAGGATTTGAACTCTGGTCGACAAGTCCATTTCCTACGACTCCAACTAAATGAATGAATTATTTGCGTTTGCTCAAACCAAAACTCTTTTTGAAAAGAGTTTGCTTATAGATTAATAGTATTTTGTCAAATAATATTGGTTAGAGTAACTTATATAAAATTCTGTAGGGAGATAATGTTTTCCCTTGGATAGGCATGTCTTTGGACATCATGTGACTATTTAGAATCTTTTATCATTCTTTCTTTTGTCTCTGCTCTTAGAGTGAAATGGACATGATTTTTCATCACTGTTTATTGAACAGAAGAGAAGCTTTGTCTATAACTCTGGTGAGATATATATATATATATATATATATATATATTACTTTGTCGTTAATTGTTTTATTTTGTAGTTTCATCCGGACATACATACAACTCTATTTTATATATGTATAGATAGATAATCCACGGAAGATTGATATGCCATTAAACATGGGCACCAAACTTATTTTAAATTTAATCATGAATTAAATAATGTCAACTATGTTTATGTCTCTTACAAACTCACGTTGTTGGGTGGTTGTTTAGGCGGCAGCGAGATCTTTTGTTTTGTTCATTGGTTGAGGCGTCTAAAAATGTGGCGGTGAGGACAAATAAGACCTTTCACCATTTCATGAAACAATGTGTACATTTCATTGGTTGGAACATGTATTCTTACATGTACAGTGATGCTGATAGTTTTTTTTATTTTAGTGTGTCCTGGGACACACATATTTGCTTGGAAGGAGTCCCCAGGAAATTTGATGGGTCCCAACTAAAAATTGTAGGGTTTTATTTATGATCTAGGGAAACAACTAAAGCCGTTTAACTCCTACCTTGTAACCTATCCTGTGTAATTCATTTCTAAGAAACTATTGAAATGTATTTAGTTAGCTTGAAATGTTGAGGAAGAAAAAGAAAAACACTGGCACACATGGATATGATTTGACTGCGTCCTTTTAGATTTTTGTGCATCAGGAATGCAGTACGCGTACCTATCAGCATATGTGTTATATGAGCTATTTTTGTCTTTTCTTCCATTTATTCAGATTATCAATGGATATGCTAATATTGGAATTTGGTGAATGGCGCCATGACCTAGTGTATGTTGACATGACCTTAGCACCAACTGTTACCAATAAATGGTAACCCCTCCAACAATACAAAAGTGAGTTTAATGATATAACTTATTGAAGCTACAACTTCTTTTCTTTTTTCTTTTTTTATTACAACATTCTTTGTCTCCTTCATTTATTCAAATTCAATCCATTCAAAAACTTTTAATTCACATAAATTAAGGAGTCACACTTCCAGAAATACAATTATATACATAACAATTTAAAAAAAAAAAAAACATGATTTCTTCATGAATATTATTTTTTATTCATATTTAGTTCTTTTTAAACCTCATTCCAATATGATCATTTTGTTTACTCAATCAGATTAAAAATACTTTGAGCAAACATTTTATTTTCCCTTTTGTTTGTGACCAAATTTGGTGATGTCATCTTGAATTAGTAAATGGAATAAGGTTTATATTGATAATGAGAAAGGAAAGATGATAATGTTATGAAAAAAACTTCTTGTCTTTACTAAACAAAGAAACAACTTAGTAAAACGGTTACTTTCAGGCTGTCATAAAAGTAATAAGGCAGTCTACTATTACTTCTCTCCTATCATTATATATGTGTGTGTATATGTATATTAGTAAAGACAAAAGCTTAAAAAATTTCCACCCATAGGTTGGTTTCAAACAGAAACTCTCTTACTAGCCAAACTTAAGGAAACAGAATAAGAAATTTGATAGAAAAGAAAATTATACTAATGATTACCAAAATAACAGAGGGGAGAACGACTATGATAATAATGAAGGTTACAATGGTAAATGTAGAAAGAGGAGAGTTATATAGTTCAATCCCCCTTTTTGCAAATTAACTAATATCAATATAGGAAAATACTTCCTAAAAATGGTAGATAATCATTTTAACCAAACTAATCCCTTAAGTAAGACCTTTAACAGGAAAACACTAAAATTTAGCTGTTCTTGCACAAACAATGTAGTAAAAATAATTAATAACCATAATATAAATGGACAAAAAAGTATATATTGGAATTTAAGGGATTAAAAAGTGTATACATGTTGAAAAAATAAAAATAAAAAAATAAGTGAAATTAAAATAAAGTAAAAATAAAAATCCGTTTTTTTACGGAGCTTTGAAAAAACTAAAGAGATCTCTTAGCGTTTAATGAGATATGATGTGTTTTTTTAAAGCTCCATAAAAAAAAACGGATTTTTATTTTAATTTCACTTATTTTTTATTTTTTCACTATGTATTCACTTTTTAAAGCTATTCTAAAATTCTGTTCATACCGCAAACTTTTCATATAAAACGAACTCTCCAGTATATGTATTCATGTAGAGTATATGTGGACTCATGGGCATATGCCTATGTGTGTATACATGTGTGTAAACATATATTTAAGTAGGATAATTAAATTTAATCTAATTCTGGTTATATTGGGCTTAGAGAACTTGAATTTAGTTATTTGAATACCTTAGTTAAATTTGGGAACTTATTCAACTAGTATCATAGGTTATCCTACTTGAATGTATTCAAAGTGACCCCATTCTTTATAAGGAAAAATAGATGAGTCCAATTGATAAGAAACATGAGAAGAGAAATAAATAAAAGAAGAAATTTGAACTGAAAATGACCAGTCTGAAGAAACACCAAGGTGCCAGCACCCAGGAAAATGGAATGCTTCAAGCCCCCAGATAAACACCTTCCACGAGATCAAAAGTACTGACACCCCCTAAAAATATAAGATGAATTGAAACCCGATACCATCACAGGGATCAAGAGAGAATGTATAAAAGCAAGCTGAATTTATCTGTATACCATTTCCAATAAAGAAAGCATTCTGACGAAGCTCATAGGTGTATTCAGATACCTATGGGTGGAAATGGTACCATAATACCCGATTTTTAAGCTTTTGTCTTTACTAATTATATTGCTCTGTTTATAAAAATTAAACATTTGAGCTTTAAAATCGTACCGTTGGAAGAAAGGACCAGCTTAGAATCATCCTAATACCAAATTACCTGGTATCCCACCTACGAATATATATATATATATATATATATATATATATATAATCCACTGACACCGTGTTTCGATGTTTCACGTCTCATCAGTGTGGCTAGACACAACAACTAACTCCGACCAGGAACAAACCCTGACTGACTTTACGCCTGCCCAATCCGTTAATCTCTAGGCCATCGCCATATATATATATATATATATATATATATATATAAAATAAAAATCTAGAAAATAGAAAAACCAAAGTATTCCCAAAAAGATAAATTTATTATAGATGGTGAGATTGATGTTAAAATATTTCTTCATGCAAATTCAAACACTTCTTTTATCCTTGTATATGAAATATATTCCAATTTTATCCTCTTACATATCCTCATGGTTAGTCCATTTATATAATCTAGTTACTTAAAAATAACATAGATTGTAATATTAAACATACATTCAATATTAACAAGGAGTATACCTAATTTGATTATGAATGGATTTGTTAGTTTTTCTTTTTCTTTCCTTTCTAATTTTGTTCATCTTTTAATTAATCATATATCTCTTTAAGAAAATACATCACATATTTCAAACAACCTCACTTGTACGTTAGTAGAGTTCATTTTTCTCTATACACTTTCTCATCTCCCATTTTGTAAAGATATCCATCACTGTTCAAACTACACTTTTTCCATCCTAATGTCCTGATGAAGGTTTGATTAAAACTGAAACGTTTTCATGCCAACTTCACTATTTGAAATAAATTTATCTTTTTGGAATACTTTGTTTTTTATATTTTCTACATATTATTTATTTTCATATTTTCCACTCGTATACACGCACGCACACACACACATAAATCTGAATTGTTTCTTTGTCAGATTAGCTGTTTGGAGATTAAAGACGATTAAGATTAGTGTTTAAATTATAAGCAATTTTCTATAACATGTATTATACAAGGTGCCTCAAAAATGCACAACTTTAGACCCATTCACAGTTATGAAACCTGAATGTATGCATCCCAAAATATGTATTGCTACTTTTGACTTTGGAAAATTTATTTGCTTTTATTGATATTTTTGTTGATATTAACAAAGATTAGATGTAAGATTTTATATATATATATATATATATTTCCATTCTTAAATAAATTTATGCTCTACATTGTATTGAGCACTTTGTATTTGTTTTTTCTCAACCTTAACCTCTGGATATTGTGCGCTTCCAACGATCGTTCTTATACCCACCAGTAAGTTAATACTTATACATATACAAATATATATATATATATATTAGTGTTGTCTCAGAGTCTCCGTATGCTTCTAGTAAGTTTATATATTTGAGATTATTTAGGTATATGTATCCATTTGTTGGAGGTACATATATCAGGTTTGGGCATTTGTATGAAGCATTAAAGAAATAAATATTCAAGAAATAAATATCAGAGACTCGCTTGTTTTTGGGTAGAGTTTCGTTTATTTAGTAGTAGTGGTAAATTTTCAGGATTATAATATCTCCCTTCTTCAGACTGTAAGGACAGTAATAATTCTGGCTGTTGGTTTATTTACCACTACTACTAAATAAACAAAACTCTACCTAAAAACAAGCGAGTTTCTGATATTTATTTCTTAAATGCTTCATACAAATGCCCAAACCTGATATATGTACCTCCAACAAACAGATACATATACCAAAATAATATATATATATATATATATATATATATATATATATATATATATATATATATATATATTGCATTGAAAATATCTTACCAAATGTGTACACATTTTGATGAGACACCCTATAAATACAAACACTTTCACTATGTAGATAACTGTACACATACCTGTCTAGATGTGTGTGTGTGTACAATATATTTCAAGTATAAAATAAGATAAACAATAAATGGGATAAAATCTCATAACTCAATTCCACACTGTTAATCATCAGGTGAGTTAATATTCAACATATCTAAATTCAAGTTCAAATGAACAAATACATACTTTTCTTTCTTTTTTAGTCACATGACTATTACTTGGTTGAGATACTAAATCAGTCACATTGTTCAATCCAGTGCCAAAGTGACTAAATATATCAACCAAGTAATAGTCACATGACTTAAGTTTAAGTTAACACATGTGTACTTTTTTTTTAAAGTCACATAGCTATTACTTGGTTAAGATACTAAATCAGGTGCAAAGAACAAATATGTACTTTAACAAATTCAGATGGGTTGAGCTCACCTGAGGATCAATAATGTAAAACTCTGAGTCATGAGTTTTTATCCTGTTTCATACTTGAAATGCATTGGTGTTGCTCTGCATTTTTGTGCATCGAGCACTCTAAAGATTTTATGGATTAAAAACATATAATTTTGTATGTATGTATTGCGAGAGAGACTGTACATGTATGCATAATCCTTTCATTTTAAGCAATAATAGTTTAAAGCAATTTACAATGGAATGTTTGAAATAAGAAATAAACTTATAATATAGAAATTTTGATAAGTAAATATTTCAGCAGATAAATGTCTTCTTTTTTTTTCTACAGCAGTGACAATCATTATAACTTGTGATTAGTTAAGGTTATTATATCTGCACAAAAAAAATTTTTTTTTTTTTTTTTGAAGCAACTCCAGGGTGCAGCAGAAATACCCTCCACATTTTAAACTGTCACCTGTGTGGTTGTAATTGAACTTAGGCAAGTGGTAATGGTAGCTCCATCTAGCTAATGTCTTATATTCTTTATTTTTTTTATATACAATTATGGGTTATTTTCTATAAGTCTAACATAAACAAAGGGGAACCACTCTTGACTGATAAATTATTTATTTATTGATCTACTAGAAAAAAGACGTGGTTAGTTTAATGTGAAAATAAATAAAATTTATCAGTCAAGAGTGGTTCCCCTTTGTTTATGTTAGACTTATAGGAAATAACCCAATTATGGATTTGACCAGTGCATTCCATGCATTTGCTGTTGAAACGGTTTTTTTTTAAGACTGTTGAATGTAATTGCTACATAGTTTTTTTTTGTGCTCGTTTCATGTTATGTTGGAATGATGCTATTCCGTATAGAAAATCAATACTGCTATAGGTTGAAAATTTCAGAACCACAAGTTCATTGATTATAAAAACTGTAAACAACAGTGAAATAATTTGTTGATATCAGTTAGCTTGGTGTTTTTGTCCTAGACATGATCATAACTGGAAAAAAAAAAAAAAAAAAAAATTGGTAAGACATTAGCTAGATGGAGCTACCATTACCACTTGCCTAAGTTCACTTGCACTATACAAGCAATAGTTTAAAATGTGGGAAGTATTTCTGCCGCACCCTGTAGTATACAACATGATATATATACTAGACTGTAATAATAATAATATTGGTCTTTGATACCAAATTATCATTTAGGGCAGTGTTTCTTAGTATGTCTTCACATGAAATATGTTTGTCTTTCAGTTTGGAAGAAGTGTGCATATTTTCACTTTTCCATCAAGTGATCCTGTTAAACAAACCCGTGTATCAATTGAAGGTGACCAATCAACAGTTGTTACTAATGCTTTGTGGCCTTGGAGAGATAAAACTTTTTCAGCACAATTTTCAGACATGCCTTCTCGATGCATCTGAAATAGAGAAAAAGAAAATGCACAAGTCAGTAAATAATTAAAAAAATAAGAAAAAAAAATATAACCACACAAAAAAACTTAAGCACGTACATTTCTGATATTAATCTCTGAAGATAAAGTTCTATACTTTGAAATCGATAAGACAAAAATAACATCTTTTTGTTTTTATTTTTTATATGCATTGTAATTGCCTTCAAATCATTAATATATTATAACATACTTAACAATGCTTCAAGCAAATTACCCATTACTTTTTAAAAAATTGATTTTTTTCTTTTTAATTTGAACTAGCAGGAGCTGTGTTGGTTGGTTTCTACAGCATGTCACAACCCATTGGGTTATTTAATGCCGAAGACATTTTTGTTTTATTCATTCTTGATAGGTACTCAATTTGTTTTACTATTTAATCCATAGATGAGAGCTAATCCGGGTCAGAGTGGACCTGGGATTAATGGTAATGAAGGGTACTCCACATTCCCCAGAGCTTTTAAATTGGAATTTCACCATCAGATAGTTTAACATCATACCCAGGACTACAGGACCTGTGGATATACCACAGTATGATAATTTAATTATTATGTTTGATGTTTACTTAAGAGCTATTGCTAAAAAGTATATAAATCTTGATTTAATCCTCTCACTCTTTTTTTCTTTCTTTCTTTCCATTGTGTTTAAATCATTAGACAAACTAATTTTTAAACAGAAGGTGTATCAAGAGTATTAATATATAGATAATTTTTAAACAAATCTATCTCATTGTAGTGTAATGGTTAGAAAGTTAGTCTCACATATCTATTTACTATCTATGACCAATTAACAGTGTTACAAGAATTAACATTTTTGTAAAATAAGATCTGATAGGACTACTAAAATATATTTTTAGCTCATTATTTAAGTTAAATGTGAAATAACTGAACTCCTCAAAATATACCATATTATGTTCTGGTTGACTAATTTACCTTCCTTGCTTCAAAAAAAGTGTTTTCTAAAAATATCTTTTCATAGTATGTTTGTCTTTTTGAATGCTTTGTAGTCGGAAGAGCTCAAAAACCTCATTTGAAATTACATATACATGCCCACTTTGTACTTTTTTTCTTTAAAAGAAATGGTCATTTGTTTGTTATCTAATCATACTGGAGATTATGTGTCTGTCTCCCTGTCTGTAACTGAAACTGTCATGACCAACATCACAATTTCCTTTGTTATTTATGTAACATTCTTCATAATTTTATTAAGAACATTGTTTTATATCATTAATACTGTTGGTCTTATCTACATACTAATAACATGCAATTGTATTTATATATACAACCAAACTGTGCTTTACAGTTCAAATGGGAAGGCATATTAATCTTAAAAATGAGCAGAAATCCAGCAACAAATCTTAAAAGAAATCATTAAAAACAATAAAAACTAATTTAGTTAAATTAGGAAGATCTAGGAATGAAAGCCAGGAGTGATGGGAAGAGCTGACATCCTAGCTGTTCTATTCTTCGATTATACCCCTTCTATTAAACAATCCTATGTATAATCTTATATAGAAATCAATCAATATAAAATAAATGAAATATTTTTAATGTGTTATTTAGTTATAATAATTAAATATATGATGATCCAATGTTATTCCTTGAGTTAAAACAGGTTTTCAATTTGATGACTGTGAAACATATGGTAGATATATACTGGTGAATCTGTAATTGCTACACAAAGTTTTTTGTACTTATTTCATGTTACATTGGAATGATGCTGTTCTGGATAGAAAATCAACTGGTGAAATATTATTTGTATAATACTCACCTGATAAATAACTCCATCATTTTTGTCACAGGTGAGCATGTATTGCCCTTCACTGTCGAAGGCAAAAGATTTTCCATGCAGAACTTCTCGTGTTCCCATTGGTCCATTAATAATAATTGGAGAAGTAGCAGTGTGAAAGACGGCAAATTCAGCGAGTTTCTTCCCGGGTTTGTGAATGCTCCATTGGTAAAACTGAAAAAAAAAAAAAAAAAAAAAATGAATATCAGCTTTCCACAGACACAGCATGTGGGTTTAAATATGTATTTACCCAATCCTTCCAATCACAAGCAGGATGTGACACAAGATTAATTTTTAAGCAGAGGTTTGAATTCAGTTTTTACTTCTCATTTTTGATCTGTTAAAATTTGAGTTTTCTTGAACAAGAATTGGTGAAGTTATTAGATTACAAATGATATCAGTTTTTCTGAAACACTTTGTCATTTTTTTCAAATTCTAATTTTTTTTAAAGAAATATCTTTTATTGTTTACCTTATTGTCCAATCCCATGCTATAACAAGACGTTTCATCTGAGCTGAATTGGAGTGAAAGCACTTCCCCATCATGTGCTGTCCACTTGGCGATTGATCTTTGCTGCTGCATGTCTGAAATAGAAAATTTTTAAGTAAGTTTTTTTTTTTCTGTGGTTAGTTTTGTGTATAAAATGCAACATTTTTTTTATTATTTTTGTGCATAAAATGCAACATTTTTGAAGATTTTTCATCCCAAAAGTAAGGGGTTATGTATTATATACAAGAACTATGTAATTAACTTTTTTTCTGGCCTCATGTCTCACTTTCGGTCATCTCATCCATCTCGAATATTAGAAGTTCTAGTCCAAACTGGAATGTTTGTTTATAATTTTGTTTCTAATTGCGATAAAAAGCAATTGAAGATAAGATATAAAAATGCTAGTCAGAAAATTAATAATGAATACAAATAAGATAGAATATTATTATTATATTGCAAACATTTGCTATTTTAAAAAATGTGTACATCATTTTCATATTCCAATGTGTAGGTATCCTCACAGATATATACATTGTAATTGTAATAACTCGGAATGTTAAATAAACAAATAATAATAATAATACAAAAATCTTTAACTCAATATTTGTTTTTATTTCCACCGACCATGGTACAAGAATATTGATATGGCTTACACATTAACAGTCAACATGTGCATACTCATGCAGCCATCTTGTTTTCTTTCTTCTTGATCATGCTCATTGGTGATGCAGCTTTTGTACCGCTTTTTTACTAAAGAGTGATCTCCCTTAGCAGTAATGATTTTATTTAAATTGTTTTTAATTTAATATTTTATGCTTTTAAACCAAAATGACACCTTCAAACAACATATAGAATTTCAAAATGTATTGCAATAAATTAAATAAGTCTGTGAGGATCACTACAATAAGGAACTGATTTAATTTAAGGAAAAAAAATTTCAGTCAGTATAGCATCTGCCTAGAAACCCCAAGGTCAATACTGGCCATCACCAACTCAGTGCATAAGTAGCATAGCTTGGATCTGTGTAAGTGGTGCTCCACCTCAGATGTAAAAACAATATCCCTGGTCTAGCACTAGTGAAAAGGGGATAGTATCAGCTAGACATTGAGGGAAAATGACAATAGGCTATTCTGCCAACTTTATGGACCATATTACCTTTAGGCACCCCTTTTTGATCTCGATTAAGAAAGGACATGTTTTTAATTTACTCCATCAATATCCGGTTGTTTGTTAGGGGTTAGTTTAAAAATTTTTTAAAAAATCTAAAAATCGTCTGTTAAAACAATCAGATATTGACGGTGTAAATGAAAAACATGTCCTTTCTTAATCGAGATCAAAAGGGGTGCATAAAGGTCATATGTTCCAACTTTATTATACTTATAAAAAGACCTAACTAATTGTATATTCTCTTTTATCATTTTCTGCCCTTTTTCCTTTTGAGATTTAACTTACCAAACATTCTGATTGCACCATCAACAGCTCCGACAATCAACAATTGTCCATTATGATTAAATGCACAACAGTTTACGGCCAAGGGTCCAACATCAATTGGTAAGGTTTTCTGAAAGAAAGGAACAAAGAAAATCAGTCTAAATATTGACCCGCCCCTCCACTAGATACTGAAAAACCATTCCAAAGAGAGACAAAAATAATTCTTCCCTTAAATTATGGGCATGTACTTCCATTGGTCACAGGAGAATTCAAACACCTTAATCTTCCTTTTCTTTTTCCTTAGACTTCAGGGAGACAAAAAAGTAGTTTCTTACCTTTGTTCACTGAACAGAATAGAGACCCTTGTCTCAAACTCCAGCAAGATATGTTATTTCACCTTGCCATGAAAACAAGATTTTTCCCAATTCTCCTAACTATTTTGAAGCAATGTATACAATTTATCTTTTTGAGACACATTGCTGATTTGTATTATTCAAACTATTGTCCTCATCTTTATTGTTATCTGCACAATGTTTCAGCCGATGTGCCCTCTGGCCTTCTTCAGGTATTTCTCGTCAGATTCAGGAACCTGAATAAAGGGTTAGGTTCAAAGTTCCATAAGGGCTCCCCGATGACGACAAGAAGGTTCCCAGAGTCGGACAAGAAATAACTGAAGAATACCAGAGATCACATCGGCCGAAACTTAGTGTATATAACAATAAAGATGAGGACAATAGTCCGAATAATACAAATTATCAAGCCTCATCTAAAAAAATTCAGAGAAATACATTTCTAATAACTGCAACACTTGCAACTATTATAAATGTTATATATATTGATCATATGAGTTCATCTTGATTTTTTTTCCTTTCTGTTTATTTAGTGTGTGCAAAAAATAATTCTTAAACAACAACACAAAAAATGTAAATATAAAGTATAATAAACTTGATTCCCTAACCTCTAGGCATACAATAACCCTAAAGAGGGTGACAAGATGTTAAAATCAATCAATCAATCAGTCTAGTTTTATTTTTTAAACACATGACCAATTTCATACAATGGTATTCATTTTCTTACAAGGGATTTATTCTGATACAGTGGTTGTTAAAAAAATATTCAAGCATTTAAAAAAATAATAGATTATAGCACAATGCATGGATGCAGTATGCATGCGGGTGTAGGTGTGTATATATAATTCTAGGTAGATAATTGAATAAGTAGTAAGTCAACCACATATATGTAGAAATATGTGTGTGGTGTAGATAGAGCAAGACCACCCATAGATGGGTATATGTGTGTGTATGTGCATACATACATAGGTGTGTGTATGCATGTATTATATGTATTAATAAGGTATGTGAATGGTCGGTCAGAGAAACCATAAAAGTAAGAAAAGGGTTTAGAATAGATAGGAAATTGTGATAAAGGCCAGGGGGTCAGCTTTTAAACAAGATTTAGAGTTAACAAGAGTTCAGAGCGGTAATAAAAATGCGACCTAGATTAAACACAAAGAAAGACTTTTCAAAATCACGCAGGGGTTAAACACAAATCTCGTGGACGAGATTTGATAACGAGAATTGGGGACTCTGGGATATTTGTTGGAAGTTTAGTGAGTTAGTTTTCTGGACCCCGGAGAAGTTAGTTGAGTTCTGGAGACTGAGGAAGTAAGATCAATTGAGTTGCCCACTAGAAGCTAGCCTTAGCAGAGGTCCCCAAAGGAAAAAGGGGTGTCCCCCTTCTCGCTAAGTGATGGGAGCAGATGGAACTGTAGCCGATAGGAAGAATGAATGCGAACTATATACCTCATCTCTGACCATTTTGCGTTCCAGACACGGGGTTGGGGTTGACGGACGATAAGACAGCCAGTGACAGAGATTGATCCGGACAGACTGCTATTGATCATCAATATTCTCTTCGGCATCCTGTACGTAACGATTCAGAGTATCGATCTGGGAGACTGCTATTGGTGGTAATCGATATTCTCCCAGACGACCTGGACAAGAATGGTGGAAGTGACTATGAATGACCCACACACACACACACATCATGTCATAAGATAAATAAATCCCACTAGAAAAGTTGTTTTGAAGTTATATATTTATTTTCTAATAAATTGAGTCATTTTTATTACTATGTAAAATGACACAAGAAAAACTTGGTTAACTGACCAATATGACATATACAAAACAAAAGTTCTGATTGAAAACCTAGGATCTGTGGGGCAAGTACTATTCACCCTTAACTCCATAACACAGGCCCAAAATACATATCCACATCTATGGCCATCTCCTTCCAATTATTAAAATATACTGATAACTTTATGGCAATAGAGTAGGGACACTCATTTAGGTGCAAGGGCTTGACCAGCTGACTGATAAGAGGGGCCTCTGTGACCACCCGTCTAGCCTAAATAAGGGCCAGAGTGGAATGTTTTAATGTCATGAACTGCTCAGCCACTAGGATTCCGTCTTTAAGCATGACAGGTCGCCACCTATGGCCAAGATCCAGTATCTATTTTTATGTTCACTAATTTTTCTATCTTTTTCCATCTTGTTTCCTTCATTATGTTCTCTGTTCATTTATTATTATTTCTAATCTCTACTTTTCAATCTTGCCATTCATATTTTAACCTTCCTGTTAAGTATCTGGCCGCCATCCTTGGCCAGTTGAAAAGGACTTAAAGTAAGTAAGTCCTGAGCTATGGAATCCTTTGGTAAGTGAATAAATCCTATCCTGCAAATAAGTCCTATCCAGCGTATATTGTTAAAGGTCCAGTGATTTACTCCTAAGTTCCATCGTCCACGAAGGTTCAAAGCAGTGTGCGTAGGTATGACCAGAACAGCCGGTATAAATAACAATATCAGCAGCAGAGTACTGCCAGATGATTATCACTGAGTCTATAAATAGAAGTGGGCATCTAGCACACACCTTATATTACAAAACGCCAACACTTCCATTCACACACCTTTCTTCTTCTTTTTATTTACTGTCAGGTGGCCCCATCAAGGGATTTTTTTCTCCTCTGCAGAGGTGCAGTCGGTGTATTCTACAGCACCAGGGTGTGAGAATTTTTTGAGAGATTGAAAATACATTAGTTTTTTTTTTTTGTTTACTTATTATATTCCAGAATATTTAATGTCATGAAAAAATGTTGCAGTTAAAAAATAAGAAAGAAAACTGACTTACTTCCATTTTCATTGTTTTAAGATTCCAAACAGATAAACGTCCAATACGTCCGGTTCCTTGTAGTCCTCCATTTCCCCCGGCTCCTACAACCTTGGCTTTGCTTGCCGTTGCAGAACATACAAACTGATGGGTTGTTGGGCTGCAGCACAAACAACGGATTCTGAAGAAACGAAACATAAAAATTATATTAGAAACTCACAGAAATTCAAAGGTGACAATTTGATGGCTTTTTTTTTTCTTTTTTTTTTTTTTTTTAACTGGCACCCTCATCAAAGAAATGTTTAATCTCAAACCTTTTGTTCTAAAAGACCAGGAAGCTAAATGTCAAAAGTCACATTCTATTTATAAAATCTATAGGGCCGGGTTAGCTCAGTCGGTAGAGTGTTAAACTAGAAACCACAAGGTTCCGAGTTCGATATCAGTGTATGAGTAGCACAGGGATCTGTGTGGTAAAGTAAGAGTTGATGGTAGGTGTGACGCTCCACTTCAGACACAAAAAAACAATCTCCTTGGTCTAGCGGTAGTGAAAAGGGGATAGACTCCCTCGCTGTATGGCTCATACCGACATTAGGCCCCCCCGGAAACTTTACTTTTTTTTACTCATTCTATAATTAACTAAGAGGAAGTCTTGTATAATTCAATAGTTATCTCCCTTGACTAATTATAATAATCAGAGTGAGTGTGATCACACACTGTTAAGTTGCAAATTTGATTGGAAATTACTTTAGAGCAGAAAGATTTTTGCTAGCATATTATTCTCTATGGTGTGCTGTTTTTGTTGTGTTTGGGTTACATACAAAAACCATACGCACTCTTGTTTTAAGAAAGTCGACCTTATTGTGGATAATTTGAGTAGGCAGAAACATGACTAATCTGCAAAGAACCAGCTAACTCATTGATGATAACAGTGATGAGGGATATTGACTTAATCTATGAATAAAAATAACAAAGATGAGGATATTCAGTTTGGATAATTTATAACTTCACTAAATTCATCTTATTTCAATCTGTCTTTTTCTTTGAAAAAAGTGAAATATTTGGAAAATTCTTTTTTTTTCATAGGGCCTGGTAGAGCATCAGCCTAGGGACCACAAGGTTCCAGATTCGTGTGGTAAAGTTGGGAGCAAATGGTAGGTGTGGTACTCCACCTCAGATACAAAAACAATCTACCTAGTCTAATGCTAGTGAAAGGGGGATAGACTCCTTCACTGTTTGGCTGATATTGACAATAGGCTACTCCACTGACTTTACTTCTACTTCTTTAAAATCTGGTGTCATTTTAACATAGAAACAGATTTTTCCTCCTTTCCTTTTACTTACCTTGGATAACTTTGATCCGCACAGGCATCTACCACAGATTTTTTATCTTTTACATCAAAAAGACGGATATTGCCAGAGCGATTACCTAACAACAACTGGTGAGAGGGAAAGAAAGAAAAAAATTAGTTTTCAAATATTTTTATTTATACAGTTAAAAATAAATCAAATCAGAAAGAAAGAAATATGTTTATTTTCACACATTAATCATTTGTTGTGTTTTTTGTAAAAATGTAATGTGTGGAGGATGATCACTAATTAGGACTGAGCCTATTCTAGTAGTGACCACCTCTGCTATTTCTGAGTGACCTAAAATGAAAGAGGTGGTTGAAAGAGTGATCAGGTAGATCCCCAGAAAAAAAATTGCTGAAATTAAAATAAAAATTGAATTTGTGTCACATTCTGCCGATGATAAATACACACTTTGACCACTTCTGCTTCCCTCTCACAAGAAAACTTAATTCAAGAAAATAAATTCTGCAGTAAAAGGTTTTTATGTAAACTTTTAATTTTGAAGATTAAATGTCTTTCGCAACACAATTTACTCTACTTAGAAAAAAAACATTTTCTTCTTACATTCAAAACTATTTTCCAACTTTCTCTAATTAACAACAACAATATTTCTCAATGAAATATAACTGTTGGGTCAGTAAAATACGTTTATTTCTATATATGGAGTTAAGTGAGGGAGAGCGGTTCTGTGATTGGACATAGCAATCACATGACATGTCCAGAAGTTTTGGCGTCGATATTCAATAAATACATTTGGATCAGTTTCAACAGCAGTCGACCAGAAATTATTTTGAGAATTATTGACTTAATAGAAAATACCAGATATCCTCAGTTTCCCTCTCCATCAGACTGGTAGGTCTGTCAAACTTGACTCTTATACATAGGAAGGATGCTTATATTGTTAGTCATTGTTTTGTTGTTAAATAAACTGTTAGAATTGAACTAAGTTTTAATTCATTTCTTTGTTGCTGTCAGTCTTAGGATTAAATGCTATACTCACACAATAAAAGGAAGGACTTTATATTGTTACTCATTGTTTTATTTGTTCTTTAATAAACTGTTAGAATTGAACTAAGTTTTAAGTCATTCCTTTGTTGTTAGTCTTAAAATAAATGCTACACTAACATGATATAACAAAAACAAAAAACCTTCTCACCAAACGATCTGATTTTTGTGACCATTCCAATGATAAAAATGGAGATTTAGCCATACATGTGGCCTTTGTTGAAGGCTGTGGACTCCAAGTCCAAACTCTGCAAGAAAAAAAAAAAAAGAAATATTTATTTTTAAATTCATATGATTGCTACTAATCACTCATGATTGAATATAATTAAAATATTAATTGTAATTTTTTTTTTTTTTAATTACCATCCAATAATGTAAAGTGTTTTTTTTCTTTTTAATATTACTATCTACAAATATATTTCAGTATTTATATTAAGTGATATAAGTTCATCTTCTCATAAGCATAAAACATGTACAGTATGACCTTGACTTAAAAGTTTAATTTGTTCTGCTTGTAACTCAATTTCCTTGTATATCAAATCAATTTTTATCTGAAATGCCATTAATCTACTCCAGACCAAAATTAGGGTGTTGGGGGGGGGGGGCCAACACCCTAATTTTGTTACATTTTTTTAAAATAAGATAAGTAATTTTTTTTATTTATTTTTTTTTTTTTGCATAATGAATTTGGATAATAAATTTGGAAACAAGATGTTAAAATCAATCAATTTTTTTAGTGAACTTATTAACATAAGCATATATGAAACTCATTCGTAACTCAAATTTTAGCTTGCAACACGATTTTAAAAAATCGATCGAGTGACAGCTTGTAACTCCAGAATACTGGATGCAGCATTCAATAAAGAAGGTAATGCTGACAGTCTTCTGAAACATGAAAGGATCCATGACTATTGATTTCTTCAAAAAAGGTGCAACTGTAAACAGTGCTTCCCTATTGCCAAATAGTCTGAGGCAAAATTCCCCCAATTATCTTTGTATCTTTTCTGTAAGTATCATTACAGAAAAGATACAGACAGACAGACTGTAATTGTAGATAAACATTGTAGACAGCAGCCATGATGAATAGGATACACAAGATTAACTTAATAAAATAACTCATTACTTGTCAAATAAACCAAACCTATTACAACAATATAAAATCAATAATACTTGTGTTCCTTAAAAGTACGACAGTTGTCATTTTGCAACACCCTCTGGTTAAAAATGACTGTCCAAGATGAAATGTAAATCCTGATTATCTGGTGTTGCCTATCTGCCAAATTATTTCTTATGAGTGTCATTAACTTAGCTAAATAATGGACCATTCTGTTTTTATTATAAAGAAAGAAAAATGATATGCTACACAGAAAGAGTAGGGGAAAGATAGAGAAAGGGGGTGAGCACAGAGAAGCTATAACGCTAATCTGTTTCAATCAAACATAATGAAAAGAAGGAAAGAATTTTTTTAAAACGTGAGAGAGAGAGAGAGATAAATCAAGATTATTATACTTTTTACATATTGAAGTATTTTTTTGCAATAGCTTTTAAGTAAACATATGTAACATTGTAATAATTAAATCATACTGTGGTATATCCACAGGTCCTCCTAATATAAAAATCAATTCACAACACATCAGTTATTCTTACCTATTAGTCTATATGAATTGATTCTCTGTAAGCTTAATCTTTTTTTAAATGATTTAAATCTTTTAGATCTTTAAATTCAGTTGCTACATTAAAACTTTAACACACTCAGAAAAAAATAAATTGCTCACAACAGTCAAACAATTAAGAAATGTATTTCTCTGAATTTTTGGGACGAGGTTTGGTAATTTGGATTATTCAGACTATTGTCTTCATTTTTATTTCATCTGCACAATGTTTCAGCCAATGTGCCCTCTGGCCTTCTTCAGGTATTTCTTGTCACAATTATGACAAGAAGGTTCCAGGGTTCAAAGAGAAGGTTCCTGAGTCTGACAAGAAATACCTGAAGAAGGCTGGAGGGCACATCAGGCTAAAACATTGTGCAGATGACAATAAAGATGAGGACAATAGTCCGAATAATACAATTTAGTATAAAAAATAATTTTCAAAACTTACTTGACAACTCCATCAGCATCTAAACTGGCAACATATTGACCAGAATTACTAAATCGACAATAGCAGATACCTGAACGATGTTCAGTATATTCTTCCTGAAATCAAAATATTCTTTATTAATAAAAAGGCAAATCTTAACAAGGTATTATCAAGAAAGAAAAGAGTGTCATAATGGAATTCCATAATGCATTGTTCATTCGGTTATTTCCTATAAGTCTTAACATAAACAAAGGGGAACCACTCTTGACCGATAAATTATTTATTTATTTATTGATCTACTAGGAAAAAAGAAGACAGGGTTAGGGTTTAGAGTTAGTTTGATGGGAAAATAAATAAATACTGAAAATAATCATGACAAATAAACTCAGCAAATAACGCGCGTGATGTGGAACACCGTACAGCTGTTTCAGCTTTATTAAGTCTCATCAGCAGTAAAGTTAAAACAGCTGTACAGTGTTCCACGTCGCGCGCGTTATTCGCCAAGTTTGCTTGTCATGATTATTTTTAATAATTATCAAATTTTATACGATATACGCATTGTAATTGCCTTCAAAAAATAAAAATAATAATATACTTAACAATTCTTCAAAAGCAAATGATCAAATTCCATTATTTATTTATTTATTGATCTACAATGAAAAAGAAGACGGGGGTTAGGGTTTAGGGTTAGTTTAATAGGAAAATAAATAAATAATTTATCAGTCAAGAGTTGTTCCCCTTTGTTTATGTTAGACTTATAGGAAATAACCAATTATTTTATTTTAATAAATTATTCAATTATTTTAAATGAAAATTACTATCTTTATTTTATAACATCCAAAACTCAATCACTGAATGTCTAGAGACCAAATGTAGCAAAATATCATATTAGGATAAGTAAAAAAAGATAGACACCAACTCAGCAAATAGTACCAGGTTGGGATTAGATAAGTTATGAAAAAAAATCTGCAACTAGTGTAGAATGAACATCATACCCACCTTCACAGGAAGGCTGTGACTAGCATCCAGTCACCAGACAAAAAAGACAGTGTAACCAATTACACTCTGTAGCAACTGACAGGACATGGTCAAGTGTTCAGTATACATGGATAAAAAATATACACACTAACACCACCAGCCAGTCAAAATACTGGAAATAGACTTGACCATGCCACATAGTAGAATAGCCCAACCTGCTATTTAAACCACTTTCCAAGTCTGGATTCTCAGAAGCAGATTCAACTTGCAACATAATTGGGTAATTTATGAGGAAGTGCGTCCCGGTCTCACGCCTCAAAGACCGCTACCTGGTGACTATCAAAATAACAACCCCAGCTTGTCGTAATTCTTGTTTATTTATCGTAATTTGTCATAATTCTTGTTTAGATATGAAGATGGATATATAGTTTTGAATAGACTGAGATAGATAAACATAAACAAATAAAATAATATAGATGGATATACAAACAAATAGAGATAGATATTTTCGACAAGTAAATGTATTTGGGGGGGGGTCGCTTCTTTTTTTGTCATAATTCTTGTTTATCTAAACTAAAAACAAGACATTAAACAAACATGAATAAAAAAAAATCTTAGTATTTAAAGTAATATAGATAAATATGACCAAATTGAGATAGATAGATAGATGGATAGTTTTGAATAGCCTGAGCTGGGTCGTTATTTTAATAGTCACCAGGCAGGAGACCGGGACGCACTTCCTCATAAATTACCCATAGTTGAGTACTGATCAGTCTACACAAATCTCTACAACTAGAAGTTGACATAGTGCACTAGATGAGATGTTGAACTAGGTGTAAAAAAGATATGCTTGATCTAGCACACCAGACTGAAAAACAGCAGTTACTCGGAACATGCTGAGGTTACCACACTCGATTGACCATCTGAGTGGTGGCAGGGTGTGGCCAAATGATGCCACCTACACTTAGTGGAAGTGAGGTGTTCTATGAATACCAATAAGATAATGGGATTTCTTAATTTTGCTTTCTTTTGGTGACTGGGGTATGAGGAGACAAATGTTCATTTGTATGGAAAGCAAGTGAACCATTCAAATATACAGGGAGAGTCAGTTCTAATTAGAATGAAGAAATTACCATGCATGTTGTATTATTATCCATTCCCTGTCGCTTCCAAGACCTCAAAAATTGAATGGAGAGAATAAAGTAAGATCTGATGATAAGACATTACCAACATAGCAGTCATTGGTGACTATGCTACAATTGTACATTGTGGTAACAACAAAAAGAGATCAATAGTCTTTGCTTTAAAATAATAAAATCAAATTATAAAACTAAATGCTTACCTGGCTGAGTAATATAAAAGGACTTTCATCTGAAATAAATCAAAATATACATTAATGAAAACTTCAACAAGACCAAATTTTAGTTGTCTCAACTTCTTAGATGAAGCCATTATTATTATTACTAACAAATATATACATCCTCTAGGTGCAATTATTTAAGTTTTAATCTAATAAATTATCATATTAAATTAGAAAGGCTAATGAAAGTAAATAAGAATGCAGATAAAAAGATCTGAAACAGAAGGGGATATAATCAAAAAAAACAACTGAAACTTACTCTTCCATCACTCCCGTCTAAATTTTCCTAATTTAACTATTTAGTTAAAATAGGAAGTAAAGAATAAAATTACAGTTATTTCATCCTGTTAATGGATTTCTTTTAAGATTTATCCCCGAGATTTTTGCTCATATTCATTAAGATAAAACCAAACAATTAGAAATCAATAATACTAAGCACATATTTATTAAAATCAATTTTTTTATATCAATATATAAATTAGCCTTCCTGTTCACACTGTAACCCGCTATTTTGTTGTATATATAAATACAATTTCATGTTATTAGTATGTAGATATATACAGTATTAATGATATAAAACAATTTCATTAATAATTGAAGTTTAGATAAAAATAAAATCATGGATAATGTGATGTAAATAACTAAGGGAATTATGATTATAGTGATAATTAAGTAGTCTAGTTATGGCATTTCTATTTAAATGAATTTTAAAATTCAAGAATAAAATACAGGTTAACACACAACACCATTGTTACCATATTATTTTTTTCTTTACATCTGCATTGTGATAGCCTTCTAAATCAACCTCCTAAAAAAAATTTTTTTAAATAAAAAATGTGATTTAATGAAAACTTTACCTTGAATGTCATCCACCTTCAGCCGTTGTTTAGCAGTATCAACTTGATCACTCCCCTCCCCTTCAGCTTTTTGACCCCCGTCTAAAGCCGCAGCCCCAGAACATTCACCTTCATCTAATATTTGAAACATATATCTTCGGTCTCCTGTTCCTGGGGTGCCACTTCCTCCACCACTGCCACTTCCAGAAGCTGAAGGAGATGACCCTGCAGAAGAGCGGACATCTGGGGAGGGGCAGTTTGTATCCAGATCAACCTGACTGCTGCTACGGGCAGAGCCACTCAGATTGGGAGAGCCGTGGCTTCGAGGGGTAGCACTAACCTCACCTTCACTTGAACACTGAAAGACGGATCAAAAAACAAAAAAAACATAAGAACACGAAAAGATAATAAGAACATAGATAATAATAACATTTACCTCTTCTTCACACTGTATGTGAGGGGTCTCCAGGCCTAAGGCAAGATTTTATCGAACCCAAAGCAACATTATATATACTAGTACAAAATAAAAAACACCCTCCGGGCGATGTAAAAATAGATTTTTTAAACATATTGCCTGAGGGGTGGGAGTGACGTAATTTTTGTTACAGACAAAAACCGGAAGCGAATCTCCATTATCAATATATATATATATATATATTATCAAACATTATATATATATATATATATATATATATATATATATTATCAAACCCTCTTTCATGAGGCCAAAGAGATGATAGTCTGAGGCAAACATTCCAGTGATGAGGAAGTGAAATCTGTAGGGAAGGTGGAACATTGCTATTGAAAGAAACGGTGACTATGTGGAGAAGTAGGGATGTGATCCACAGAGGACCACCTTCATTTTGATGTATGATACATGTTCCTGTGTTGCTAATTATACTTGTCCTAAACAAAATGGCATTACTTTTTGGTTCAGCCTCATATTTACCATGAAATCAGCTCAAAAATGAGTTAATTTCATTAATCTTTTTATTAACAAATTATGGCACTACTGAAAGTTCCTTGCTCTCACTAATGCAAATTGGCCTATGGTATGATCAAAGTCTGTTTTGTTTTTTTTTTCAGTTTCTTCTCTTTCTTCACCCAGCAGAACACGATTACAGAGTCTATGTTGGCCCATGGAGGCTCTCAAATATGAAAGTATAAAAGTAATTGGTAATTTGCTTGAAGCATTGTTAAGTATGTTATAATATATTAATGATTTGAAGGCAATTACAATGCGTATAAAAACCACACAAAAAAAAAAAATTTAAGCACGTACATTTCTGATATTCACCTCTGAAGATGAAGTTTCTACTTTGAAATCGATAAGACAAAAATAACATCTTTTTGTTTTCATTTTTTATACGCATTGTAATTGCCTTCAAATCATTAATATATTATGAAAGTATTAATTTTAACTTTCTGAAATAAAGAAATGATTCTTAAAATTCCCAGATTTTGCACAAAATTCTAGACTACATCCCTGGCTTATGCAGATAAATGGTTCTACTTCCAGCACTTCAGTGGTGCCCCCTTTATCAACCTGCCATTCCGTAGATATGTCACTGGTTACAGGTGGTTAGCTCAGTCGGTAGAGCATTCGACTAGAAACCACAAGGTTCCTAGTTCGATACCGGTCCTCGTCAACTCAGCATATGAGTAGCACAGGGATCTGTGCGGTAAAGTAAGTAGCTGATGGTAGGTGTGGCGCTCCACCTCAGATGCAAAAACAATCTCCTTGGTCTAGCACTAGTGAAAAGGGGATAGACTCCCTCGCTGATTGGCTGATACCGACATTAGGCCACCCTGACGATTTTACTTTTAAATGGTATTGTCTATGTGGCTCATACGGACCATATGACCTTTAGGCACCCCTTTTGCTTTGCTGATTCATAAGTTTGTTAGCAGACGATTTTTAGAGGTTTCTTTTTTAAATTATAAAACTAGACCCTAATCCTAACCCCTAACAAACAACCCGGGTGTTGACGATGTAAATGAAAAAAAATGTACTTATGAATCAGCAAAGCAAAAGGAAATGTCTAAAGCTCATACTACTGAGAATGAACCAAATCAAATCAATTTGAATATTAGCTGCTATTTTATTCTAGGTTATTTCCTATAACTCCAACATAAACAAATGGGAACCACTCTTGACCGATAATTTATTTATTTTCCCATCAAACCTTAACCCCGTCTTCTTTTTTCGTAGTAGATCAATAAATAGATAAATAATTTATCAGTCAAGAGTGGTTCCCCTTTGTTTATGTTGGAGTTATAGGAAATAACCTAATTTTATATATATAAGAAAACAAACTCTTTCCTTGCAGATTTGACAACTGAAGAAGGTGAGAAAATGGACCGGATGAAATATTATAGGAACAACATAAACAATGCAAAGAATGACTTCATTCAAAATAAAGTTAAATCAATTAAAGGTTTTTTTTTTTTATTAAAACAGCACACAGAATTCTTATGTAAGTGCAAACAAATCCTGGAAGCAGCACTCCACAAAACAGCAGTTGTATGGCCACTCACCTCCCATCATACAAACTCATAAGTGATGTTCTCCTATAGATTGCCCTTACACATGGACACATCAGTGTTTGACCAACCAGTAAAAATTTACATCCATCAGCTCTGTTCGGACACTGGATACTGTCTAGAGGACTTATCAAGTTTGATAGCCAATAGGGATGGATTGCAAGAGAGATTCAAAAAAATCTGCACTGTTGGTATATTTCGGGTTTAGCTCAGTCGGTAGAGTGTCCGACTAGGAACCACAAGGTTCTGGGTTCAATACCAGCCCTTGCCAACTCAGTGTATGAGTAGCACAGGGATCTGTGCGGTAAAGTAAGGAGCTGATGGTAGGTGTGGCGCTTCACCTCAAATGCCAAAACAATCTCCTTGGTCTAGTGCTAGTGAAAAGGGAATAGACTCCCTCACTGTCTGGCTGATACCGACTTTAGGCCACCCCGATGACTTAACATTTTTTACTTTTAGTTGAAAAAAAAAAAAAAAAAAAAAAAAAAAAAAAAAGCATTGGAAACTTTTGCACATACCTAATATCATGGTATTTATTTTTTATCATCATCATCAAGTTGTGCTGACAGCAAGTCAATCCATGACTCTTCCTCACCCTCTATCTATCAGCTGGCAGGTTTTCTGCACAGCATATTTAATGGATGAAGGTTTTTGCTGTTCGACCCACACTGGTGTGTCCAACTGTCCATATGTGGGTGCCCATAGGACAATGTCACTTTTTAATTGTTCTTGCTTCTCAAGTAGTGTCCAGCATGTTTTATTCATCTTACTTTGATGGTTTGTGTGATAGGAGGCAAGTGGCTTAACAGATTCTGTTTTCTTGGGGACTGCTTCCAGGATTTATTCAAGACTTCACACAGAATCCTTATACAATTCCCATTTAGATTTTTCTCCAAACATTTTATTACATAGTGCAGCCATTTACATAGCCAAAAAAGCATTAGATTTTTTTTTAGCTGTTTAAAACTCTAAAAGGAAATTTCTTACCAAAATATTAATGGTGGAATTTCGGTCCGTTAAGTTTGATTTAACCGGAACAGTGATAGGAAAAAATGTAAACATTGTAAATATTGCTTGCCACTTGTAAAGCTGATAAACCCTTTTTTATCCTGTTAATTATTCAGTGTCTTAAATTTTTTTAATTTGCCACAAATCATTTCATGTTTTTTAGAACAATGTTTTGTTTTTTAATTTTTGTTTGTTGTATTTTGTTTTTAGAATTTGCTTAACGTTTTCCTTTCTTTTCTTCTTTTATTTCTTTTCACTTTTTCACAATTAAGTGGGAAAAGAAGAGAAAAAATACTAAACAATTTCTAAAAAGCATTGAAATCAATATAGAACTGAAGAAGGCTGAATAACATATCGACCAAAACACAGTTAAAAATAAAAGATGGTTATACATGGTGAAGCAGAAATATCTCCCACATTTTAAACTGTCACCTGCATGGTGCAAGTGAACTTAAGAAAGTGATAATGGTAGCTCCATCTAGCTAATGTCTTACCATATTGTTTTTTTGGGGGTTTTTTTTCAGAGACAATCAGATATGATCATGGCTTGGACAGGTGCACACTGTGTGTTTGCTGTTGAAACATTTTTTAAGACTGGTGAATCTGTAATTGCTACAAAAAGAGCTTCCCCAGAATCATGGCATGAGATTCTACTTCCTATAATTTCTTTCTATCTACATAAGTGATTTAAAAGGATTTCAGTTGATCTATGTGTGTTTATATAGGGAAATTATTGGCTTGGTTCGTTTTACGGCATTCAACATCAGTGGGTCATTTAATGCAGACAAAGTTTTGAAACACATTTTTCTATTTAACCCATAGATGGTACCCTAACAGGTACTACCACTCTGTGTCAGAGTGGACCAGGAAACAATGATGAGGAAGAGCTGCTCGAAAACTGGAACCTCACTATCAGATAGAGTTTAACGTCATTCCCAAGAAATGAAGACCATCAGCCACCACCTTCTAGCACATATATGATAAAAAGGGTTTGGGCTTGCCATAAGGGCAATAAGGGGGGAGATAATTATGCTTATGCTAAGTTAAACAAAATTTCTATTTTTTTATGAGAACATTTTTAAACAAATTTCTTTAAGACAAAAATTTTAAATTTCAGTTACCATTAATTGAGAGATCCTTTATCAAATATTCCTAAGATTCCCAAACAACTGTTGCGCATAATAATTTGAGGTTTGATTTTAGGCTGGTTTGGTTTGGTTTCTTTGTTTAATAGCATATCAACCTTAATGGGTTATCTAATACCAAACCACCCATGTAGAAGAACAGTAGTCCTACTAATTAACCCATAGATGGGGGATGAGGGAGCTCATACCTTTCCAAAGGCTATTAGTCCGAAATTGAATATAAGATAAATATTAATGGACTGGGATGAATAGATAGGAAGAGATTGGGATAGGTAGGTTTGGTTTCTTTGTTTAATGGTATATCAACCTTCATGGGTTATCTAATGCCAAAGTTATCTTTGTGAAAGAACAGTAGTGGTACCCATAGTTGTGAGGATTGGTGATTTATACCTTTCCCAAGGGTATTAGTCTGGAAGTGAGCATAATCATGTGACTGGAGTTTAAACTCACTATGATGTCAAAATCCAGCAGGTTAGCCACTACGCCACAGAGAAACCCACTAGACATTTTTGGAATAGTCAATGTTCATTAAAATCTTAACCATCACATCCATAAAGAATTATTGGTTATTTCCTATAAGTCTAACATAAACAAAGGGGAACCACTCTTGACTGATAAATTATTTATTTTCCCATTAAACTAATCCTAAACCCTAACCCTAACTTCTTTTTTCCTAGTAGTATAGTAATGGTTACTCTTACTGCGATTATAACTGGGACTATATAGTATGCTAAGAATTCGGTTATTTCTATAAGTCTAACATAAACAAAGGGGAACCACTCTTGACTGATAAATTATTTATTTTCCCATTAAACTAATCCTAAACCCTAACCCTAACTTCTTTTTCCTAGTAGTATAGTAATGGTTACTCTTACTGCGATTATAACTGGGACTATATAGTATGCTAAGAATTCGGTTATTTCCTATAAGTCTAACATAAACAAAGGGGAACCACTCTTGACTGATAAATTATTTATTTTCCCATTAAACTAATCCTAACTTCTTTTTTCCTAGTAGATCAATAAATAAATAAATAATTTATCAGTCAAGAGTGGTTCCCCTTTGTTTATGTTAGACTTATAGGAAATAACTGAATTCTTAGCATACTATATAGTCCCAGTTATAATCGCAGTAAAAGTAACCATTACTATACTTTTAACCAGGACTAATAGGCTAATTACATTTTAAAAACATATTTTTGACATCAAAATCTACAATTTTCCTCTTGTGGAAATATTTTGTTTGTACATCAACACATCAAAAATATAATTTTTATACCAAATTTCCATCTCATCTACATGATGGGTGTCCCATTTACTGGTTAGTAAGCCAGTCTTGTAGATTCATTACTACTGAATAGTGAGTTCAATCCTTGCTGGATGTCCCATACCTTATGTCACATCTTACCCAGGTTAAACAGGTTGGGTAAATACCTACATGGATGTACATAGTGTAATGGTTATTATCATAGGTTTTGGTTTGGTTTGTTTTGTTTTACGGCATATCAACCTCAGTGGGTCATTTAATGCCGATAAAGTTTTGAAGTAAATCAATTCTTAATGGATAATACAATTTTTTTATAAATACATTTTTCAATTTAACCCATAGATGGGGGACCCTAACAGGTACTACCACTCCGGGTCAGAGTGGACCAGGGAGCAATGGTGATGAAGGGGTGCTCCACATTCCCCAAACCTCCAAAACTGGAACCTCACCATCAGATAGAGTTTAACGTCATTCCCAGGACATGTAGACCCGCAGCCACTGCCTTCTAGCACCCATATGATAAAGAGGGGTTGGGGATTGCCATAAGGGCAATAGGATTGGTATATTATCATAGGAGATTGACATGACGAGATGAGTTCAAATACTGGACAAGACTGTTTGCATTTTCACATAGAAATAATACCTTTGGGAAAGGTATGCATCCAACCATTCTCCCTCCAGCTATGAATAAATAGTAGGACAGACTGGTCTCTTTAACCTTGTTTAGGCAACCAGTATAGGAGAAGAAAAACTCTGAATTCAAACCTGTTAAACTCTGCTAAAGATATTGACCTGGTATCACACCCTGCTTATATGGAGGGGTTGGGTAAATATGTATACATGCTCATATCAAAGTCCACATCTGTATAATGGGAAAGAAAGTTCTGGCACTTATTTTGTTATGATAAATTTCAAATTGTTGCCATAAGCTTGAATTATTCATGTATTTAAATATTCTGATCTTTCCTCTTTCAATTCAGTTCTAATATTAAATTGAATAATTGTTGAATTGATGTAACCCATAAAAAAATGAGTGTAGATAAAAAAAAAACAATTTAAGACACTGAATAATTAACAGGTTAAAAAAGGGTTTATCAGCTTTACAAATGGCAAGCAATATTTACAGTGTTTACATTTTTCCTATCACTGTTCCGGTTAAATCGAACTTAACGGACCAAAATTCCACCATCATATGTCACCCCACCGAAAGAAAAAAAAATACCAAAAATCAGGAAATTAATCAAATTTAATGAAATTTTCAGTGTTGATATATTAATGAATAAAAAAATATAATGCACCAGTTATTTTATTTAAAAACTTTTACATTTTTTCAGGTCAGTTAACTCTGAACTACATATCTTTGAAGCGTAACACAGATTCTCAAAGATATGTGGTTCAAAGTTAATTGACCTGAAAAAAATGTAAAAGTTTTTAAATAAAATAACTGGTATATTATATCTTTTATTCATTAATATATTAACACTGAAAATTTCATTAAATTCGGTTAATTCCCTGATTTTTGGTATTTTTTTATTTCAGTGGGGTGACATATGATGGTGGAATTTAGGTCCGTTAAGTTCAATTTAACCACTGTTCCTTATATGGAACATGATTTTCCAAAGCTGTAAACCCTTTCATTCATAGATTTATCTTTAACTATATTAAGTATTTACTAATGAAAATTGTATTTATTTTCAGAATATAACCTAATATCTGTTAATACGGAGTATTTAAAATTCAAAGTTTAAATTGGGAAAAAATTGTGGAAAAAAAGTTTTGACATAGAATGTAGAGGAATAAAAAGGAACACAATTACAGAAGTGACAGAATCTTTGTTTCTGAGGATTTCTTAGTCAATTGAAAAAGGTAAAAGAATTCAGAAAATTCTCCAAGAGTAAATTTTTCTCAACTCTAATAACCATATGAATTATTTGCATGTTTGGAAGGATAAAGGATAAGGAAATAAAAGTTTTTAAGGGTCAGGAAATTCCAGTGATGGTTTACTCGGTTTTGGGGAATCATACCCTTAAAGATTCTTATCATTCTGGAATATCTATTTCAATAGACAATCAAGTTGTTCTTATTGAAGAAAATCTGACATCATGAAAAATGGCAGAACAGTTCAATAAAAACATTTGTAATCCAGCTCCATGATACAGAGTCAAAACTTGATCAATGGGTTCCACATGATCTGACTGGTTTTCAACTTAATCAGAAAGACAACATATCTTTATCATTAAAGACAAGATACATTTAGGGCAGATGGGTACTATTCCTCAACACCCCCAGACGGCAGGGCATGTGACCCTGCTTGGAAACCCCAGAAGAACAGATTTTATATATTTTATATAACTTTATGAAAATTGACATGTAGTAGAGTGAAGATCCATATCAATGGATTTGGGGAGTGATCAAGAGATCCTAGCACCAATTGGACACATGGCCTAGTGGATAAAGGAGTTAGGTTAAGACAGTTCTAAGTGACAGTTATCTCTGGACTGCAGGTTCAATCCTGGTCAAGGACAGCAGTAATATAGAATAATAATTAACACAGCCTAACGCCTCTACCCCAGCTATAGTTAGCGGAATGAGAACAGGAAACCCCCATGGATTGAATAAAGGGTTAGGTTCAAAGTTCCGTGCTGGCTCCTGATTACACAAGAAGGTTCCCGAGTCCGACAAGAAATACCTGAAGAAGGCTGGAGGGCACATCGGCCGAAACATTGTACAGATAACAATGAAGATGAGGACAATAGTCCGAATAATACAAATAATACTAATTATTGAATTCTTCTTATCACTTAGAAGTTTTTACTTCATCCTCCCTACTTTTTTGATCTGGCTGTTAGAATCTCATTTTTTAAGATCTTTATGGAATTTTTGGTGATGATAATTACTATAACAATAATAAAGAGCTTTAAAAGACGGGGGAGGGGGTGCCTAAAAACCCAAAGAATTTTATGCCTGAAATATTTATAATTTGCCTGCTCAATGGAGTTATATCATCGAAAATAAAAGAAACTATTTGATTAAAATTTCTTTCTACAAAGTCAATAGGCCCCATATCAGCCATCACACCATGAATGCCCCCCTCCTCAAATGAATTTGTAATTGATCCTTAACTATTTGCCTACTTTAAACAGTTCACAGCAGCTCTCTTACCACTGTGATCATATGTATAACATACCTAAGCAAAGTACAAAAACTGATGGTTAGTTCATTAGTAAGTAAAGTCGTTGGGGTAGCCTAATGTCAGTATCAGCCAGACAGTGAGGGAGTCTATCCTCTTTTCATTAGCACTAGACCAAGGAGATTGTTTTGGCATCTGAGGTGGAACACTACACCTATCATCAGTTCCTTACTTTACTGCACAGATCCCTATGCTACTCATACGCTGAGTTGGCGAGGGCTGGTATTGAACCTGGAACCTTGTGGTTCCTAGGCACTGAGCTAAAGGTCTCAGATTACAAAAATAACAAGACTTTATTTTAATAGAATGTGTTCTGAGGTGAATAGATAGTGAATTTTGAAATATCCCATCATACAGGTAAAAAAAATACCAAGAAAATTTGGTAAGGCCGGGGGGGGGGATTTTAAAGGCAAATAGTTAATCATAAGTCAATTATATGTTGCGATAAAAAAGTGACAGAACTTTCTCTCCAATCTGATAACAATAAACATGCATTTTCATATTGTCTCTCAGATTAATTTAATGAATGACAGCAACTAAACAAAGAAAAAAAAATGCTAAAAGTTAATCAAATATTTTAACAATTGAAACTTTCTGTGGTTATTTCCTATAATTCCAACATAAACAAAAGGGAACCACTCTTGACTCATAAATTATTTATTTTCCCATTAAACTAACCCTAACCCATCTTTTTTCCTAGTAGATCAATAAATAAATAAATAAATAAATTTATCAGTCAAGAGTGGTTTCCCTTTGTTTATGTTAGACTTATAGGAAATAACCCTTTCTGTAATGTTGTGATAAGATTCTCATTTCAAGAGTTGATCAGATTTCTCATCTCATTGCGTTTTGTTGCTTTTTTATTGGTACTGTAACATTTTGACTGATCCATTCTATGGTCTTCTTTAAATGTAAAACATCACTCAATAAGTCCCGAGCCTGACATATAGATGGCACCATTAATAAAAAAATTCATATTATTTTTATAAAGCCCTAACCTTCAAATGGCATGTGTCAGAATTTGAGCCCAATTAGATTATTAGTTTACAAATTACAGTTATTTAAGTGAAGCTACTATTGCAAATTTTCAAAACAATGGAAAAAATCTGAATTTTGCGTGTTGATAAAGCATTGCTTTCTCATGGAAAAAAATACTGTTCAAGCAAAGCAATGGTTTGATAAGTGTTATTCGGAATCTGCTCCATCAGAAACAATGGTTAAGAGGTGGTACGCTGACTTTAAATGTGGTCATACAGACACAAATGTTGCTGAACGCTCAGGTCACCCAAATTCGCGGGGAACACCAAAAAACTCCACAAACTCATTTTGGCCGATCATAAATTGAAGTTGTGTGTGATAGCAGAGGAGTTGAAGATATCAGAAGGCAGTGTATTCATCATTTTGCATGAATATTTGTCAATGAGAAAGCTGTGTTCAAAGTGGGTGCAGCATTTGCTCACAGTCGATCAAAAACAACAATGCGTCGATGATTCAGAGCGTTGTTTTCAACTGTTTCAATGCAACAAAAAGGAGGTTTTGCATAAATATGTGACAATGGATGAAACATGGATCCACCACTTCACTCCAGAGTCAAATCGGCAGTTAGCTGAGTGGATAGCAGCAGGTGAAAGCCGTCCAAAGCAACCAAAGATGCAAACATCAGCAGGCAAGGTTTTGGCCTCCGTATTTTGAGATGCACAAGTTATTTTGTTGATCGATTACCTTGAGAAAGGAAGAACCATCAATAGCAAATATTATATAGCATTATTGGTGTATTTGAAGGAAGAAATTGCCGAAAATTTGGCTCCAACGAAGAAATGATATCGGAAACTGAGACATATTTTGAGGCCAAATACAAATCGTTCTACAAAAAAGGCATCAAATTGTTAAAGAAGCGTTGGAATCAATGTATCACCCTAAAAGGAGACTATGTTGATGAATAAAGTTGGATTTTGCCTAAAAGTTGTTGTTTTATTAGTTATTTATTGATGGGACTTATTGAAATGTGAAGTGAGTGGAGGTCTCTTTTTCTTTTTCTTTTTTTCCTAAACAAAATGGAGGCAAATATATGAGAGTGGGCAGAAAAATTCATATCTGATTACTTTTTTGATCAATGGGATCCAAGCACTGCAACACCAATGGAAGAAGTGTATGGACCACAAAGGTGAGGAGCACTATATTGAAAAATAAACTGCAGTTGACCACATTCCATGAGAGTATCTTGGTCAGCCTATGAACTTTTCATCCAACTTTCATATATTGATTGGGTCAACCTCACAGTCATGTTTAACACAATTTAAATTTTTTATTGAACAAATGAACAGTAACTTGATCTGGAGGGTTTGACCTTTATCTCCTGGTCGCCATTTTTTGTTTGCTTTACAAAAAAAATAAAAAGTTTATTTGGTTGTTGGTTGCACCACTGCAACCGACCCATTCATAAACTCGCCGGTGGCTTTTATTTACAAAAGGGCCGGTACAGGGATGCAACTGTGAACCTGGACACAAGACCCAAACAAACAAAAAAATAAATAAATAAAAAATTTTAAAAAATAAATAAAACTAAAAAGTATATGAATGGATCATACAAAACATTACAGTAATAACAAAAGCAAAAAAAATAAATTATATATATATATATATATAAGTTAAAAGAAAGGAAATGAATCCAACGGTATGAGTATATATAAAAAAGATATGAAAACACCACAAAATGCTGTTAAAGTGAAAACATTTTATAACTTCGCTGATATTGAACAATATTTCGATTTTATGAAAATTGTCATCAACGTCAAGGTTTTTGTTTTGAACTCATATGACTTTTGTCTCCGCTCTTAACAACACGGAGTATAAACAAGCTCTGAAGATGATTTTTATAAAATCAAAATATTGTTCAATATCAGCAAAATTATAAAATGTTTTCACTTTAACAGCATTTTGTAGTGTTTTCATATCTTTTTTATATATACTCATATATATATATATAAGATATAAAGATCAATAATCTGACCAACTCAGAGAAAGAAAGGAAAGTAAAATAAACAAATGATTGATTTTTATATTTGTTTATTCATATCAGAACATTTAATCAGAAGTTACTTTCATTTCTTTTATTTCTGATCAATCTATAAATAGCAGGGGTTCCTCCTCATTGTAAAATAATTATTAGTAAGTTAGTTTCACAAAGCATTGCTAGTGTAGTGAGTCTGATCTTTATAGGGTGCTTCATTATAGTGGCCTTATGCCAGATTAAGTAAATAAAACTATCTACTGTTTAGTGCTGGTTAACAAAGTCATCTATACAGTGGTTCTCAACTGGGGGCCAGGTGACCCCCTCCCCCAACCATATAATATTTTTTGGGGTCCAAAAGAGAACCAAAAAATATTCAATTATAAAAATACAATAGGACTTTTAAACATCGAAGGACTATGGGTGGCCAACCAGAGTAAAATAGGAATCAAAGAGGTCCATAGGTAAAAAAAAGTCGAGAACCACAGACCTATATAAAAAAATGGACTGAAATACTCAATAGATGATCCACCCTTAGGGTCTTAACATCCTGTTGAGATTTTTCTAAGTCCAGAGCCCATTCCTATAAGGATATATAAAAAAATGGCTAAAAATGACCTTTGCATCTAAATTTACCTATTATTTCCCTTAAATCAAAGTTTTCTACATATGTTTAATATTAAATTTAAACAAAGGCTATTGTTTGGGGCTGATTAGTTAAAACGAATGTGACTTCCAGCCAGGTGGAATGAGGTGGTATAGGACTTTAAGAGTTTTAAGCCACACTTAGTAAATAAGAGTGTCTATTATTACACAATTGTTAGCAATTGGAAAATAGAGTTAAGAAAATAGAGTTAAGAGTTTAAGTTAAACTTAATCAATGATCAATATGTACCGTAATTATTTGTGTATCACACACATTTTTTACCACATTTTTAAGCCTAAAAGTTAGAGGTGGATATTATACGCAAGAAATAAATATCTACTTTTTATCTGGCTACATACATCACCAAATCAGGATGGTATGACCAAATATAAGTTGTATCTATGATCCAAAATAAGTAATGTGTAATAAACACTTCTGTTTTATGCGGTTACAGACAACTATCCACTGGTATGTGTGTTTGTTTATAATTTTGTTTTTCTTAATGTGAACTTATTTTTGACACAAACCTGTCACATATTTATGTGAATATGCCTGTGTGTTTGCACTAAATACTGTGTAAATTATTTATTTCAAAGCATACGTATACTGTATAAATTTTTAGTCTATACAAACCAGATAAGAAGTTGAACAAATGTTAAATTTAGCCACTACGAATTCTAAAATGTCAGTGCATTTTATATACAAGATACGTTTTTTGGTGTTATTTTTTTGTTTTCAGAATTTTAGGGGGAGTGAGTGTTATACACAAATACTTATGGTACTTTATAAGTATATCTAATAAAATTTTTACAAAGATTGTAGATAGAATTAAAAATTATAAAGAAAGCTGTAGAGTGGTTAGCGATTAATAAAAATAAAAATGAATAAATTTGAAATTATCATCATCCACTTGATTGAAGATCCAATAGAATTACACATAAGACCCTTTCCCTCAAATCTCCTAGGTCGGTCTCATATTTGAACTATCTCATCTGCTAATGCTTATTTAGACCCTATAGACTACCAATATTTGAACCTAACTCCATAACATTGTAATATTAGATATGAATTGTAAATGAAATGAAAGAGGAAGTCAGATATATAGAAATTATATATGGATGCGGTCATAGCATAACAGTTATCATTGCAGTAAGTTGATGCGGCTACCCAAGTTCAATTCCTGAACAAGGCTGTTTGCATTTCACATAGCACTAATACCCTTGGGAAAGGTATGAATCCAACAATTCTTCTCCAACCTATGGGTAAATAGTAATGCAGACCGAGTTCTTTAATTTTAGTATGATAAACAGTCGAGGAGAAGGAAAACTGAATCCAGATCTGTTGCAGACCTGGAGAAAGATGGGTTCCACCAGGCCATTCCTGGCCAAGACACATTACAGAAGAAGCACCCCAATGCCCAAACCATGTTACGGGATAAATCTTTTATTCCCAAGATTATGTAACAACAGTTTATAAAACATTTTTTCTAAAATTTAAACTAATATTATTTAATATGAAAGTGCAGAATCAACTTTCAGTTGTACTCTATTTAAGAATTGACCTTGTGTCATATCCTGCTCATGGCAGAGTCGTTATATATATATATATATATATACACATAAATTATAAAAAGATTGATTTTTTTTTCCATTATGTGGCCAGAAAGAAGAAAATATTTAGTAAATGAATATAAAAATAATTGTGCTTAAAACCTGAAGGTGTCAATTTAGGAGGGAATAAATATCAGAGCAGATGAATATATAAAATTATTTACAAACCAATTCAAACTTTTCATTGAGTTAATAAAAACGAATAAAAGATTTCAGTTACAGGGAGAGATTGTAGAAATTAGGATTAACTATTTTACTAGAAAGAAGAATGAGAAATCATCTAATTGAAACATTCAAAATGATTAATGGAATTTCTAATTATGGTGAACATTTTTTTAATATTTCTCTTTGAACTGGAAATTTACTGTCAAGGAAAATTTCAAAAACTAAGTCTATTAACCAAGTGGATTTTTTTGCTAAGAGAATAATATAATTTTGGAACAAATTGTCTAAGATCAAAAACAGCAATAGTGTATAAAATTTTAAGAACAATTTGGATGATTTCAGAAAAAAATGGTAAGAAGAAGAATTTAAGAGGTAATTTTTGGGAACTTATTGGATGAATCACTTAACAAAATTTAATCTGTATATTGTACATGTTCTGTATATTGATTATGAAATGTGCAAAGATTTTTTTTTCTTTTATAATAGTCAGACCTATTCCTGATCATCAGACACACATTAATATCTATGATAGGTAAAATATATTAGTTTATTCCCAGGTTAATTGTTTATATTGGCAGGAGGAATAAAACACACAAAACAATTTATAAACAAATACTCAAAAAGTAATTTAAAAAGCAAATTTAATACAAATCATTTTCAAATAAAACATGTGATTTTCACAAAAAAATTAAACAGAGATAAAAATAAAACAGATTTATATAAAAAAAAAAATTAAAAATCTTTTTTTAAAAATTAAAAAATCACAACACATACATTTTCTTTGATCTCTGAAGATTAGCATATACTGTAAGTGGTATTTGTCCCAGGAGGGCCTTCCCCCTCCCAGGCAGCACCTGACCCTGACTGAAAAGGGGCAATGGTTGAATTAATTGCCCAGTGCCTGAGGCTCCCTTGAAGGAGAAGGCTGATGAGACCAAGTATTTTTTGTAATGGCCACACATGAACTTCGCTTATATGTGGCTCCCCACTATAAAATGACTTCATGTCAATCCTGACTTTGTGGAAAGACAGGAAAATGCACACATACATGGAATGGTACTTATTCTAGGTTTCTTACTACCAAGATCTTTTGTTTTTTTATATCATAAATTCATTATTTTGCAGTTTGTTTTTGTAGGTAAATTTATCTAAGGAAATTTTTAGAAAAAGCATTTAAAATATTTTTCCAAACTATGAGATAGAATAAAGCTAATAAAAGTAATTGCAACCATTTACACAATCCAGTACTAGTCTACTTTTGTTACTTGGAAAGGAGATGGACACTGCCAAGTAACTTCTCATACATTCTCAAATGACCTAGAGGTCATAGGATTGACCAACTAACTAATGAAATCTTCTTATAATAGTTTTAATTTCATGATTTTTTTAAAAATCATATTTGATATTATAAAAATTTTTTATAAAAATTTACAATACATAAAACTTTGAGAAAAATAAAATAAAAATTTTAAAATGTAAAAAATTTTTAAAAAGCCACAAACATGAAAAAATTCGACTTTAAAAAAAAAAATATTTCACAACATTCACTTTTAACAGTATCAAATACAGATAGTTCAGGTCAAAAACATGGTAGGGGTAACTGAAGACAGAATTTTTTAACCTTATTTTTCTGATGCGTGGTAAGGGTTACTCGAATCTGAAATTTTTTAGCCAAAACTTTTCCACTAATTTACTAGAATATTTCTCATTCCCCAATGTATCATTCTAGTAAAATTCGGGTAAAAGGGGTGAAAATATTTGGCTAAAAAATTTCAGATTCAGGTAACCCTTACCATACGACTCAGCTCTCTATATCAATCAGCAGCAAAGTGATATGTTTTGTTAAACAGGTATTTTTTTTTATCCCAGTCATTTTTGCTAGAAAAGAATCTTGTCAACAGTTTTTGTTTATGAATTTTAGGAATAAAAGACATAAAAATTGGACGTATTAACTACATATGTATACATAGTGTAATATTTGAGATGGTGAATATCATTCATTTTATTTACCTGCTTTTATCTGTACAAACAGGGCCGGTGCTAGGGTCTCACCCACCCACCCCCAAATCTATGATACAGGGTCCCTACTCTACTACATGTCAATTTTCATAAAGTATTATTCATATAAAATACAAATTTTATTGTAGTCTAATTATGTACAATAATGGGTCATACAAAAAAAAAAAAAGTTTTCTAAATCTATCCTTCTGAAAGGGGTGTCCCTGATCCCAATGAGGGAACTGGGTGTCCCCTAGCAATATTCTATTATCCCTGGGACAATTGGACACCATTAATATTGAGCCCTGCACAAAGCACTGCTGAAACCTGCCCTACTAGGGTCCTCAAGCAGGCTCGGGGTGTAAATGCTGGCCCCGTGTACAAAAAAAATGTTTTTTTAAATGATGATTCAATCAGAGTACTATTCTCATTTGATTACCAACAAAGAATTCACACAAAGAAAAAAGATACAAAGAAAAAAAATACAAATAAATTAAAAAAAAGATTTTCTTTTTAGGACATATTAAATGAAATGAAATAAATAGGAACGAGTTGTGAATGGGATCAATGGTTTTGATTAAATCACTTTAAAAAAAGAAAATCAAATGGTATATAAGCATGGTGATACATTTAAGGATTGATTTAGAAAAAGCTAGAGAACACACTAGCTAAAATTTTATGACTAAAACAACAAAGGTGAGGATGCTAGTCTGAATAATTTGTTAAATAATGACAATTCATAGCGGAACTTTAGACAAGGTACAAAAGAAAAAAAAATACACAATATTGTACAAAAAGAAAAAAAAAACACAATATTGTACAAAAAGAAAAAAAAAAAGGAAACAAAAGACAGTGAAAAAACTAAACCATTTTTCTTTTTTACTCTTGCCACGAATTTTAATGAAACTTAAATGCATTAGACACACATAGGAATTGATTATTTTCCTTGATTATTGATGTCAAAGTTCATTTAGTTGTAGCAAAATGTCAAAATTTTCTATAAAGAAAATTCTCATAAATATCAAAAAAATAGAAAATGATATTCTAATTTGTGATTAGATCTTTGCTAATGACTTTTAAAAAATGGTTCAGATTTTTCACAGTCTGTGTTTGTTTGTTTGTTTTTTGTTGTTCAATACTGTATTTGTTTGGATAGCCATTATATAGGATACAGTAAACTTAAGAAAAAGAAATGATTATTTATTTTAAGTGTTAAACTTGAAATTAACTTTTCTTTTAATTGATTTTATGGTAAAGTTATCTAAAAAAAAAAAAAATTTTTAAATGGTTGTCAGATATCTAGACAGGGGCACAATTCCTGTGTTTGCCATAGCCTAGTTTTTATGTTATTTCCATAGATTTCTCACTGATTTGATCACATGACCAACTTGTTGACTCCATCTTGAATCAGGTATTTCCTAAGTCAATTAGTTTTCAATTGTGATGATGAAAATTTTTTCAGTGTTTCAATTTTATATTTGCATTCTAAAATCTAAATATTCAAAAAAAAAAAAAATTTTTTACAAGATATCTCAAAAATGTTCTAGGATGAAGTATTGTCATTATTTTATTATCTAGATTAATATCCTCATTCTTGTTGTTTTATTCATTATGTTTTGAGCAAAACCAGTAAGCCTGCCAGCTGAGAATAACCTGATCAAAACAACAAAGATAAATAAATTCATTTTAACAATTCATTGAAAAGGTTTTTAAAAAGGTTTACCCATAATATGGAGACAGGTAAAAAAATTAAAAAATTTAAATGGTTTTATGAATCCATGCATACGTGGGCAATAACACACACAAACACAAATATTTCTTAAATTTAGAAAAAAAAAAAACATCTTTTTCTCAAATTAAATCATTTATGTTTAGAATCACTGAAAAAAAAAAAAAAAATTCATAAATTTTGAAAAAAACTATATTCATAAATTTTGAAAAAAAAAAAAAAAAAAAAAAAAAACATGGATAAAAATAATTCAATTTTAAGTACACAAATATAAAATAAAAGTTTGGCATGTTTTTCATTTTGTGAATAAAATATTTGAGACATACTTTCCATAATTTAAAGTTAAGAAAAAAAATTGCAAAAGAACAAAACTTTGAATATAATAAATGCAATAAAACTTTATTTGATTTACTTTGTTTTGCAATGGACTTGTTAAGTCTTTTGCAGACAGAGAAACATTTTTGTTGTTTTTGCCATAGCTCAATTTAAGGTATTTTCCTATTGGCCGCTCATTGACCAATTTAATGTGAATGTATAGAAATATCACTAGGAGACTCGTCTGTGGTGTAGGATTGTGTAAAAGTTGATTTGCAAAATATAAAAAGTTAGTGCTTTATAGTTTTCATGCTATTGTATTATGACACACAACTGCTGATCAATTTATCAGGTTTTGTTTGTATTTTTTAATATATGACTGACTTGTTTGAACATACCTTGTATTTTGCAAATTTTCTGAAAATGATTTGCCCATTCTACAAGGATTTTAAAAAAAATATCTACCAGTAAAAGGATTAATAACTTTAAATCCTTGTTAATTCATCAGAAAATATAAAGATATAAAGAATGGGTAGTAATTTGAATATAGAAAATGCTTATTAGTAATAAATATCTATTAATAATGAAAATTCGATATCTATTTGCCTGTAACTGTCAATGCTTATGTCACATAACCTGAAATTGTCAATAGATAGAATAAAGAACAACCTTGTTTGAATTCATTTGAATTTAACTGTGATTTAAATTGATTTTATTAGAAAGAAAACATTTTCTTATGTCTATTATTAAAAAAGATTTTTTTTAAATGCTTAAATATTTTGGGTATATTCGCGGAGTTCCGTCCCAGTCTCCTGCCTGCTGTATACATGGTGACCCAGAAAAAACAGAACCCACAAATTTTCTAATAAAACTTAATTTTAACTAGGGGGATTTAGGTTTAGGGTTGGGTTGGGGTTTCAGGAAAAACGCCCTAAGTTGGTTGGGGTTTTTTTGTTGTTTTTTTTTCAATTGACTCCAATTTGGCTACGGACTTCAATCGTAGCTGGTGTTTTTTTTTTCCGTAGCCAACGGCTAGAAGTTTTTGAAGCAGGAGGCCAGTATTGAACTCTGCGAATATTACCTATGTTTTTTATACTAAAATTAAAATATTTGTTGAATTTTAATCAAATTTTGTAGAATTATGTATGAGTTTATTCTTAAACAAAAGAAAAATTCACACCCTATTAGGCAATATCTTTCACAAATAATTTTTACACTGCCCGGAGGGTGTCTTTGTTTGTTTTGCTAGTTTGATTAATAATTGTCTTGAGTATATTATTAATATTTCAATGTTTATTCACCTCATCAATGGGGTAACTTTTATTAATAATTGGTTAATGCTGATAAATTTAAAGGCAGTGAGAAAGTTGTTATTAATTTTAACATATTTAAAATAGGTCACTCACCAATTTATCTGATATATTATCTGAAAATTCATACCATATCATAATGAAGGATTTTTTGGAATTTATTTACAAAAAAGGATACAAGTTATTGTATTACAATTCAGACTGCATATTCATCCTAATTTACAATTTACAGATAATTTTAACATTCTTCAGATAAAACATAAACATACACATTTTTGTTGTTGTTGTTGTTATTGCTGGACATTTTGGGAATATATAGAATAAACAATATATTGAGAAACTTAAAAACCTTCAAGATTCAATTTAGAAAGATAAAATGTGTTGAAATTGTATCAAGCTTATATTGAGGTGAATAAACATTAAAATAATATCAAGCAGATGTTTCCATTATTTTGCTAATCTAATTTGAGTTCTTACAAACTTTCAGGTTAGGTGAGAGATATATATATATATAAAAAAGATATGAAAACAACACAAAATGCTGTTAAAGTGAAAACATTTTATAATTTCGCTGATATTGAACAATATTTCGATTTTATGAAAATCATCATCAGAGCTTGTTTATACTCCATGTTGTTAAGAATGGAGATAAAAGTCATATGTATAAACAAGCTCTGATGACGATTTCATAAAATCGAAATATTGTTCAATATCAGCGAAATTATAAAATGTTTTCACTTTAACAGCATTTTGTGTTGTTTTCATATCTTTTTTATATATACTCATACCGTCGGATTCATTTCCTTTCTTTTAACTTTATATATATATATATATATATATATATATACACATACACACACACACACACATATATGAGGGTCATTCAATAAATAAGGTAAAACATTGCCTAAGGAGTTGGTAACAGACTGATTGTTTTGTTTTATAGCATATTGACTGTTTTCGGGTCATTTAATGCCAAATCAAGTCATTTTTAATAAACAAAGGAATCAGGTTGCTTACAGTACCTGCTGTTGCTTAAATGATCATTAAATAAAGTACTGAACAAGTTCATCACTGCTTAACTTTGGTGATCTAGCAGGAACCAGTGCTTTCAGCTTGACTTGACCATAATGAGTTGGCAATAGAAAGATTGTTTACAGTCGCAACTTTTTCAAGAAAATCAATAGTGATTGGTCCTTTCATGTCCCAGAAGACTGGGGAAACAATTAATAATTGGTTAATACTGATAGAGTTTACTGACCACTGCACCCAGAACTTTTTTTTTACTGGAGAGTCAGTGTGTTTCCCCTTCATGGACTGTCTTTTGGACTCAGGCTCGTAGTGGCAAACTTATGTTTAGTTCATTTGTAAATATTTATCTGACTAAAAAGATGCTTTTCTGTACACATCACATGGTTCGCGCTTTTCAGCCACAAAAAATTTATGACAGACCTCTGCTCAAGGCTAGAGCACTGTTTTATTTGCCACTATCCTGAATAGCCTAAAAACAAATCGTTTTGATAGATAATCAAAATAATTTTTGCTATAAACCAATTCCAAACAGTGCAGAATTTACATTTATGGACAAAAGTTCTTGAAAAAAAAAAAAAAAAAAAATATATTGCGTTTTTAAAAGAAAATTACTCTACTTATTGAATGACCATTGTATGTATATATTATATATATATATATATATATATATACACACACACACACACACACACACACACACACAAAATATCTCCACAATTTCTTACTATCAGTTAAAAGTTAACTCTCCTGATAAAGAATAACATTATAATAAATATCAAATAATATCCCTCTATTATAATTTTACAGGTTTCTTTTAATAAAAGAAAATATATGCACAAAAATGGAGGCGCTTGTAGCGTAATGGTTATTGCTATGGGAAGTGGACGCAGCTACCAGAGTTCAAACCCTGGATGAGGCTTCTTGCATTTCACATAGCTCTAATACCCTTGGGAAAGGCATAAATCCAACTATTCTCCTTCCAGGTATGAGTAAATAGTAGGGCAAACTGGTTTCTTTAATTTTAGTATGGCAACCAGTCCAGGAAAGGAAAACTCTTAATTAAGATCAATTGCAGACCTGAGAAATATGGGTTCCACAAGGCTATTCCTACCCTAGGCACATTACAGAAGAAACACCCCAACGACCAAGCCATGTTACGGGATAAATCTTTTATTCACAAGATTATCTAATGACAGTTTTTAACACATTTTTTCTAAAATTTAAATGGTTATTTACTATAAGTCTAACATAAACAAAGGGGAACCACTCTTGACTGATAAATTATTTATTCATTTATTGATCTACTAGGAAAAAAGGAGACAGGGTTAGGTTTAGGGTTAGTTTAATTGGAAAATTAAAATAATCTATCAGTCAAGGGTGGTTCCCCTTTTTTTATAGGAAATAACAACCATGTTTATATGCAGAAGAAAAAAATGACTCATATCTATTAGCATTTAAAATATGATCCTTTCACAGCCAAATGTAGCTGAAAAGATTGAGTTATAAACATCAAATAACATGTCTTTTCTAAGTGTGTATTAATTGTCTGCAATTGCAATCTGTAAATTAATGGATTTTTATAATTTGATCACTTAATTATGTAAATTATGCAGTGGCAGCTCATGATATTAATTTGTGGAGGTGCTTATTAAAAAATATATATAACAATTATGTGGAATAGACACAATGAAAATTACAGTGTATATTATATGTATATAAAGTCCTGAAGAACATAATTTGATTTATCCAAATATTTAAAAAAAAAACAACAAAAGTGATAAGGAGAGAAAAAAAATAATGAGAGATTGACAAGGTATTTTTGGTCCTCTCATCAGAGTTGAATTGACTCTGACCAAAAGTTGAATTTTTTCTCTCTCATATCAACTCTACACATTTTTTTTTTTTTAATATTTGGATAAATCAAATCATGTTCTTCAAGGCTTTTTATAAATTTTGTACCCCCTCAAAAATATTTACGGATATATGAGTTGAGAACAATTCAAAAATAAATAACATAAAAAAATATTCTTGTTTGTCTTATCACATTTTGTTCATCTCATATATATATATATAGGATCCAATTGCCGCTTTAACTTTTTTGTCGCAGTGGCATCAGTAAATAATCCAAAAGTGCTCAATATATTAAAAATACAGAGCAGTAATAATACTAATAATATTATTATTAGAGGAAAAATAAAGGGTCTACCATGGTTTCAATCAAATTGAAATGATTTCTTCAGGACCCTACCCTACATTAACTAAGTCGATAGAATTTCTTAGTTAAATTAAAGATATTTTTCGGATAATAACGGTTGAACGCTACGTTATTTTTCTCTCAATCTTTGCGTGCAGCCTGCGTTCAACCGTTATCAGAAAAATATATTCTAATTTAACTAAGGAATTACATCGACTTAGTTAACGTAAGGTAGGGTCTTGAAGAAATCATTTCAATTTGATTGAAACCATGGTAGACCCTTTATTTTTCCTCTAATAATAATATTATTATATATAATTCAATTAAAGCTATGAATATACCTCTTATTGTTGCTTATTCCCGGCAGAGATATTTGAATATCAGGTAAGGGACGGCCTCTTGTCTTAATAGCAACTTTCTCATGAAGAGACAACTGTGACAATTTAAGTTGTTGTCGTTTGCACACTGTCACTGCGCTTGTTTCTTGGAAAAGCATGGAAGCCACGATTACTTAATTCAATTTTTTCTACGCAATTAAGTTTCTGGAAAAAATAAAAAATAATTAACTATATCACATCAGCTAAAATTCAGTGATTCAAATATCTTCAATTGATATAGTAAACAAACATGTAAGCATCATATAGAAGATGATGCATAAACACAACTTTCTAAATTGATAAAGAGATCAGGATTGTATGAGCCACATGACTCTGCCTTCTTTGGGTCTTTGCGTACAATAAAGCAAATACACCATCACTGGAATTGTAGAGTAAACAGATCCAAATACAAAATTTTTTTTGTTTTTGTTTTCTAGGAATCAGAGGTTGACTATTGGCATTTGATTTAAGGATTATTGATAATAGTATTAAATATCTTTTACATTTGATAACTTAAAATATATAATGAATGAAGCTAAGAGGTCCAGAAGAAAGCAGCGGCAACAAAGCACTGGCACATCAACATCTTCAGGGACAGCGTTCAAATGCGACATCTGTGGTCAAGAATGTTTTCAATCATCGAACTTCAGAGGAGGCGCTGTAACTTCAGGAGCACAAAAACTTTATCACAGTCTTCCGAGACTGAAATGCCAATAATAATAATTTCAATTATATATATTAATGTTTAAGTTTCAAATAATGCTTAGTATTTATAACAAAATCCAGTAAACATTTTCAAATAGGAACACTTATCAGAATCAACTAGGTAGGAGCTGTATTTTCAAAAGAGTCATCAATAATACAAAACAAACGGATAAAACTTTCTCCACCCCCCTCCTTTCACATTTGAAAAAAAATGCCCATGTCACCAGGCAATATTTGAATGTCATGAAGATTATATATATATATATATATATATATATATATATATATATATATATATAAAGTGGTCAAACGATGTGTTTGAATGGCGAAGGCTGACAATTTTTAGGAAGATTATGTGCTTAATTAAAGTCATACCTAATTTGTTAATTAATTATAATTAAATGAATTAGGCGTGCATATCGGTTCAAATATAAAGCGTAAAATATAATATCTATTTAATAACCAAAACATTTTAAACATCGACTAAATTTTCAAATATTAATAAATCATCTTCATAATTCTTATTTTTTATATATATTATTTTCCCTACATACTGAGATTTATTTCTATTTCTTCCTAACAAATATAATTTTTTCCCCCCAGTATATATTAGGGTGCTGCAATTCCACAATAGATGAGCTGCCACTGAAATTATTCCTTGCTGTAAAAGGAGGTCATTTAAAACAGTTGAAATACAATGTAATATAAACATCTGATTTTTTTTTTTTCTATTTTAAATCATTTTTTTTTTTTTTTTTTTTTGGACATGTTTAATTAACATTCACAACCGTTATTAACTCTTAACATACAATACTGCCTCATTCCACCTGGCCAGAAGTAACATTCGTTTTCCTAATCTGACCTAAATGATAGCCTTTGTTTAAATATAATATTAAACATATTTAGAAGTCTTTATTTTAAGGGAAATAACAGGTAACTTTAAATGAAAAGCCATTTTTAGCATTTTTGATAGATCCATATGGGACTCAGGACTCTGGACTTAAAAAAATTCTCAACAGGAAGTTAAGAGTTAAATAGAAATGTGGAGATATTTGTAGGAAACACACTAACCAAGGTTGTTTTTTTTTTGTTCTTTTAATGCTTCTCAAATTAAACAACATCTATTGAAATATATTTGCAATTTACCAATCAACAATGATGAAAATTGAAGCAAAATTTTTAGATTAATATAAAGTACAAATTCTTATCTGACCAAATGTAGAAAAAAAAAACAACTTCTGTTCCACTAAGTATAGAAAAAAAAAACATAAAAAATCTGTTGGTGCGTGTAAGTATTTGAAGATATATTGCAAAATAATAAATTGTGTAAAATAAGTTATCTAGCCCAGGTTAAAAAGACAGTAAGGGTAATCTGAAGACAAACTTTTTTTTTTCACGGTGCAAGTATCATTGGGGAATGAGAAAAGATTTTTGCAGTAGTAATAGTAGTCCCAGTATTTTACCCAATCCGTTCACAATGGGTAGGATGTGATACAAGGTCACAAGTATGGGCATCCAGTGAGGAGGATCGAACTTGCTATTCAGTAGTAATGGATCTGCAAGACTAGCTTACTAACCATTACATCATATGGGATGCCCATTTCAATACCCCACCAGTTCACTCCAGGAAGGATGTGACATTGAGGGAACGAAAAAGTTTTGGTAAATGGTCCCTTTACCAAAATTTTTCTCTTTCCCTAATGATACCTGCATCAAAAGAAATTTAAATTAAAACTTTAAGTTTGCTTTTGGGTTACTCTTACTGTGCTTTTAACTTGCACTAATGTTTGTTTGTGTGTGTGTGTGTGTATATGTATATATATAATATAATATAATGGCTGTCAACTTGTGTTCGAGTAAGACCATTTCCTGTTTTTTTGTGAGACATCTGAGAAAACACAAGGATACAGTGTCAAATGCTACTGGCACCCAACTAATTTTATATATATATATATATATATATATATATATATACACACACACACATATATATACATACACACACACATTTTAATGTTGATACAGGATTTGAAAAAGTCTTTATGGATAATCTTTTGAAATTATTTATATAAACTAAACAAGAAACAAATTTTATGAGAACAAAATGTGTGTAAGCTTTACATTATTTTTTTTCTCACATCAATAATAACAAATCTACTAGTCATGTGATCTAATACATCATGTGATCATGTGATCTATTTCTCACAATTTCATTAAAGTTTCTTTTTTTTATATATATTTGTATTATCAAAAAGCTAAGTTGAAAAGGAGAAAGAAAAAAAACTCACATTCACAATATGAAACAAGAAAAAAAAAAAAGAATCATTTAATAGCATTTCTATTTGAAGATTTAACCTGAGATGATTTTAGGACAAAAATCAATTGTATAATCGTTTCTGTTATTTTTTTGTTAAAACAACACAAATACAAATCTTTATAAAAATAAAAAAAAAAAAAATAAATAAAAAAATCTTTAATTCGATTTACTTATTTATAAATAAAAGATTTATTTACAATTTTTGTGACAAAATGATAAATTGTATTCAACATTTGAAGAAATATGTAAATAAGTAGAAAAATGCAAATGTTTTCTTCATACAGAAACGTTAGCTTTGATCAATATTTTTTGATTGGTATAAAAACAATAAAAATATAGCAACTTAATTTTAAGATATTTATGTGTGTAATAAGGTGAAAAGAAAATTTAATCTTTGAAAATCAAGAAGGGATTATTCTTGAAATCACTGGAAGAACCATGTTAAGGATTATTCAAAATACCTTTCTTAAAATGTACAGACTTTTATTTATATATATATATATATATATATATATATATATATATATACACACACCTTTATTCAAAGCCAAATGACTTTTATTCAAATTTAAAGCCTATCTTTATTCGAGGAAGTGACAAGTATTTTTTAGATCATTTTAATAAAAAAACTAATCGATTTCAGAGTAAAAAAAAATATTTGAGATAATATCACAAATTTTGGAAATCATTTTGTCTAATTTGCTTTTCTCTGTCCCTCACTAACTGAATATATTCACCTAGAAAAATAAAACTCTTATAAAAATATACAAATACCAGAAAGTTTAATCAAGTAAAAAACGAAATACAACACATCTTATTTGTTTTTAAATGCTATGATTAATTTTATCAAGAAAATGGTCATTGTAAATTTGTCAAAAAATTTCTATCTCAGCCCACAGAGAAAAACAAACAAAAAACTTAATGGTACTTATTTCTGTATAAAGCTTTCTCATAATATTATATATATATATATATATATATATATATATATATATATATATAGCATAGTCAATGATTAAAATACAGAAAGAGTGAATAAATATCCAAATTTAAATATAAAATTTCAGACTGTATCTTTATTGTAATATGTAAAAACATATTTTGGACACTGTATCCTCCAGGCTTCCTCAAGTATTCCCTGTGTATCTGAGTATAACAATGACCCAACCTGGAAAATCATTTTGAATAGTTTGACTGGTGACAGTTAGGTCATTGCTATGCTCAGATACACAGAGAACACCTGAGGAAACCTGGAGGATATAGCGTCCGGAACATGGTGTTTTTATATACCACAATAAAGAGGAGGACAACAGTCCGAAAAATCAAAATTATAAAAGCCTCATCTCAAAAATTCAAACAAATTTAAATACTTTGGGATTCACAGCTAAAAAATATATATATATATATATATATATATATATAAAGAGCTAAATATACAATTAAAAACTGAATAGTCTAAAACCAGACCAACTCGAGTTTCTTGTAGTTCTACAATTGTTTTTATTTGTGTGTGTGTGTATATATATATATATATATATATATATATATATATATCTGAATAATGGTCTACATGTTTTGAATAACCCTGTAATATACAAGAGATTCTTAAAGAATAATAAATTATTGTTAGTTATAATTTAGAAAAGTTTAGTTGATCCATTGAATATTTCTAGAATTTTTTTAAATGGTGACAATTAATATGGTAGAAATTTTGATTAACAGGTTGGCACTTTCAATTCTCATTGTGTTAACAACATTTCTTGATTTTTATGTTCAGAACCAACAAGAGAATTGAGACAATTTTATGAACCAGTAAACATAAAGACAAAATTGGACAGTCAGTCATTCTCAGTTTTGATTTCTAATGATATGTCATAATAATGACAATGTGAATGATGCATTCTGGGAATTTATGTACAAATAGTGCAAGTAATTCGTTTTACAAATCAGATTTATTTGTTGAACAAAGAATCAATGTTTTGTAAATTAAGAAAAAAAAAAAAAAAGAAGGATTATAAATATTAATGTATAAAATAAAATCAGAGTTTGCTATACGATTAAGAAAAATGCAAGAGTAATTGTGTTACTATAAGAAAAGCTTATTAACCCATTTTGCAGACAGTGTAACATTTTTCTCTTTGTAGTAGCTCAATGTAAGACATTTTCCTATTGGCAGTTCATTAACCAATTCAATGTTAATGTATAGAAACATAGCTAGGAGGCGCCACTGCATTCATTGCTGTGGGATTGTTGTGAAATTCCTGTAATTTGCATGTCATTACATTATAATATAGTAAAAAAAGTAAAGTTGGTAGAGAGGCCTATTGTTAGTATCAGCTGGACAGTGAAGGAGTCTATCCTCTTTTCACTAACGCTAAACCAGGGAGATTGTTTTTTTTTTTGCTGAGATGGAGTGCCATACCTACCATCAGCTCCTCACTTTACCACACGGATCAGATTACCCAATCTGTGCTACTCATGCACTGGGTTGACAAGAACTGGTATCAAACCCAGAACCTTGCAATTCCTAGGTAGATGCTCTACCAACCGAGCTAAACTGACCCCTAATATGATATAGACTGGTCTATTTATAGATTTAAATTGCTGATCAAATTATCCTGTCTTTTTGGACATACAATTTATTTTACAAATTTTCTGAAAATAATTCACACACTCTTACAAAGATTAAGAAAAAAATTATCTGCCTGCGAAAGGGTTAACGGTGGAATTATGAGTAAAAATGGCTTCTTAAGGACATCAAAATTTAACAAGCTATTTATTTTTGCTTACATAGCTGGACCAATACTTTGAATGAACAATATCAAAGTTTATTAAATGCAAATCATTATTTATATGCTAATTAATTGATGAATCACCAGATATTTTTCCATGCAAAACACTTAATCAAAGTTGATGTTTAATGGCACATCAACCCTTGTGGATCATTTAATGCCAAATCTTGGTTTTTAATACATATATATATGATTTGTTTAACTTTATGTGTATTAATAAATTGTGAGAAATAATTTGTTGGTTGGTTGATGTTTAATGGTATATGAACCTTTGTGGGTTATTTAATCCCAAATCATATATATATATGTTGTTGGCTGTCAACTCGTGTTCGAGTAAGACCATTTCCTGTTTTTGTTTTTTTGTACAAGACAATTTACATAAGATTGTAATTAGTGGAATCATATGTAATTATCTATTAATACCAGGAGATAGTATGGGAGAAAAGAAAGAGAAAAAAAAATGGCAATTAATCTTTTCTCCTATATTATCTCCTGGTATTAATAGATAATTACATATGATTCCACTAATTACAATCTTATATATATATATATATATATATATATTTACCATTGTGTGCATTAATAAATTGGGAGAAATAATAATTTTTAGATATCACTTAAGATATGATCACGAATATAGTATTATTGCACATTGATTCCTGTATAAATGTTTACGAAGGTTTCTTTGTCTTTTTTATTATTATTGTTATTATTATATCTAAGTAGATTTTCATTGTTTGATAATCAGATATGTACAAATTTAAATTGTTACTTTACAGGAATACCAGAGAGAGAGAGAGAAAGAAAGACTGACAATTTCTTAGCTTGATCCAAGAATCACAGGTGTAAAAGATGACTGGAAGATCAGTTTGGCACAAGGGATCCATCCACCTAAATTGTGCCTCACTATTACATTTAATGAGGAATATCAATACATTCCCTGAGGTCTGCAGTATCTACTGACTTGCTGTGTACATGAGGTGGGCAGGTTGGTTGGTTGGTTGGTTGGTTTACAGCATATCAACCCTTTTTGGGTCATTTAATGCTAAATAAAGTCATTTTATTTTTTATAAAGAAAGGACTCTGGTTGTTTTCAGTACTTGTTGTTGCTTAAGCAGTCACCCAATTAAGTATTGAACAGGGTAATTGCTGTTTAACTTTGGTGATCTAGCAGGAACTCGTGCTTTAAGCGTGACTTGACCATAATAGGTGGGGCAGGGACAATTTCACTTTTAACATACTGGATTAGATAATGATCCATTTAAAGTGTAACAAGAAAGTCAGCAAAGAAGAAATGTATAACAAAATGGTAACATACAAACAGCCACCATAAAAAGAGCGGGGGGGGGGGGAAATATTTAAAAAAAATTTTTTTTTTTAAAAGACAATAAAGGTGAGGGTTATTGATTGTAAAACATTAATATGTATGGAATGATATAAATGATATAAACACAGACATTCAATTTGAATAGAGTTTGTGATATTTAAAATCTGTTTTCTCTATTTTTAACATCTTGCAGTTCTTTTTTTTTATTTTTTTTATTTTGGCCACGTTGACAATTTTTGTTGAAATGGTTTGGTTTTTTTTCGACTAAAATACAAAACTTTTTATAAACATATATTTTCCCTATAAATTCAAAACAATTAGGGTGTAATTTTTTGTTGTTCATGTTACAAGGGTGATTCAAAAGTTTTGCAATATTTGTATAACTGATAATGTTCAGAATAAACTCTGGCAATTTGAGGAAATTGAACTGATGCTGCACCCAGCATATACTCCAGAACTAGCCCCTCAGATTATGTTGTTCTGATCCATGGCTCACTACCTGTTTTCACGACACTTCAACAAGCAAGTGGAGGTGAAAGCTTCAGTGAAGGAGTTGTTCACCTCAAAGAACAAGAAATGGTATCAGCATGGGATCAAAGAACTGACTTCAGACGGTGCAGCAGAATGGCCTCTACTTTGAATGCTAGGCTGCTTTTGTTGGGATTTGAAGAATAAAAATAAATAAATCACTAAAATAATGCATAACTTTTGACTCACCCTTGGATTTTGGCTAAACATTTATACTAAGATTGCAACATTTAATGATTTTAATATTAATCTCTGATGAATTCGAGAGACACAAAAAACATCCACAGACAAAAAGAATTTTACATCCAATAATAAAAACAATATTAATCCACAGGTTATTCAATTGTACTTTGTTTTTTTTTTTTTACATTGTATCTTCCGATTTGTATTATTTCGATTTTTCGGACTGTTGTCCTCATCTTTATTGTGCTATACACAATGACAAGAAGGTTCTAGAGTTCAACAAGAAATACCTGAAGAAAGACATATTGGCCAAAACATAGCATATATAACAATAAAGATGAGGACAATAGTTTAAAAAAAAAAAAAATCTGAATAATACAAATTATTACGCCTCATCACAAAAATTCAAACAAATAGTATCTTTTGATACTTAAAAAAAAAAAAAAAAAAAAAAAAAAAAGTCATGTTGAAAGTAAAAGTGTTAAAACTCAATTCTTTACAAGACAAATTAATTCATTCATTTACATTTTGTATTCTAAATTATTGGTTTGATCGGTTTCTTTGTTTAATGGCATTTGCAAGTTATTTAATGCCAAAGCCATCCTTGTAGAAGAACAGTAGGGGTAATATTTAACCCATAGCTGCAGGGATGAGAGGGGTTAATACCTTTCCTAAGAGTATTAGATCAAAAGTGAACATAATAGCAGGACTGGAGTTCGAACTTGCTTACTACAGTGTTGCAGTCCAGTGCTTTAGCCACTACTCCACAGGAACTCCCCTCTCTAAAGTATTGGCATCTGTTTATAAACCATTTATGTAAATTATATGAAAGTAATTTCTTTAAATAAATCAAATTCAACTTGGAAATAAAATTTTAAATCAAAATAATTTAATCAGTAATGGCTTACCATTTGAGAAATTAGGCATTTATATTTTGTATTGCCTGGTAAAAATTGATTCTCCATTTTACAAGCAAACTCAGAATTGTATATCTTATCATAATGGAGATTATGTGTATCTATAACCAAAACTACATCACAACTGATGTCACAATTCCCTTAGTTATTTATGTCACATTCCCCATGATTTTATTTTTATTTAAATATCAATTAAGAAAATTGATTCATATCATTGGCTTAATCTACATATTAATAACATGCAATTGTATTTTATATATATAATTTTACTTTTTGAATAATTGCTTGGTGTAATTGATTTCTGATTGTTTGGTTTTATCTTTAATAGATATGAGCAAAAATCCGGTTAAATCTTAAAAGAAATCCATTAACAAAAAGAAATAACTAATTTTATTCTTTACTGTCTAATTCAATTGAATAAGCAAAATTTAGTAATTAAATTTATTACAATAGAGATTATGTGTCTGTGTCACCAAAAGTACATCACCATCGATGTCACAATTTCCTTAGTTATTTACATTATATTATCAATAATGTCTATCAAAATTTAGTTGAGTTAGATTTTCCACAAGACAGTCCATGTTATTAATATGTTTAAAATGCTGCAATGTGTTTTATATATCAGAAATAATGGTTTACATACTATATGGTGTGGATAATTTGCATACTGCTTTTAATAAAAGCGGGTTTACTAAATTATTACTTGGTGTTATTGATTTATAATAATATTGTTTTATTACCAAACATATTAAAAGCAATTCTATATATAATTCCATATAGAAATCAATTAAAATGAAATAAGCATAGTCATTTTATATAGAAATAAATTAAAAAATAGATTAAAAGATAAAAAGATTAAATAAAAATAGTTTTAATTTTTTTTATAAGCATTCTTATTTAGTTTCCTTAGCCTTTTTAATTTAATATAATATTTTATTACATTAAAATGTAAATACTTGCGCCTGGAGTGCACATATATTTGCTTGTCAGATTGATGAACACTTAAAATAAGTCATTAATACTGCAAGAGTTGACGAGTTACTTCCCTTGATTACCATGACAGAAAAAAATAAACGATATTTTAATTCTAATTAAATAATCCAGAAAGTTACATGATTAACTTTTATATGGAATTAATTAAGTAACTTTATTAATTACTTTACAATTTATATTTGTAATGGCAAAATAACACCATCCAGAGGACTTATTAGGAAAGAAATAGTTCTCAACCTTTTTTTTTTAATCTATGGATCCTTTTGATTTTACTATGGTGGACTCCCCACAGCCATTAAATGTTTAAAAATCCTATTGTATTTTGCTGATAAAATATTTTTTGCTTGTCTGGAAAGCAAAAAAATGTTAAGAACCCCTGGTTTAAAGTAAAACAGATGAATTTTCAATCATATACGGCAAATATCCATTCTTATTAATCAGTTTTTACAAGCAAAATATGTCACTAACGCTTTTAAGATTTGATCAGAACCTATTTCATTGAATTAAATAAAACCCAAATCTTTGACCATTTTAAAAATACAAAAGAGCAAATTAACTTTGAAAAATATTTGATGATAAACATTTTCTTGTTAGTCAAATACTGATTAATTGTAAGCATGTTTTGCAGAGTTGCAATTTTAAAGAAAATAAAATGTAATTTTGATCTTAAAATTTACTAAGCTTAGCTTAGTCAGATACAAAGTCACAAGTGTAAGACACAGTAAGGATTAAACTTACTGGAGGACTAAGCATACAAATTACTTCAGAGTAAGGAAACCTATTGTATTTTTGTTCTAAAAAAATAAAAAATTAAAAAAAAATTAAAAAAAAATGGCCAATGTATCAATGACCAAAAATAAATAAGTTCATTTTTGGTATTCTGAGTTAGAAATAAATATAGAAATAAATACAATAAAATGGATAAATATAATTTGAAAATGATTTTGCAATTTATATATAAATTCATAGGATATGTAAGTAAAGTAAAGTCGATGGGGCAGCCTAAAGTCGGTATCAGCCAGTCAGTGAGGGAGTCTATCCCCTTTTCAATAGCGCTAGACCAAGGAGATTGTTTTTAGCATCTGAGGTGGAGTGCCACACCTACCATCAGCTCCTTACTTTACCGCACAGATCCCTGTGCTACTCATACGCTGAGTTGGCGAGGACCGGTATCGAACTAGGAACCTTGTGGTTTCTAGCCGAACGCTCTACCGACTGAGCTAACCCGTGTAAACAATGCTAAATAGATTAGCAATTTATGTGAATTAATATTTTTATTTAATTTAATATGCATATATAAATTAAAAATTAAAGCATCAATTGTATATAAATATATATTATAGTAAGTTCATTGGGGAAAAAAATTCAAATAAGTTCTTGTATCATCTTGTAAAGGGTGGTCCGAAAGTCTTGTCACTATATAGATTGTTTTAACTTTCATTATTTTTTGTTTTGATAACATAAGTTATATGTAATTATTTTAATTATTGTAACTATTTAACCTAAAAAAAATACAAATAAAAATGAATTATTTTCTAGAATTTTTGATTGTATTATAAAATTGTTTTACCTCTAAAAGAAAAAGAATGTGTAGGGAGGTGACAAGATTTTGAAGTCACCCTGTACATCTTAAGAATCATTCTTAAAATTAAGATTCTTTTAAATGCTTTTTTGAAATTATAAACCAATAATTACAAAAAAAAAAAAATTTGTAAATCAGATATGTACCAAGATCTTCCTAAATAAAAGATTATGAATATTTTGAAATTAATTTTTAAAGTTCAATCCTAGAACAAATGATAATCATTGTTAAAATATCGCCTTGCTTGATATGAAAAAACAAAACTGACCATTCTTATCTGTAACTGAGTTATTCAATTAAATTGCTACAAGAAAAATAGTTACAAAATAACTAAGAAAAATACATTATCCATTTTTATTACTAATTGATATAAAACAGGAATGATGCACTACACAGGTGAGAGTCTAAAGGGTGGGAGGTATTTTCTGCCACACCCTGTATGAAGAAAAACAAGTTATATATATATATATATATATATATATATATATATATATATATGGAAAAAAAGTCAAAATCAAAGATATCTATGAATGTAAGTAAAATGACAATCAATCTATCTATTTATCTATCTATCTCATATCTACACTTGTCACACACTTTCTCAGATTTATGATAAAGAAGTTAAAATAAACAAATCCTTACTCCCATCCCATTTTCTTTGATACATGATAGTCCTAGTAGTCTCAGATAACAGCATGACAAGCTTTTGATGTTTGCTTGTTCAGGTGGCTTCAAATAAAAAGGTACCAAGTCCTGTCTTATTGTGTCCAGTGGTTACTATCTGGAGATTTCTTTGAGGAGCCAAACCTTAATGAATGGGAAGGGTCAGATGGACAACTACATGACAAGCCTTTATGACCCATAATATTACAGGTCATGGAAAAAGGGAAGCAGCTGTTCAACTCCTTTGAATAAAGGTTTCAGGATGAATCATAAATACTACCCATAAATCATTATATATATATATATATATATATATGATTTATCATCAGGTCCTCTGTACAGTATTCTGTGCTGTAGTTTATTGCTGGCCAACCCACACTGGTGTCCCCATAGGATAACATCACTTATGAGCTCATCCTTGCTTTTTAAGCAGTGTCCAGCATGGCTTACTCATCTAATCCATATGGACTGTATGATAAGAGGCAAGTGGCTGTACAGTTACTCTTTTGTAGGGTCCTACTTCCAGGATTTGTTCAAGACAGTATGAGGCATCTTTGTACACTTCTCATCTAGTTTTTATCTCTAATCGTTTTGTTAATGTCCAAGTGGTGCAGCCGTATAGTAGCACTAACATGGAGATTACATATATATATATATATATATATATATATATATATATATATATACATATATATATTTATTTAAAATGGAATATTGGACATGAAATGTAGAATAAAGTATTTCCTCACCAACTCACCTAAAGATTTTATTTTGGTTTGGTTGTTTTGTTTTACGGCATATCAACCTCAGTGGGTCATTTAATGCCAATAAAGTTTTGAAATAAATCAATTCTTAATGGATAATACAATTTTGTTTATAAACTCATGTTTTCTATTTAACCCATAGATGGGACCCTAACAGGTACTACCACTCCGGGTCAGAGTGGACCAGGGAGCAATGGGGATGAATAGGTGCTCCACATTCCTCAAACCTCCAAAACTGGAACCTCACCATCAGGGAGTTTAACATCATTCCCAGGACAAGATTTTATTTTATTTTTGAGGTTATTAAACAATGACATTGTGGATTACCTCAGCTTTTATAACAGGAGAAGGATTATATTCAGAAATTATTTTTTTAATTCTATTTTACTGTTGTAACATTTACAACTCTCACTAATAAAAATGAAGCCAGGCAATAAGTAGTTTACAGTGTAAACAGAAAGATTAATTTGCATATTAATGTTAAAAATTTGATTTTAATAAATATGAGCAAAAATCCCATTAATAAATCTTAAAAGAAATCTATTAACAAAAAGAAATAACTAATTTTATTCTTTACTGTCTAATTCAGCTAAATAGGAAAATTTAACAATGAAAGCCTGGAGTGATAGGAAGAGTTAGCATCCAAGCTGTTCTATCCTTTGATTAAACCTCCTCTGTTTCAAATAAGTTTAACATATAGAATCAATTGAATATAAAATTAAAATAAGTGTAATCATTTTATATTTTTTTTTATGTAATTTCTAATTTAATTAATCTAAATTTAAAATTTAAATATTTACACCAGTAGGGTGCAAATATTTTTGCATTTTAATAATATTAAAGATAGCAGCAAATCTTTAATGCAAACAAGACTTGATGGCACAACCAATTTTTTTTTTTAGAAGAATTTAACTTCTACTCAAGAGACGAGGAATTTTCTCAATCTGAACAGTTGTTTTTTATAAAATAATAATCAAGTTGAATTTTTGTATTTGTTAGATAAAATTTTTTAACCTCTTTATAAGTTAACAGAATGGCAAGAAAGTGATATTTTATCTCTTGAATAAAAATTTGTACACAGACACACACACACATATATATATATATAAAGAAAAACAAATCATTCCAAAAAAGATGAATTTATTATATTTATGTAAACATTTAAACATTTTGATTTTATAAAACCTTCTTCAGGACAATATGATAAAAAGAGAAAAGGTTTTTTGTTGTTCAAAAGGTGATGGATGTTTTTGAAAAACATCCATTGCCTTTTGAATCAATCTTCTTTTTTGGAACAATTTGTTTTTCCTATTTATATATATATATATTTGGATATATATATATATATATATATATATATATATATATATATATATCTTTATGAATGAAATAAGATCAACTACTGTTTCTCTATTTGTCGACAATCCACACATATCTTTAATGATTATAGGAATGACATCAATATTTGGTGGGGGGGGGGATAAAATCCGAAGTTTTTGTGACACTTTCAAAAAGGTGACAAGAAAAAAGTGTATAAACGTTGGTGGACAGATTTATAGAATTTGATTCTCTGTGTGTGAAAAAAACTTGATTAATTTGAATTGTGCAGTTAATCATCAGATTATTATTTATAGATAAAAGTTGAAATAACAGGATTGTAGGCAATAAATACTTGATTAACAAATAAGTCTGGTGAATGAAGAATTGGTAGATATTTAGATGTTCAGACATATCATCTCAGAGCAACATGAAATAAAGTGACTCTGACAGACAGAAATCATAGATTATGAATAAATAAATATACACCCTTGTGTAAATTGAAACAACCACTTTAGTTTCTTTTCTTTCACCATACTATTAGTTTTAGACCCACTGGAGTAACAGGATGTAATTGATTTCTATTTTTTTCCTGAGATTAGGTCATTTGCAATGGTGTGCAGTAATATGAATATTTTCAGGGTTTATGATGAAATTTGTTTGACCTTGAAGAATATTGCGTCATCCGTGATTGCATCAGATTTTTATCACACCCAGACACTATTGTTTTAAATGTCGATTAGTTGTCTTACAGCCATTGTCTGTGATGGATGTTACTCCAGGGAAGAGTAAAAAAATTGTAACATTGCATGAACACACTAGCAACCCTACAGAAAAGTCGCGGATAAATACATAATAATGGAATTATTCGTTTTGTTTCAATTAATTTGCACAAGGGTGGAGATGTGATCAGACGTAAATGATTACCATGATAATTACCAGTTCCCGATGGTGAAAAAAAGGAAAAAAAAAGCTGGATTCGAGGGAGCCTTCTTGCCAGGTAGCACCTACCCCATTGCCTAAAACGGTTAAGGGCTGGGTTTATTGCTGGTGTTTGAAGCACCCACTTCAAGGAGGATGCGGACAGAATCTTAGCAATTTTAAACCCACTGCTCTGGGATTCTTGCTTGCTTCCTTTGTGGCACTCCACATTAAGAAAATGACCTTGTGTCGATTTCAGCTTTGTAGAAAGTTGAAAAAAAATCTATGTATATCTTTCCAGACCTCCACCCCTGTAAAGGAAAGGATTGATACAGGGTCATATGTATTGTAGGGACCCTCTTGATCCTCCCCCTTTTAGTGCAATGTGGGGGGGGAATTGAAGTTGAGCCAGTTAACTTAGTACCAGCCTGAGATGACCAGATCTTATCAAGAACAGTTAAGTTACATGTTACTAATTTTTAAAAACAAGAAAAATATCTACAAAAAAAATTAAAAATTTAGATTAAATTTTTTTTTAAATTACACTAATTTTGTTTACATCTGATTTATCTATTTTCTGATTCTTGACTGAAAAAGCTACTTCTTTTCACAATGCTCAATTGATGATGGTGCAAATAAACACTGAAATATCAAGTAAATTACACACTACTATTGTTTGTTAATCAACTATTGCTTACTTCTAAGCATGTCATTCAGACTTATCTTCATCATTTATAGACAGTGTATTATTATAATACAAGGTGATTTTTTTTTTAATAAACAAGATAAATTATAAGAGATGATCTAGAAACTGAAGCATCTAGATACAAAAAAGGAGGGGGACACACAAAATAATAAAATGGTGGAGGGATAATTCAGGACAGATGACTTGTGAAAGTTCAGAGATGTGTCAGCAGCATTTTGGAATCTCACTAACGTATACAAGGGACTAAAATCTTCAGACGTGTCCATGAAAGTGTCCATCTTGCAATCGAGGTTTACATACAAGTTGACTCGGTGACACCCCTACCAAACAATTACACATGTTCTGTGCTAGTGACGACCTGAAAAATACAGATTGGTAACAAAAAAATAGACAAAACAAAAAAAAAAAAAATTTAACAAAAAAAAACAAAAAAAAAAAACATTTTAATTTAACTACAGCATTGTTGATTCTTGATATACCTAAAACTTTTTTTTATAGATCACTTGAATAGAATATGAACGAGTATGAGGTGGGGTTACTTCAACTATGCTGTAGGTTGCCCTTCTTTTCTTTTTTTTTTTGTCATGCAAGCTGTCATGGTTCTATATTACCATTTACTAAAGTTTCATGTATATTGCACAATCTTCAGATGGGAGTTTGAAGAGGTAAAATAAAACCTGTATTAAAAAAGACCAACAACTTAACTTCTCATCACAAACTGATGACCAAACTAAACATATCTTTTTGAAACTTCTGCTGGTAAAATTAAGAAAGAAAGAAAGAAAGAAAGAAAGAAAAAGTGATGTCCAATAAAAGAATAGAATAACAAACTTAATAAAAATAACATAAATAAAAATAAAACTCTAAACTAGTTGATTGCAAAAACAAAAATCAGAAAAATATTGTCTGAAATTCTTAGACAAGTGCTCATCATTATTCTACAAATTGTTTGGATTTATATTTTCATCTTTTTTATTTTGGGTTGCTTCTGGTTTTTTTTTTTTTGTTTTTTTTTTTGTAGGGAGGGGGTCTTTTTTATATACTTGTGCTCTCATTCTGGGTGTCCCATCATGGTGTAATGGTTATCAAGCTAGTCTCACTGATCCATTAATACTGAAAAGCATGTTTGATTCTCACTGAATGTCCCATACAAGCAATCTTGAGTCACATCCTACAAATTGCTAACAGGCTGGGTAAATAAATATTTATACTCTCATTCTGATTTTATTCTTAAATTTCTTTAACTTAAGATGAAGTACTGTCATCATTCCATCAATTAGTCAAACAAGTGTCTTCATTTTAGATCATTACATTTTTAATTGATTAGTCTTGATTGAAATTACGAGATGAGTCACTGTACTTATGCCAGTTATAAATTGTTCATACTAATATTTTTATCACTAAGGTCCACTAAGGGTTGAACATTTACATCAAGTGTGTGTGCCACAGGCTTTTGGGATATTCAGTGGCTGGATACTTTCTGGACAGATCTCAAATTGGAGATTATTATTAGTTTAAGAAAATTGCTATAATTAGGTAGTAAATGAAATTAGAGACTATGATGATACCTTGGTAGCAATATCTCATCTACTAAAAGTGAGGTAAAACATTTATTGCTATTGACTGATTAATGACCATATGGAAATCTGATCTCTGATAAAATAAAGTGTGAATTCTTCCAAGCTGTAAGTAAAGTAAAGTTCATCGGGGTGGCATAAATTTGGTATCAGCCAGACAGCGAAGGAGTCAATCCCCTTTTCACTAGCGCTAGACCAGGGAGATTGTTTTGGTATCAGACTGAGCACCACACCTACCATCAGCTCCTCACTTTACCGCACAGATCGCTGTGCTACTTATATGCTGAGTTGGCAAGGGCAGGTATCGAACCTGAAACCTTGTGGTTTCCAGTCGGACACTCTACCGACTGAGCTGTGTCAAATGCCCTTATATGGCTGCACCACTTGGACTTTAACAAAACGCCTGAAGAAAAAAAATCTCAGAAACAGCAGCTGTAGGGCCACTTACCTCCCATCTCATAAATCATCCAAGTAAGATGAGCAAGACATGCTGGGCACTGCTTGAGAAGTAAGAATGAATTCATAAGCAATGTTCTCTTATGGAGTCATACTATGGACACTGGATGTCATCTAGATGACTTACCAAGAAAAAAGGGACAAATAGCAAGAACGAGTCAAGGGAATCCATGCAGGCAGCATGCCTTAATGACACCATTTATTACCAATAGTTTAATTAATTTAATATTTAATTAAAAGAAATCTATCTATACATATATAAAGGGCAGTTGTGTGTATGTATGTATGCCTGGAGGAAACTACAAAACTAAAAAAATTAACAACAAAGTAAATATATATACACATTCACTATATCTTGCTTTTTGAGCAAAAATAATGAAGATTTGATTTATATTTTCGAATACATTTTAAAATTAAATAGATTTATAAAATAATGTGAAATTCTACTCAGCCATTTTTTTTTGGTGTTTAATAAAAAGTAAACAAATGATTAATGTAAGCTCAATCAATTTTTTCTTTTCATTTTTTTCATGTTAAATCTGCATTTTTACTGATTCAAAGTTGTAGTAAATATTTTTTTGTACAGGATAAATAATCGTTTATTTAATTATTTTTTATATTATTATACAATGTTTATGGACAGTTTAAGAATTAATCACATAGTTTCACTTTTGACATCGAAATAATTACAGTGATTTGATATTTAACTTTTAAACAAATACAAAATTCTTTAAAAAAAGCTTAGATTTTTAGATTTTTTTTTTGCATTTAATATTTTAAATAGGAGACATTAATTTTTTTTTTATTTAAAAATTAAAATTTACATAATTTATTTACTGTTGAGTTTTTTGGCGTCCGTCATTTGAAAATATAAACAAACCCTTTTTTATTTTTCATGTTAGCTATTGTTTATAAAATAGTCACGTTAATTTATTTTTTCTAATATTAGAAATACAAATAAAATCATGATACTAATGCAGAATAGCATGCAAGAGATAATACCATTAGATTACGTGTAAAATGCATTACATTTCATGAAAATACCTGAAAACTTTAAGACACTCGAGTAAGTGGGTTAAAATTAGGCTCCTTCGGGAGTTTCCGTAATCTAATGTTATTTATTCATAAAATGCGATTCTAATGATATTATCTATTGCACGCCATTCTGTATTTGTCTTAAAATCAATACTGTAATTTGATATTTAACTTTTAACAACATTCAAAATTCTATTTAAAAAAGTATGATTCCATTGGGGTTTTTTTTTTGGGGGGGGGGCATTTAGTTTTCTTTTCTTAATGGTTTCAAGTATGTGCACTTTTCGATTTAAAAAATAATATACTATAATAATTTGATATTCGATTGGCTACGCTTTGAATTAATAATGTTTTGTTTTTTTTAGATTATTTATCATTTTACTTTAATTTGATTACTTTATTTAATTTTTTGTACGTTTGTTTTTTTTTTTTTTTTTGCTTTGAAATATTAATTTGAAATTTAGCAAATTGTGTCATTTATATTTTATTTAAAAAAATATAGTTAATCATTGAATTAAAATTTCTTACTATATCATTATGTGATGTCATTTCCTCTAATCTGACGAAAAAAAATTCCCTGACCTCCTACCTGGCTGGATTAAAATAAGATCTTTTTTTACATAGTGATTTTTATGGGTCATCCTGTGAGTATCGAACTCACTATTCAGTAGTAATAGATCTGCAAACAATTATCATACCAGGTTTTTTCTCCTCTACCCAGGCTTCACTGGGTAACCGCTTCAAGAATTCTAAAAAAAAATTTCTATTCTTATGCCATTTCTGAGAATTTTCTTTTTAAAAAATTTTGACTTTTTGCTCCAACTTAGGGAACTTTGACAACAATAATCAAGGAAAATAATCAATTCCTATGTCTGTCTAAGCCATTGAAATTTGTGGCAATGATAAAAAAAAGATTCAGTTTTTTTCACCATACCCCCCCCCCCGTCTAGTACTGTACTTTTATAGATGGTAACGACATAGTGTATATAAAAGAAAACAATCAGTTATATATATGAAAAAATAAAAAAAGGATTCCAAATCAAAATTTTAAAAAACTGATTCAAGCAAATTATAAAAATGAACAACAGCAAAAAGGTAAACAAAACAAATGAGTTTACAATAAAATTTTAGAAAGTAAAAATTATAATCGAACAAAAAGTAAAGTAAAAATTATAATCAAACCAAAAGATACAAATAACAATGATTATCTCCCTTTAATTAAGATTTAACGACAGCATTATCTCCCTTAGCTCATTCTGCTTTTGTGAGAATAAAATATTAATCACCATAGAACACACAGTGAGGATCCAAGAATGGCTTGCAGGATGAACATATTAACCTACAATAGGTATTCATGCTTTACTAACGACTACTTTTTAATCTGAAAGAACTTAAAGAAATAAAAAATATTTCTTTTGTCAACACAACACTAGTAATAACTCAACATCAAACAGGATTTATCTAGATTATATGCACAGATATTTTATTGATTTCCTCTTAGCAAAGATGAAAGCAGATTTTTTAATAACATTTTGCAAAATCACCGGAAGAAGAAGAAGAAAAAAATCGTTGAAATAACATTTGCCTAAAGATGACAACAGCTTTTTATCGAAGAGAGAAATCTTCCCACCCAGACATTTTACCTGACGTCAGCTTGCAGACAAGGAAGAGAAAAAAGAAATGAAAAAAGAATGGTAGACATGTACATGTTATCACCTTATCTCTGCTACGATTGAGATCTCCTTGACCTAGCAGTGCACGTCTCTGCTTTTCATACTCCTCCACTTGGCGTCGGGAACGAGAACTAATAAGAGGCGAGTTTTCATCCATGTGCGATGGCGATCCTGAAACATTTCCAGTAGAGCCTATCCTAAGGACGTTTGAGGAGGATGCCGGATTTGTGTTGGCAGTGCTTGTTGCATGGCTATTTCGACTCTTTGAGCTTTGGGGAACATCTTTGGCTTCGGTTTTTCGAGAGCCACTTGATGATTTTTTACCCAGTAATGGAGAAGATGAAAAATTAAGGGCAAATCGTTTCCCTTGCTTTTGACTTTTTTCTGACAGGGAATCACTGTAAGGAGAAAAGAAAAAAAAAGAAAAAATTACCAAACTTATTTTTTGTCATTTCTACATTTTCTAATCTGGAAATTTACTGTCAAGGCAGATTTCAAAAACTAAGTCTATTAACCAAGTGAATTTTTTTTTGCTAATAGAATAATATAATTTTGGAACAAACTACCTGATAAGATCAAAAACAGCAATAGTGTACAAAAAGTTTTGGATTGAATTGGGTGATTTCAGAAATAATGATCAGAAAAAGAATTTAAGAAGGCTATTTTGAAAATTATGAATTACTTAGGTTGGTTGGTTGGATTTTATGGCATGTCAACCCTTGTTGGGTTATTTTATGCTGAAGAAATTTTGTTTTATACATTCTTTATAGTATTGAAAAGTCTTTTTTTTCTTTTTTTTTTTTTTTTATTCAATTTTTCTTTTTTAACACATTTTTAAAACTCATTTTTTTTATTCAACCCATATATGGACCCTAACAGATACTACCACTCTGGGTCAGGTTAGACCTCGGAGTAATGGCAATGAAGGGGTACTCCACACTTCCCAGCACTCACTTAACAAAATTTGATCTGTATATAGATACTGTATCAATATTGTATATGTTCTGTGCGAAGACCTTTTTTAAATGTTGATCTGAGAAGATAGTAAAAAAGGGAGATGCCTAAGGAGGCATAACAAAAAATTATTTAATACATATTTCAGATAGACATTTTGGTTATTCCATATAAGTCTAACATAAACAAAGGGGAACCACTCTTGACTGATAAATTATTTATTTATCTATTGATCTACAAGGAAAAAAGAAGACGGGGTTAGGGTTAGTGTAATGGGAAAATAAATAATGTATTAGTCAAGAGTGGTTCCCCTTTGTTTATGTTAGACTTATAGGAAAGTTTCTTTTTTTATCATTTTTTTAAAATCATTTTTAACTAATTTATCCTCATGTTTCAGTTCTGGATCTCAAGGATTCAGTGTTCAGTGTCTTATAAATAATATAAAGTAATATCATATAGATGATTAATTTTTACCCACAAAAAGGTGTTTTTATTATATATTGCATGTATTGAACAACCCATAACTTTTGGCTATGCTAGCCTACAAAAATATTTCTTCAACATCCAATGACATAAAGAGAAAACATTCAAACATTTATACTTTCAAAACTACTGTAATACAATAAAGAAACAATGTAGTCTAGACTTACTGTTTTGTTTATTATTATATGCACAGGTGTTATGAATAATGACTGGCACATATTTACAGATGACAGCTGTCTTTATCACCAAAATTATAACTCAAATATCTTGATTAATAACTAATTCAACTTTCATACAAGATGCCTAAGAATTGATAAGGTATACACTTGTATGACACTTGCTGGGCTTACATAGCAACAGCCCTATTTTAAGTAAAGTGGAGTGACCTATTGTTGGTATCAGTCAGACAGCAAGGGAGTATATCCCCTTTTTTTACTAGCGCTAAACCAGGAAGATTGTTTTTTTTAATAGTGATTCAAACAGTTCATAAAAGATATATAAAATGCATAAGATGATATCTGTATGTTATTGGATTATAGTGACATATACTTGTACAGCATTTCATGCCACTGTCTGGGTCTATATAGCTACAGCCCAGTGACAAGCATAGCAAGATAACTGGTGATAATGTGAACTGCAGGTTTTATTTCAATGTGTTCTCTTAGACTTTCTTGTCAAAGGATACCTACAAGTCAGCAGTCTGATTTTGGGGTTAATTTCTGCAGTTTTGATTTTGGAGTTAATTTCTAAAAGGGTTGCCTTCATTATGACTAGAGCTGCTGCTACCCTAAAAGGTGTAGAGTACTGAGAGAGTAAATGTATTATAGTAATAATGATAAGTGAGATTATCTTGCTAACAATTGTGCTATGGTGAGGGTTTAAAAAAAATAAAAAAAAAAGAAAAGGGAAATATGCTTACTCTGATAATCCTGAAAAATCAAAAACCAATTCATTACATGTGTAGGCAGTATCAACTGGCATTGTATGTCTACGTTCACCCATGTTACAATGTTTGGCTGCTTCGGCTTGTATCTGAGCATGAAGCTGGAAAAGTTAAAAACATTCACTCATCAATAAAAATTAATACACAGCAAAGACACAGAGAAGAGAAAGAACGATTGTGGCCTTAGTTTAATATTAAAAGTAAAGTTGGCGGAGTAACCTATTGTCTGTATCAGCCAGACAGTGAGGGAGTCTAATCCTCTTTTGCTAGCGCTAGACCAGGAAATTGTTTTTGCTGAGGTGGAGAGCCACACCTACCGTGAGATCCCCACTATACCGCACAAATCAGATTACCCAATTTGTGCTACTCATGCGCTGAGTTGGCAGGGACTGGTATTAAACACAGAAATGCGATTCCTAGGCAGGTGCTCTACTGACCGAGCTAAACTGGGCCCAAGTTTAATATTAATATTATAAAAATAAATAATCTATCAGCCACTTCTAATTTTACAATAATAAGGGAAGAAACTTTTTTTAATTCTTTTTTTTTTAAATTTAAAAACGAAATTAGCTCAGTCGGTAGAGCACCCACCAAGGAATCGCAAGGTTCCTGGTTCAATACCAGTCCCTGCAACTTAGTGTATGAGTAGCACAGATTGGGTAATATGATCTGTGCGGTAAAGTGGGGAGCTGATGGTAGGTGTGGTCCACCTCAGCAAAAAAAAAAAAAATTCTTGGTCTAGCACATTTGAAAGAGGATAGACTCCTTCACTGTCCGGCGGATACCGACAATAGGCCACTCCACCAATTTAAAAAAAAAAAACAAACTTTAAAAACTTTTAAAAAACTATACACTGTATTGAACAAAAAAAAGAAAATAGTGAAAAAACAAACCTTTTAAAATCACAAAGAAATATTTTGAAAATAAGATTGATTGATTTTAACAGCATATCAACTCATTTGGGGTTATTTTATGCCTAAAGGTTAGGGAATCATGTTCATTGTACCTCATATTTACATCTTTTATGTAGTTGTTTCTTGGAATTTTTTTTTTCATACGATCCTATTGAATACAAGTAAGTTTTAAAATAGATCTACTTGACCCATAGATGGACCTTAACAGGTACTTCCACTCTGGGTCAGAATGGACATGGGAGTAATGGCAATGAAGGGGTACTTCACATTTCCCAGATCTCCAGAACTGGAGCCTCACCAGCAGTTGCATTTTTGAGTGATACCTAAGACACTCATTTGGGATGGGGGGGGGGGTACCTGTCTGCAGGAGATATAATCAGTATATTCTAATCAAGAATAAATTATAAAGATATTTAATAGAAGAAAAAAAATCAGTCACAATTATTGATTGGCTGATTTTTCAGCATGTCAACCCTTGGTTTATTTTTATGCAAAGACGTTTTTATTCTATTCATTCTTTATTGAATATGGTTATTATTATGCAGGTGCAATCAGATCTATCTAACCCATAGATGGGACCCTAACAGGTACTACTACTCTAGGTCAGAGTGGACTTGGAAGTAATGGTGATGAACAAGTACTCCACACTCCCCAGAGCGCCGGAATTGGAACCTCACCAATAGATGCAGTTTAACGTCATACCTAGGAAACTAGGCCCTCCCAGCCAAGGATTCTGTCCTTAAGCATCACGGGTCGCTATCCATAGTCAACAGGTGACTCTATGGGGGAGGGGTCGCTACATCTCTGCAGAGGTGCAGTAAGCATATTCTACAGCCCCACTGAAAGGGCAGACCCCAATTATTGGCACCCATGAAATTACAGTATATAATGTAGAGTATCTACTGAAAAAAGAACAAAAAACAATCAAGAGAAACAGATTTGGTCTATTGATTACTCTTTGTTAATAAAGAACAGCAAATGATGAAACAATAAGTAAAGTCATTGGGGTGGCCTAAAGTCGGTATCAGCCAGACAGTGAGGGAGTCTATCCCCTTTTTACTAGTGCTAGACCAAGGAGATTGTTTCTTAGCATCTCATGTGTAGCGCCACATCTACCATCAGCTCTTCACTTTACCATACAGATCCCTGTGCTACTCCTACTCTGAGTTGGCGAGGGCTGGTATCAAACCAGGAACCTTGTGGTTTCTAGTCCAATGCTCTACCGACTGAGCTAAACCAGCCTTTGGTTATTTTCTGTTTATATCTGAAGTTATAGCAAAGGTGATTATTTCCTATAACTCCAACATAAACAAAGGAGAACCACTCTTGACTGATAAATTATTTATTTTCCCATTAAACTAACCCTAACCCTAACCCAGTCTTCTTTTTTCCTAGATCAATAAATAAATAAATAATTTATCAGTCAAGAGTGGTTCTCCTTTGTTTATGTTGGAGTTATAAGAAATAACTGCAAAGGTTGTTGATAATGGTGAACTGGATTGTTTGTCTTTTTTTCATTTGTACCGATGTTCAACTTAGAAAAAAAAATTAAAAATTAAAAAAAGCTTCTTCAATAAAACTGCTCTCAGCATTGATGTAATCTTGGAAATGACTGCATACCCTGATCAGATGATTCTTGTCTATGATGGCAGCATTCAACAAGACCTTAACATTGTGAGGGCCTACATTTTGGTCTCCCTCTTGATGACAACCAAGATAAAGTACTCCAGAGAATTTAAATCTGTGCTAAGAGGTGACATATAAGCATTCTCAGCCAGCCACTAATGGGTCACATTGACCATATGGGAAGGAGCAGAATTGTGATGAAATACATATGGTCTCCTTTGGGTTACCCCTTCATCTACCACTTTAACTGCTCAGTGACTTGTTGGGGTCAGGATTGGTAATGTCCTGAACCTGCTGAATAAGGATTTTGTTATCCTTATGATATCTGATCAATTAGAATGTTTCTTGGTTATGGATGACACATCTCAACTACAGATCCCCAAGTTCATTCTTGACTTTGAAAATAAAGGATTGGGGGGGGGGGGGTCTTTTTAATAGTTATCTCCAAGTAATTGTGGTTGACAGTACCATCAACAAAAAGTATCTTTTCATTTACTGTGTCAAATTGAAAACAGTCATTTTAATTTTCTTATTATGTTTGAAAGAGAAATGAGAATGTTAAAATTTGATGTATGTTAAGTAACATTATGTTAAGCCAACTTCCATTTATTACCAGCTGAAGGTATCTTCTCAAAAATCAGGCACAACCTGAACTAATATAAATAGATGTGTTTATATTTAAAAAAAAAAGGGATATTTAAAGAGGAGTCCAAAAGAGAGGAAGGGTGAAGAGGATGAGAGAAAGACAGAGGGGTACAAAAGAGACAAAGTGAGAAGTACAAAAAAAGGTAAAGTGAGCAAGATGGGAGAAAGAGGAGTACAAAAAAGAAAAAGAGAGAAGGGTACAAAAGAGAGGAAAGGTGAGCAGGTTTGGAGAAAGAGAGAGAGGGAAGTACAAAAAAAGAGGAAGGTTCAACGGGGTGGGAGAAAGATAGAGGGGTACAAAAGAGGCAAAGGTTTGGAGAAAGAGAGAAGTACAAAAAAAAAGGTAAGGTAAGCAGGATGGAAGAAAGAGCAGTACAAAAAAGAAAAAGAGAGAGGGATACAAAAGAGAGGAAAGGTGAGCAAGTTTGCAGAAAGAGAGAGAGGGTACAAAGAGAGAGAGAGAGAGAGAGAGAGAGAGGAGCACAAAAGAGGGGAAAGGTGAGCAAGATGGGAGAAGAGGAGTACAAAAGAAAAAGAGAGAGGGGTACAAAAGAGAGAAGGTGAGCAGGTTTGGAGAAAAGAGAGAGGGGTACAAAAGAGAGGAAAGGTGAGCAGGTTTGGAGAAAAGAGAGGGGTATAAAAGAAAGAGAGAGGAGCACAATAGAGGGGAAAGGTGAGCAGAATGGGAGAAAGAGAGAGGGGTACAAAAAAGAGAAAAGAGGAGTTGATGGAAGAAAGAGGGAGGGGGTATTTCTAAATATATATTTTATACAGATAGAAAGAGAAAGATTATATATTTCTACAGAGACATATAGTAATGTATATTTTTTTCTGGATTAAAATTTGCAAAGGGGATGATGAAAAACACAAAATTGGCCTACCTTCATTTTTAACATTTCATTTTCTTGCAAAATCTTTTTCTTTTGTATTGTGTCCTCTTCAAAACATAACAATGCTGGACGAGGTAAACATTAGTTAAGGAATAATCAACAAACATAAATAAAATTAAAAGAATTTTTCTAAAAAGTTAAAAATTTAGTATCATCTAAATTTTTCAGGCTGTTGTCCTCATCTTTATTGTTATATACACAACATTTTGGCTGATGTGCCCTCCAGCCTTCTTCTTGAAGACTCCTGATTATGACATGAAGGCTCCCTCCAGAATTCGACAAGAAGGTTCCAGAATTCGACAAGAAACATCTGAAGAAGCCGGAAGGCACACTGGCCGAAACATTATGTATAATAATGAAATTTATTGTGTACAGTGCTCAGGTGCACCACAACTTATCAAAGTCTCATGTCAAGTACACAGAATAATGTAGTGTCAGGAACATGAACATTTTACAGTAGTAATATGCATGTATGTGTGCGCGTGTGTGCATATGTATGTGGAGAGTGGCATCAGGTATAGTGGCGGCGGACTACAGGAAGCATGGAGGCTTTGAAAGATTCAGTGCTTCGGCAGCCTACAACAGACACGGGCAGTTTATTCCATGTCTCCGTAATTCTGAGCGTGAAAAAATGTTTCCGAAAGTCACGTGAGCAATGCTGTTTTCTGACTTTGTATATAACAATAAAGATGAGGACAACAGTTCCAAAAATCTAAATAATACAAATTATCAAACCTCTTCTCAAAAATTCAGACAAATAATAAAGAATTTAGTTTCATACCTTTAAAATGAAAAAAAAAAAATGTATAGACATTATATAGTGAAACGGGGGGAATTCTGTACAAGGTCCAACGGGGTGGGAAAATCTACTTCTGTTCAAGTATTTCCCCTCCAAGACTAAGAATATAAGTTTTAGGTGAAGAACTTTACCAAAATTATTCCTTAAATCCAAGAGAGTCCACTTTTTGAAAATTTGAAAATTTTCTTAATTCTGATTTACTTTCTGTCTTTATATAAAACGAGTTAAAAATTCTGTAAAGTAAAAGTAAATAAAAGATTTATTAGTTCAGCAATATCAACGAGTCTTAAATTATTTGAGAGGGCGACACCATGGCATAGTGGCTAACATGCTGAACTTGGACATTAGAGACCAAGGGACCTTTTCCTGGGGTTAACACTTGATTCCTTTATGTATAGTATTTATATCCTAGGCCTCATTTTATGATGGAGGATGTTTCTTTGATAGCTGTTATTTGTACTCTGTAGCAGCTTTGTTTACCAGGTATTATGTCAAGGTATTTTTTAAAGTTTTGCTTGGCCAACCCAGTTGACCCTACCACAACTGGTATAATATTGATTTCTTTCAATGACCAAGTTGTTTTTAGGACATTCTTTAGTTCTTAGTACTTATTTACACTTGGCTCTATTGAGGCCATAATCATTTGGAACAGCTACATCAATAATGAATGCAATCTGTTAATGTTTATTACAAATGACAATATTTGGTTTTACATTTGTGGGCGTGCAAGTGACTAACAGATGATTGATTGATTTTAACAGTATGTCAACCAGTCATGGGTTATCTTATGCCAAGAGGTTAGGGAATCACATTCATTGTACATTGATATTTACATTCTTGTATAGTTGTTGCTTAGGTCTTTTTTGTACACAGTCCTATCAAATACACAATCTTTAAACATGTCTATTTGATACATAGATAAGACTATAAAAGGTATTACTATCACTGTGTGGGAGTGGATCTGGGAGTAATGGTAATGAAGGGGTACTCTACATTCCCCAGATCTGCAGAACTGGGTCCTCATCATCAAATACAGTTTAGTGTCATAGCCAGGGCTCCTTTTTTTTTTGGGGGGGGGGTTACCCTCCTACAGGGGATACAATCAGCATATTCTAAGTCTTGCCAACAGGGCAGACTGATTTACAAAGGATATGGATAACCTGAAGAACTGTGCTGAGGAAATTGTGTAACGACAAGAAGTAGGTCTCCTGCCAGTGTCGTGTAAAATGCATTGAAAAAACAGGATGATCCTCAGGATTTCGGACAAATGGGAAAACTGAAAAAGAAAAAAAAAAAAAAAAAAGACAAATTCAATAAGAGAACCAAAAAAGTTACAAAGATTAATAGAAAAAAAAAGAGAGAAACTAACATATATAATGAGGAGGTAATCAAGATATACATAAAGAGGGTGAAAGTGATAGGCAGAATGTCTAGTGAGAGATGAGTCAGTTTTTGACTTAATTGCAAATTACAACTAATTAGAATGAATTAAGATGGAATTTTTTCAAAGATAACGGAATCCTAAAACTAAAGAATATTTTAGTATAACTTACAGTAAAACAGTAAAAAAAAAAGCCTTTAGGAGACAAAAATTGATTCGCTCAGCTTTAGTATAATAATATATACACACTAACTCCTCTGTACAAGTAAGATGTGACACATTGGTCGATTTCTTAAGCGGAGTTTAACAGGCTTGAATTGAAAGTTTTCTTTCTCCTAGACTGGTTGCCTAATGAAGGTTAAAGAGTTCAGCCTGCCCTACTATTTATGCATAGTTCGAGGGAGAATACCTGGATGCATACCTTTCACTATGTGAAATGCAAACAGCCTGGTCCAGAATTTGAACTCGGGTCGTTGAGTTCATTTGCTATGATGATAACCATTACACCATGCACCTCCATGACAGACAAATGAATCAGTATAAATTTGTCTTCACTTAACCTCTTCATTTTTAAGACGGAGTAAAATTGTAGATTTCTAAAACTGTCATTTAAAGTGATTTTTTTAATAAAAGAAAAAAGCTAAACTTGCAAATCATTGTCAAAATTAAAACGGAAAATTTTGACAACAATTTGCAACACATCACACTAAATTTTGAAATTAAAATTAATTTTTAAAATCCGATTCAAAAATCATTCAAAAATCTCACAAAGTTTTCCCTTTTTTTAATTTATTTATTTCCCTTTTTTTTATTTTTTTATTTTTTTTCCTACTTGACTTTTTTTTTTGCTAAGTCAGGTTAGTAATTGTTTTATTTCATTTATTTAAATATTTGTTAAATAAATGAAATAAAACAATTACTAACCTGACTTACTAAAAAAAAAAAAAAGTCAAGTATTTCGAATCAGAATTTCAAAATTTATTTTGATGTGTCGTCGTCAAAATTTACCATTTTAATTTTGACGATGATTTGCAAGTTTTGCCAGAAAAAAAATGCTCTTAAAAGAAATAATTTACTTCTAGTCTGTATGAATATATGAACATATATGGGAGGTTTATAGGGGCTTGGCTTTTTCCAAAAGCTGATACTATATGTTAAAGTTACATACACACACACACATACCCATTTTCTCTGATGATTGCATAGGAAAGAAACTGACAGTCACCAAACTATCCTAACTTAGATATATATGCTCTAGCACTGATATTGAGCACTCTTTATTCTGTATAAATAGAGCAAACTATATATAAGTGTTTTATAATTTGCTTGAAGCATTGTGTTTATATTAGTTTGGTGGTTGGTTTTGAAGGTAATCACAATGCAAGTGTAAAAAAAGGAAGTAATTGTGATGTAGTTTATTTACCTTTTATTTATTCTTAATATTTCGAGATAAAGATCTCTTTGTCAGAAGATTTCTGAAATTCTGGAGTTGTTGCTAGGAATCGTTCATTCTGTTTTGTGTCTTATATCTTCCAAATTCTCTGCATGTGTGTATGTGTGTACATTTATATGCGTGCGAGTCTGTGTGTCTGTCTGTATATATATATATATATATATATATATATATATATATATATATATATACACACACACACACACACACACACACACACATACACACACACAGTGCAATGGGTAAATAGTCACTATTTTAAACCATTAATTTTGCATATGCACTTTGTTTCTGGTTTTATCTACTGTGTAGCAAACTAAAATCAGCTGGGTACGGTCTATAAGGAAAATGAAGAATAATCAAGCTAAGTTCCAATTACCGTTGAATTGGTAAGGCACGGCAACAAGCAGTTGTAACTCAATACAATCCCGTCTTGTCGCAATTCTACTGCAGACTGACAGGGTATTTATAAAATTCCACAATATCATAGAAACCAAGCAGCCAATCAGAACTCAGGGAATGGAATCACCCAAATGCATGAATGGACTATTCTTGATTTCTATAAATACAAACTGTCTTGGACACTGCTTCAGTTGTGCTTAGCTAGTTGCTGTTATTCAAACCAACAGTGGACTAACTGACTTCAATAGAAAGCAGCACCATGATGCAATTCATTCCTCCAGAAATTTGAAAATGGCATGCTGTACTGCTTGGCATTCATACTAGAAGCTCCAATATGAAGTTTTTTCAAAAAGTGTTTGAGTGTCAATCTGAGGACAGTGCAGAGGAATTGAAGAGTCTAATGGTGATTAGAAACATACCGCAGCCCAGAAGCTTCACTCTGTTGATAATTCTGATAAGAACTCCTGAATTTATTGGTCAGATCCAGACCAAAGAGTTTTATAATTGATTTTATTTTCCTAGTACTCCACTCGTACCAGGTCAGGCACAAAGGCCCTATTAACGTGGGATCCCCCCACAAACCGAAGTTCATGGGATGGTGGGTGAAAAATTGCATGTATCCCGTCAGCATTCCCCCTCAAGGGGGAGGGGCTCAGGCACTGGGCAATAAACCCAGCCCTGCCCCTTTAAATCGAGGGGGCAGGTGTTGCCTGGGGGGTGGCCCCCTGGGATCAACGCTATTATTACAACATAAGCGGTCCAGCAGCCAAAGCTCACCAGACCCCTGGTCGAAGAAGCATCTTGTATGGAGGGATATTTCATTTCAAAATATTAAGGAAATATTAAATAATACAGGTAAATTAACAACATCCTCATTTCCTTTTCTTCCTTCACATTATGATAGCCTCTAAACCAAATTTATATATATATATATAAATTTGGTTTGGAGGCTATCATAATGTGAAGGAAGAAAAGGTAAAGAGAAGGTAAAATATATACACAGATGTATGTATTTAAAACAGTTAAAACACCGCTCCTTAAACAGCAGTTGGCAATGGCCTAGAGGGTAACAGATCGGACAGGCATAAAGTCAGTCGGGGTTCACTTCTGGTCGGAGTTGTTGTGTCTAGCCACAGGTATGGACAGGTGTAAAACAATCCAAAAGGTCTTTGTAAAAATGCAGGTAGTGTCAGGTTAAGTTCACTGTCATGTGATTTTAATTCTGACAGGAGGTTATGGGTGCAGAAAAAAAAATGTTACACATCAATGAATATACACACAACTGCATCAAGATGTACATAAATGTTTATAATCACACCTGGACATATAAACAGGTGCAAAAACATACAAGAAAATAAAGAGAAACATCTCCTCCTTCAAAAAATAGATTAATCGCTTTTTTTTTTTTGTTGGACGACAAATCCTTCAAAGTTTTCATTACTCATTGACTTGCAACTTCTCTGGGGTGATTTTTTTTCCCCCATCAAGCACATTTCTTGGTCACATTGACTTTTCAGGTCACAATAACCTATATCTCTTGATCACATGATTCTCTTCTTGTTTGCCCATACACTTGTCACATGATCACTCTTTGTATGTAAGTAATCACCTGACTACATTGTGGGTTCACACAACATTTTATGTATAATCATTGTTTGTTCAAATATCATCTTTAAAGAAAAAAGCTTAATGGATGGAAATAAAAGTTTTTTTTTTTAAAGTTTTTTCCTTTGAAGAAAAAAGAGAAGAGAGAGAAAAGAGAAGAATAATAGATTTTTTAAATAAAAAATTAAAAATTAAAAAATAAAAATGATGTTTTGGGATTTTAATAAAAATGTATTTTCATTATTATATGTTATTATCATGCTTAGAAAAGTTTCTTCATATTTTAATTGTTTTGTATCAAATTCTTTTTTTCTTTTTTTTATAGTGCTTATCAGAGCAAAAAGGTACAACAATGAAGCACTGAGTGATGAAACAGGACCTTTCAGTTTGGTTTGGTTTGGTTTACGGCATATCAACCTCGCAGGGTCATTTAATGCCAACAAAGTTGTGGAATAAATTCATTCTTAATGGATACTCAATTTTTTTTTTTACAAATGAATTTTTCTATTTAACCCATAGATGGGACCCTAACAGGTACTACCACTCCGGGTCAGAGTGAACCAGGGAGCAATGGTGATGAAGGGGTGCTCCACATTCCCCAAACCTCCAGAACTGGAACCTCACCATCAGATAGAGTTTAACGTCATTCCCAGGACATGAAGATCCTAAGCCACTGCCATCTAGCACATATATGATAAAAAGGGTTGGGGCTGGCCATAAGGGCAAAAGGGTTGGGATAATCATATAGGTGCTAGAGCTTGACATGACCAACCGATTAATTGGAGGAGGAGGCCTCTCCGACCACCCGACTAGCCCAAGTAAGGGAGTGCTGCATGTCATGAACTGCTCAGCCATCTAAGTTCCATCGTTAAGCATCATGGGTCACCACCCACGGCCAACAGGTGGCCCCATTCAGGGAGTTTTACCCCTCTGCAGAGGTGCACTTGGTGTATTCTAATGCCCCAACCAACAGGGTGGGGACTTATTAATCACTTAACAGAATTTGATCTGTATATAGATATTTATTAATATTGTATATGTATATATATGTAAATAATGAAAATGAAATTGTCTGTTTTTTCCAATAAATAATATCTGATGAAACCACAGAAGAGAAATAACAAGATCTCACAGGACTTGTTGATTCAACCTATCAATTGCTAATTACTCTGTTTACCTTGAATCTTTGCCTAGTAAACCTTTTCTCCTATCCTTGATACTCGTTGTGTTTCTTCCTATTATTTCTTTGTTAACTCTGATATTTGAGTTGCAACATATTTTTTTTTATTGTTATGAGAATATAATAAAATAGGGGAAATGGCCAAGGAGGCATAACAAATAAATAATAAATAATAATTAACAAATGATGATAATACAAACCCATTTATTTATTTATTGATTATTAAATAAGAAAAATGTGTTAAAAAAATGAGATATTGCTATCCAAAAAATATGAACCATGATAAATAGTTAAATGAAATAACATTAAACCTCAAATATTTTGGGATATTAACATCATATCTCATATTTTATGTTGATATGATCTTAAGAAGGAATAATCCATGTTATTTCCAAAGATATCATAAGATATCACAACTAACTTAAATAATATCAAATTATGCTTTTCCCATCTGCTAGGTATAGAAATTTTGAAGATAAATATACTAGTCCAGCTTAAAAGCAAAGTAAGGGTAACCTAAAGTTGCTGGGGAGTCCCCATGGCATAGTGGCAAATGTGCAGAACTGCAACATTGTAGTAAGAGAGTTCAAACTCCAGTTGCGCTATTACATTCACTTTCGGACTACTACCTTTGGGAAAAGTATTAACCCCCCTCACCCCTGCAGCTATGGGTTAAATATTACCACTACTGTTCTTTTACAAGGATGGCTTTGGCATTAAATAACCCACAAAAGGTTAATATGCCATTAACAAAGAAACTAAAATTGCTATTTTTTTAGACCTTATTTTTCCGATGCAGGTATTATTGGGGAACAAGAAAACTTTTGGTAAACAAGCCAGGTTTTGGCCCATTTTACAAAACGTTTCCCATACCCCAATGATACCTGCATTGGAATGAATAAGGTAAAAAAAATGCAACTTCAGGTTGCCCTTATTGCACTTTTAACCTGGACTGTACAATTTCAACCATCAAGCAAAATAGTTACATTTTAAAAAATCTAATGGCACAAGAGAAGGAAATTTATTTATGAGGAAGTGCGTCCTGGTCTCCTGCCTCAAAAATTGCTACCCGGTGACTATCAAAATAACAACCCCAGCTCGTCATAATTCTTGTTTATTTATCGTAATTTGTCGTAATTCTTGTTTAGATATTAAGATGGATATATAGTTTGGAATAGACAGAGATAGATAGATAAACAAACAAAATAATATAGATAGATATGAACAAATGGAGATAGATAGATATTTTCGACAAGTAAATGTATTTGGGGAGGGGGGTCGCTTCTTTTTTGTCGTAATTCTTGTTTATTTAAACTAAAAACAAGACATTAAACAAACATGAATAAAAGAAAATCTTAGTATTTAAAGTAATATAGATAAATATGAACAAATTGAGATAGATAGATAGATAGATAGATATGAAGATGGATAGTTTTGAATAGACTGAGCTGGGTTGTTATTTTAATAGTCACCGGGTAGCAATTTTTGAGGCAGGAGACCGGGACGCACTTCCTCATAAATTACCAAAAATTCTAAGTAAGAAAAAAAATCTAATAGCATGAGAGAAGGAATAATGGCACACAAAAAATAATCGTAGAATATTTCCAGTAAGAAATATCCAATTCTTATTTTAATAATCAAAGAAATTCCACTTACTAAACCATTCGCGAAATTCAGTTTGACTTTGCAATTCTGGTGTCATCTTCTCAAAAAATTCCATAACTCTGTCATGCTTGTTATTTTGTGCAGCATAAACCAGGTAGAACTTGAGCAAACCCACCTCCATCTTTCGGACGCCAGCCATATAGCGCTGGTCAAGCCGAGAGAAGAGGCGGGTGTTGAGCCGAGCCCAGTAATCTCGTAAACTGGCCAGATCATAAGATGAGATATACTGCTGCAATTGGTCAAGCAATTTGTCCACCTGAAAAAGACAAAAAGAAATTATCAAACATTTAAACAAGAAAAGAAGGCCAAAAGGTAATACTTTTAAGCTAGTTTGTCAGTTATGCTATGTGGCTCGGGTGAATTGATAATATTCATACAAAGAAATGCCAAGAAAATTATGAAAATGTTACACTTACCCACAGTTTAACATGACAAAACAATTTATAATACACATGCAATGATACTGATATCTTTTTGATTTAGTGCGACCTGGGACACACATATTTGCTTTGAATGAGTCCCTGGGGAAATTTATGGGTCCTAACTAAACTTTCTTAATAGATTGTAGGGTTTTTATTTATGATTTGGGGAAACAACTAAAGCTGTCTAACTCCTAACTTGTAATAGCATTCCCAGTTGATTTATACGGTTTTAACTCACTGTAAAAAATAATTCAATTGATGAAAACCAATAAAAGTTACATATTTAGAAAGATTACTCTATTCTCTTTCCAACCATATAAATCTTTTTAAGATTGGTGAAGAAATACTCGAGAAATTGCAAATTGAACTGATTAAGGTCACAAATATGAAATTGTCAGCGTTTTTCAGCTAAATGCTTGTAATGCTACTTGTAACCTATCCTGTGTAATTCATTTCTAAGAAACTATTGATATGTATTTACAATTAAATTGAAATGGTGAAGAAAGAAAAAAGAAAAACACTGGGACGTATGGATATGATTTTACTGCATCTTTCTAGATTTTTGTGCGTCAGGGACACAGGACGCATACCTATCAGCATCTCTGCACATTATGCTTTTATAGGCATTTTCCCAACCTGTTTGCCACGGGTAGAATGTAACATAAGGTCGCAAGTACAGGGCATCTAATGAGGATGACAGCACCCATTCCTTCTCAAAGTTTTATGTGAAAGCACTAAAATTCATGATACCAGCATCAGAGAAGAGTATACTGATGACAGGTCATTTCTTAGTTTGTTTAGTTAGGGTTTTTTTTTTAAATAAAGATGGTAGCCCCCTACTCTCTTAATTCATTTGTTTTATTTGTCTTGTCTTGTGAGTGAAAATTCATATAAAAGCATCAGGACTTTTATGAGCATTTACCCAACCTGTTCACCAAGGATAGGATGTGACACAAGGTCGCAAGCATAGGGCATCCAGTGAGGATCAAATTTGCTATACAGTTGGTTGGTTGGTTAGATTTTACAGCATATCAACCCTTGTTGGGTTATTTTATGTCGAAGACCTTTCGTTTTATTCATTCTTGATAGATATTCAATTTTTTTTTTTATTTAACCTCAATTTTTTTTAAACAATCTTTTTAAACTAATTTTTTTCTATTTAACCCATAGATGAGACCCTAATAGGTACTACCACTCCAGCTCAGAGTGGACCTGGGAGTAATGGTGATGAAGGGGTACTCCACACTTACCAGAGCACCAGAATTGGAACCTCGTCATCAGATGCCAGTGATGCCGATAGCTTTTTGATTTAGTCATCCTGTGATGCATATATTTGCTTTGAATATGTCCCCAGGAAAATTTATGGGTCCCAACTAAAGCCATCTAACTCCTACTTTGTAACCTATCCTGTGTAATTCATTTCTAAGAAACTATTGAAATGTATTTGCAGTTAGATGGAAATGGAGAGGGAAGAAAAAAGAAAAACACTGGGACTCATGGATATGATTTTACTTTGTCCTTTCAGATTTTTGTGTGTCAGGGATGCAGGACACATATCTATCAGCATCTCTGAGATGCTATACAGTAGTAATAGATCTAGCTAACCATCACACTATAAGACATCCTGATGCTTTTATATGAATTTTTGGTAATTTATGAAGAAGTGCGTCCCGGTCTCTTGCCTCAAAAATTGCTACCCGGTGACTATCAAAATAACAACCCCAGCTCGTCGTAATTCTTGTTTATTTATCGTAATTTGTTGTAATTCTTGTTTAGATATGAAGATGGATATATAGTTTGGAATAGACTGAGATAGATAGACAGATAAACAAACAAAATAATATAGATAGATATGAACAAATGGAGATAGATATTTTCGACAAGTAAATGTATTTAGTTTTATTTAAACTAAAAACAAGACATTAAACAAACATGAATAAAAAAAATCTTAGTATTTAAAGTAATATAGATAAATATGAACAAATTGAGATAGATAGATAGATGGATGGATAGTTTTGAATAGACTGAGCTGGGTCGTTATTTTAATAGTCACTGGGCAGCAACTCTTGAGGCAGGAGACCAGGATGCACTTCCTCATAAATTACCGAATTTTTATTTGCAAGACAAATAAAACGAATGAGTTGAGTAGGTGGGAATTACCATATTTATCTTTAAAAAAATTTTAAATAAGAAATTACCTGTCAGTAGTATACTTTTCCCTGATGCTAGTATCATGAAACTTAGTGCTACCTGTCCCATAAAATTTGGAGAGGAAATGGGTGCTACAAACACCTCTAAGAAGACCTGGAGAACAAAAATGTCCTAATCACTAAGAAAAAAAAAACCGCCACCATCTTAAAGCTCATTACAAAATTGATAATGAAGAGAATTTATTATTTTTGGAACTGTGCCAATACAAAAGAGCTAATGTTTTTATTATCTTTTCAATTTACTTATATAAGTTATTAATGACTATAATCTTCTTTATATATTGTATATTAGCAATCTCCTGCTTTCCACATAACATATATATATATATATATATATATATATATATATAATGTATGTGTTTGTGTGTGTGTGAAGAGAAATGGAAGTAAATCCGACAGTATGTAGTATAGTGAGAAATACTTTCGAGTAAATGTTTGCGTAAAAGATCTGACCACATGAACATATATCGGTTATTTCCTATAATTCCAACATAAACAAAGGGGAACCACTCTTGAATGATCATTATTATTTATTTATTTATTGATTGATTGATCTACTAGGAAAAATACGATGGGGTTAGGGTTTAGGGTTAGTTTAATGGGAAAATAATAATTATCAGTCAAAAGTGGTTCCCCTTTGTTTACGTTGGAATTATAGGAAATAAACCATATATCACCATAGACGAACACTTGACCAACCACTTTTTTACTATTCTCTCATCTGAGGATTATGTTATACACATGAAATTTAAGTAACAGTAATATAGTATCCATAATCTTATGTATTAGGTTTTAAACATGCTCTGTTATTATAGCATTAAACACTATTTCTATGCATACACTTTTCTTATATATATATATATATATATATATATATATATATGCCCGCCTAATTCATTAATTATCAATTAATTAATTTTCAAATTAGGTACGACTTCAATTAAGCACATATTCTCCCAAATTGTCGGCTAAAAAAGCCATATCAAACACATTGTTTGTTTGTTTATATATATATAACAAGCAAGCCAAAATATATTCTCTATAAAATTCTTTTTATATAAAGAAACCTTCTAAAGTAAAAACAACCTGTAGTAAAAGACACTGCCAAATCCAGTGGAATTTTTTTCTCTTTTTTTTTTTTTAAATTCCTTTATCAGACATAAACATTCTTTCAGGTCATAACATTGACCTGAGGTCATGAATATTTGGCAGGGTTTCATTTCACCAATAGTAATAACAAGAGCCATCCTTTTTCGTTAGAGAGTATTCCCCAACCCACCAGCCTTAATCTGAGCAGTTATGCTATACAGTGAGTGTGAGAATTTGCCTCAAAATAAATATTTACCTCTCTAAATATGAACAGAGGGAACTGTTGACATATACACTGCCAAACACTCTGCTATTCAAATAGTTCAAAATACTAAAAGCACACAAAAAAAAAAAAAAAAAAAAAAAAAAAGTTTGGTTATTAAGAACTGAGAACAAATAACAATAACATTAAAGGTCAAGTAATGACCCAGGGTGAAGAAGAAGAGAATTGTGAAGAGAGTGTCTACAACAGATGTCCAGTGCCATTTAGAACAGTGGTTCTCAACTGGGGGCCACATGCCGTCCCCCATAAACCATATAACATTTTTTGGAGTCCAGGTAAGCAAAAACCATTTAATCATAAAAATACAATAGGGCTTTTAAATGAGTAGGGGCGGGGGGTCCATAGGTGAAAAAAAAAAACTGAGAACCACTGGTTACATAGCTGCAGTTATTATTCTTCTATATAGGGTGGGGCAGAAATACCTCCCACATTTTAAACTGCCACAGGAGGCACTGTAACTTCAGGGGCACAAGAATTATATAGTCTTCCAAGACTGCAATACCGATACGATTGCATTTATCAATTCTATATATACAGATTGGATGAAGTCTATAGCAGTGGTTCCCAACCGGGGGCCATATGACCTAGTGACCATAAAACTTTTTTTTGGGGGGGTGGTCCAGTCAAGCAAAAGATATTTATTCATAAAAATACAATAGGATTGAATGGCTATGGTGGGGGGGATCCACCATAGTAAAATAGGAATCCAATGGATCTTATAGGTAAAACAGAAAGGTTGAGAACCACTGATCCAGAATAAGAAAATTTGGAATTCATCCAAGAAATGTGTTTCATTATTTCAAGAACAAGCACAAAAAAACTTTATTGCTGTAGTTAAACAAAATCTGTAATTCAAGTCATTATGAAAATAATTGAAAAGGAATTTCTAATCATGGTAGACATTTTTTCAATATTTCTCTTCTACTGGAAATTTACTGTGAAGGCAAATTTCAAAATCTAAGTTAACCAATTGGATTTTAAAAGTATTTTTAGAACAAATTGCCAAATCACATCAAAAACAGCAATGAAAAAAAATCTATAATTGAAGTGAATGATTTCAGAAATAATAGTAAAAATAAATAAATAAAAAAAATAAGAACTTAAAAGTGTATTTTTGGAAACTATTGGATGAATTAAGAAAATCTGTGTATTAATATTGTATATTATTTTCGGAATTTTTGAGATGAGGGATGAGGATTTGTATTATTTAGATTTTTCGGACTGCTGTCCTAGGTTTGTTTTGTTTTGTTTTGTTTTACAGCATATCAACCTCGGTGGGTCATTTAATGCCAACAAAGTTGTGAAATAAATTCATTCTTAACGCATAATACAATTTTGTTTATAAACTCATGTTTTTCTATTCAACCTATAGATGGGACCCTAACAGGTACTACCACTCCGGGTCAGAGTGGACCAGGGAGCAATGGTGATGAAGAGGTGCTCCACATTCCCCAAACCTCCAGAACTAGAACCTCACCATCAGATAGAGTTTAACATCATTCCCAGGACATGTAGATCCTCAGCCACTGCCTTCTAGCACCTATATGATAAGAAGGATTGGGGTTGCCATAAGGGCAATAGGGTTGGGGTCAATCATATAGGTGCTAGGCTTGATGTGGCCAGCTGATTGATCGGAAGGAGCCTCTCCGACTGCCTGTCTAGCCCAAGAAAAGCCTAAAGTGGAATATTGCAAGTCATGGACTGCTCAGCCACCTGGGTTCTATCCTTAAGCATCATGGGTCGCCACCCACAGCCAACAGGTGGCCCCATTGGGGGAGTCTTACCCCTCTGCAGAGGTGCAGTTGGTGCATTCTAATGCCCCAGCCAACAGGGCGGACTGTTGTCCTAATCTTTTGGTCACATGGTATAATGGATATATGGTTAAGTTAATACAGTTCTAAGTGACAATCATCTGGAAGTTGCAGGATCAATCCCGACTACGAACAAAAATAATATAAAACACTGAACCTAGTTTAACAACTGTTCCCAGGTCATGTTTAACAGAATGAGAACAATCTACCCCAATGGATTAAATAAAGGGTTCGGTTCGAAGTTACTTGAAGGCTCCCAATTACAACATGCAGGCTCCCAAGTTTAATAAGAAGTTTCCCAAGTTCAACAAGAAACATCTGAAGAAGGCTAAAGGGTACATTGGCCGAAACGTTGTGTAAATAACAATAAAAATGAGGACAACAGTTCATAAAATCTAAATAATACAAACATGGTACATGTTTTGTGCAAAGAATCTCTCTCTTTTTTAAGGTTGATGGAAGAAAATAGAAAAAAAATGGGAGATGCCCAGGGAGACATAACAAACAAATAAATTATACATGAATAATAAGTTAGAATAATAGCAATACAAAATATTTTAACAGTATTGTTTTAAAGAGTTTTATAGCAAGTTCAAAATAGACACAGTCACACAGTATATATTTTTATGATTGGAAAATGTCCGCATAAAGATGGAAATAGAATGAATTTTAGTTTATAAAATTTTTATTTTATTATTCTTGATTATAAATAAATGTTTCTGTCAACTGCTTCAGCTCTTCTTAATGTTTTATTACATGTTATTATGCTACTGATGACTGACAAGTATAGATGATGCTAATGAATTAAACAAAAATATTTTGATTTCGGGACAGTCAAAACCCCATTCGGGACGGTTGATAATTTTTGTTCGGGATGGTCATGAAAAAAGTTAGTGTCAGGGCCTGCTACCTAGGTATGTGAATTGTTCTACTGGCTTTCACACAGTCAGACATTTTATCACAACTAGAAAAAAATTAACAGAAAAAAAAAAAAAGTAATGATAGTTAAAAGCACTTCTTAGTCTACTTGTTGATCCTTTTAAAAAAAAAAAAAAAAAAATTTAAAGAAAGGAAAAAGTTTTAAAAGTGGGAAAGAATTTTTATTCAGACCTTGCCTATTCAAAACTGGAAATTTCTCACGTCTTCAAGTTAAGATCAACTACGGCTTTTCATAAATAACAGGTCAACCTTTTGAAGTCCAACGGATTAAGTTAAAAATAAATATTAAGATAGGATAATTAATAAGCATTATCATAGCCAGATTGAAACACCCCCCCCCTTCCACAGTATATCATAGTATGAATTCTTAATTCTGACCCTTTATATAAGAATTTATCACTCTTTTCCTAGTAACTTGATACTTGAATGGATTAAAAAAACTCTCATAAATATTGTTAAAAGATCAAATACATTTTGTGCTTTAAATGGCAAAACTTTTTTTATAAAAAGGTTTTGTTACTTAAAGCAAAAAATCCTAGAAACTTTCACAAATAAAAAAAGACTAGTAAAAATATGCACCCTCCATAAGTATTTAAGTTTTAATGTAATAAAATATCATATTAAATTATAAAGACTAACAAAACTAAATAAGAACACATATAAAAAGGCTATACTTATTTTTATTGATTTCTTCATAAAATTATATATATAGGATTGCTTTTTGTGCATGTAAATATTTCTAAAAATATCAATATTGGGCAAAGCAGAAAAAAATCAATAAATTAAAAGAAAAATAGCATTTAATATGATTTGAAATTAAATTATTATGTTAAACTTATTTATAGCTCAGTTGGTAGAGCACTTGCCTAGGAATTGCAAGGTTCCTGGTTCGATACCGGCCCTTGCAAATTCGGCACATGAGCAGTACAGAGATCTGTACAGTAAAGTGAGGAGCTGATGTTAGGTGTGGCATTTCATCTCCAATGCAAAAACAATCTCTTTGATCTAGCAATAGTGGAAAGGGGATAGACTCCCTCACCGTCTGGCTGATACCAACATTAGGCCACCATGTTTATTTTCCTTTTTACTTTATTTGAAAAAGAGGAAGTATAATCTAAGAATAGAACAGCTTGGATACAAGCTCTTCCCATCACTCCTGGCTTTCATTGCTAAATTTTCCTAATCCTATTTGACTAAATCAGACAGTAAAAAAATAGTCATTTCTTTTTGTTAATGGATTTCTTTTAAGATTTATCAATGTGATTTTTGCTCTTATTTATTAAAATAAAACCAAACAATTTAGAAATCAATAATACCAAACAAATATTTATTAAAAACTTTTAAGATCAATATGCAAATTAGCCTTCCTGTTCACACTGTATTTGGTTGCATATATAAATACAATTGCATCTTAGATAAGGCCAACAGTATAAAATGATATACAAAATTTTATTTTAATTGAGATTCAAATAAAAATAATATCATGGTGAATGTGATGTAAATAACTAAAGGAATTGTAATGGTGATGTAGTTTTGGTTATAGACAGACATATGATCTCCATTATATCATTTGCTAATGATGATGAAATTCTTAGCAATAATTCTATAAAAGAGGTGCACTTTGTGTAGTGGTTATCATCACAAGAAATGGAATTGGCGACCCAAGTTCAAATCCTGAGTGAAGCTGTTTGTATTTCATTTAGTGCTAATGCCCTTGGGAATACATCTTTTACCCCTAATTATGGGTGAATAGTAGGGCAGATTGGGTTGTCTAGCCTTGATAAGGCAACCAGTCTAGAAGGAAAAATCTGAATTAAAAGCAGCAGTACTCCACTTAAAAATTAATTTTGTGCCACATAATGCCGATGGTGGTAGGGTTGAGTAAATACATATAACAGAGGCTTTTTTTTTTGGGGGGGGTCTTTTTTTTTTTTTTTCTATTTTTCAGAAATGCAATATTCTTTCCAATCAACCTAATATTTTTGAAATCATAAACATCAATCTTCATAGTCTTTCTGAAACTATTCTTTTTTTTTTTTCCTGCAAAATGGTTATATTAAAACATTAATCAACAGTTTATATTCTGAACAGATTCTTAAAAACTTTATTTATAAACAAGATAAAAAGAAGTATAAATTTTCTTATTATAAGTGAATGTATTAAACCTTTTTGCCAGCAGTTACATGTCCTCAATATAGTAAACTGCATTAAATTTATATGATGCCCCCCACACACACACACCTACCAAAACATTATCCCTACCACCACCACCATCACCCCCACCACAACTGACTATTCATAAAAGAATTCATCATTTACATTAAACAGATGTTTATTATTTACATGACAACATTTGTTTTAGAAAATATTGTTAACATTTTGTGAAACAATTTTGCAGTTGAATACAATTCAACTTTGACAGATCAATTTTTGGCTTAGAAATATTCAACCTATTGAAAGTTGACATGTACTGTTACAATTAGTTTTCACTTTATAAACCAAACTTCAAAAACAAACAAAAAAATCAATTTTTGCTCGATTTTATATACCAACTGTCATAAATACTCTGAACCTTTTCCAGAAAAATCGAGTTTATACATACCCCAAAATAGGCATGGGCAACCTTTTTTAAAAATTGGGCCACACAAGATAGATCTCATAATCAGACAGGCTGAACTATTAACTCTTAATGTCCTATAGCACCTCATTCCACCCAGCCAGAAGTCACGTTCATTTTTCTAATCCACCCCAAAAGGTCGCCTTTGTTTAAATGTAATATTAAACATATTTAAAAGTCTTTGATTTGAGGGAAATAACAGGTAACTTTAAATGAAAAGGCCATTTTGAGCTATTTATTGATAAATCCTTATAGGAATGGGGCTCTGGACTTGGAAAATTCTGAACAGAATGTTAAGAGTTAAACAAAAAATTCCTGGGTAATTTTATGTTGAAAGTAACACAACCATTTTAACCACAGAAGACAATACACGTAAACATCTGCCTTACATATAGGGAAAAGTTGATTTTTGTTTTCCCTCTTGATAAAAGATCTTTTCAATAAAAAGATTGAAGTTTTGGTATGATATTATTACTGATATCAACGTGATTAACATAATCCATATATCAAAGAAAAAATTGAATATTTTCATAATCGTGAATTAAAATATTATTAAAAGTGTTTTCTTTAAATTACAGGTGTATATTTCATTTGTCACTTTTAAATTGAAAGTTAACATTGATATAAAAATACATAATAAAAATGTACATCAAAATAGTAAGATTGATTTCTAATTTATTCCATTTAAACAAAACAAGAAAAAAATATTAATGTTATTTTCCTTGTGAAATTATGTGGGCCATTCAGAAAACACAGCAGGCTGCATGTGGCCTATAAGGCGCAATTTGCCATTGACTATCCTTCTCTGTATATACATTTACCAACCCTTCCGCACGAGCAGGATGTGACACAAGGTCAATTTCATAAGCAGAGTTTAACAGGTTTGAATTCAGAGTTTTCCTTCTCTTAGACTGGTTACCTAACCAAGGTTAAAGAGCCCAGTCTGTGCTGCTATTTACCATAGCTGGAGGGAGAATTGGATTAATACCTTTCCCAAGGGTATTAGCGCTATGTGAAATTCAAACAGCTTTGTCCAGGAATTGAACTCAGGTTGACGAGTCAATTTCCTATGACTCTAACCATTATACCACGCGCCTTATATAGATATATCCTTCACTGTATATGATTGATTCAGTCATAGTTATTTGTCCTTATTGCTGTTGCTTCCCCCCACCCTAGAAAAAAAGCAGCTGTGCAGCCACTTACTCCTATCCCACAAACAATCCAAGCAAGATAAACAAGACACTGCTAGAGAAGTAAGGACAAACTCATTAGTGAATTCTACTGTGGACACACACCAGAATGGATTGATCAGTTTTGTACAGATACTGGATGCAATGACCAATAGGGATGGGTGGTGAGAGAGAGTCATGGAAAATATGTGCTATCAGCACAACATGATGATGATGATGATGATGATGGAGGATTTAATTACATATGCATATTAGAAAAAGGAAAAATACTAAATAGAACATTATCAGAATTGTCATTATCAAAATGAATGTAAAAGAAAATTCTAAACTTTGATCTGAAGAATTTAAATAATTCCAATAAATAAATAGAGGAGGAGAAGGAGAATATTCAGGATTCTATTAAATTAATTATTAAGTTTTCTCTTATTTCTATCATTCAGCAGTCAGTAGGTTTATGACGTTCATAAAATAAGAAACACATAAGCAGCACAGAATTAAAATTTCTTCTTTTGTCAATACAGACATGAGGTTTGTTCAGAAAGAGAAATCAGATATTTTGGATATCATGAGAACCGGTTAAGAGGGGACTTTACCGCACATGCATGATGAGACATTCCTATAGTAGGCTCCGACACTAACTTTTTTCATGACCATCCCGAACAAAAATTATCAACCGTCCCAAATGGGATTTGGACCGTCCCGATATCAAAATATTTTTGTTTAATTCATTAGCATCATCTATACTTGTCAGTCATCAGTAGCATAATAACATGTAATAAAATATTAAGAAAAGCTGAAGCAGTGATAATTCTGGATATTTGGACAATAAATCCATTTCCTATTCACTCGGAAATAGATTTTTTGTCCAAATATAAATTATTTTATTCAAATCTGCTAGCATTTAATACAAATTATTATAACTAATTTTGACGCCTCCTAAAATGCATTGGGCAAAAAGAAGAAAACTTGTTAAAGTCAAGTTGCAAACCTGTCCAATAAAAACGTAAATAAATAGACCACAGTTGAAAAAAAAGGTTACTAACTAGAAAAGAATAAGTTTCTTGACAGAAACATTTATTTATAATCAAGAATAATGAAATAAAAATTTTATAGATTAAAGTTTATTCTATTCCATCTATATGCGGACATTTTCCAATCATAAAAATATATACTGTGTGACTGTGTCTATTTCTTCAGTGTTGTTGCCATTAGTAATTTTAAGTCTAGAACCAGACCGTTTTTTTTAAGGTCAGTATTCGGGCAATCACTGGACGGCCAATATTGGAATGTAGACCTAACTTTTAGGAAAACTTTTTACCATCACCTTCAAACTGTCCCAGATGACATATTGATCATCTCAGATGTAATTTTTATCGTCCCCGGGACGGCGTTAATGCCAAGCCCTGCTACAGGATTACTCAGTCAGAAGAGAGATGCTAACAAGTAATCTAATGTATAGAGTGGTTCAAAAAATTTGATATCATTCTAGAAATACAGGGCGTTTCAGAAAAATTTAGAGAATTCCCCGTGGGGCAGTGGTTAACATACTGAACTACAATACTGTAGTAATTATTTCAATCTAGTCACACTATTATGTTCACTTTCAGACTAATGTCCTTGGGAAAGTTATGAACCCTCTCATCCCCCACCACCAGCTATAGGTTAAATATTACAACTACTGTTCTTCTACAAGGATGCATTAAATAATCCACAAAGGTTGATATGCCATTAAACAAAGAACCCAAATGAAACCAGACCAGAAAAATTGATATAATTTTATAATCTAATAACTAGCCTAATTCTCATTCAAATGATCTTAATTTTAACACCATGTATAGATCAACTCAAAATTATATATTTAATGTTTAAGTGACTTTTCTTTTCCAGTGAATGGTATTTTGGACCATATGACCTTTAGGCACCCCTTTTTGATCTCCGTTAAGAAAGGACATGTTTTTCATTTACACTGTCAATATCCGGTTGTTTTAACAGACGGTTTTTAGATTTTTTTTTTATTATAAAACTAACCCCTAACCCTTAACAAACAACCGGATATTGACAGTGTAAATGAAAAACATGTTCTTAAACTAAATTTAAAAAACATTAAAAAAGCCTTTAGGAGACAAACATTGAATCGCTCAGTTTTAGTATAATAAATTTAAGTGTAGTATTGATTCTCAAATACGATTTTCTTGATCAATGCTTGATTTTGCATAGAAGAAGGAGGAGATTCCATTTCTCATTTTTTTCCAAACTAAAAACATGTGACAGGCACCAGTGAAGCATCTCACCCAACCCACACTTAGAACTGAGCAAAAGAAATAACATCACAAACAAAACAACTCCATAATCACATTTACTTTAAAAAGTTAAGATGAAAATTTAGATACACATTAACAGACAGTTAAATGTACTTTATTCAAAGGTTTTTTCAGTACAAAACTTCAATATCAAACTAATATTTCAAATGATAAAAGTGTGTGCATATGTGTATGTGCATATATGTGTCTCATCCATTATCTGTTATCATTCACATATATTTTATGAGAAAGCTTCTTGCAGCTAGAATTACTTCCTGTCCTATGAACACCACATGTTTCTTATTTATTTATTTTATTTATTTTTTTTTTTGAGACACATTTCAGTCACTGATTATAGGTAATGGATACTTTTATCAGTGACCTACAAGATGAATAAAGAACATGAAAAGTAAAAGAGACTTTACCGAGTTTCAATGGCAGCAACAGTTAAATTCACTGCCTCTTAACCATACCCATAATCATTACTTTATCATTTATTACATAATATTTTTTTTGGTTTTATTTCACGTCATAAAAAAACCCTCCCAAAGGCAAAGTTATTTGTCCATATTCATATATTCAATGGACAACTAGATAATACTAATAATTCTAGTTTCTAATTAGCATTTTATAATTATCTCTGTAAAATGAAAAATTTTGATGACTAAAAAAAAAAAATGACATTCAACAGAGACTCCATAAAATTATCAGCTACTTGCAATTTGGACAGGAAATTGCTTTATTCTCTAAATTGGAACCCTTTAAGTATATTGCTCTAATCTATACATATATTAGACAAACCGTAACCTGTTAGGTCACCCATTGAGCTCTGGGTAGATAATTGGGATTAGGGAAAAGTGAGTTTGCAAAACAAATTAATTTTTTTTTTAAATAAATACGACTAGAGAATTTTTTAAAAAAATTAAAATCATTTTATAAGATTTCTAAGAAAGGGAATGTTTGACCTAATTTAAAATTTATTAAGAGCCAAGATGTTGGCCGGGCTAGCTACTTGTGAAACTTAACATGCAAATACATTTCACACTCTCTTTACACTCACAGAGAAACTAACATATAGAACGAGGTAATCAAGATATATATAGAGAGGGGGGGAAGTGACAGGCAGAATGTGAGTTAGAGACGGGTCAGTTTTTTTACTTAATCGCAAATCACGACTAATTAGAACTAATTAAAATGGATTTTTTTTCAAACACAACTTAATCCTAGAACTATGGAATATTTTTATATGAATTTTGTGTCATTAACCTAAATAGGAAAAAGGCCTTTAGGAAACAAACATTGATTCGTTCAGCTTTATTATAATAATAAATAAAGGGTAGTTGGTGTGTATGTATGCATATCTGGATGAAACTACAAAAATAAAACAGTTAAGGACAAAATAAATACATATACACACATTCACTATAACCAAAGCTTGCTTTTTGTGCAAAAATAATGAAGATTTTATTTATATCTGCGAAAATATTTAAAAATTAGGTTTTTAATAGTAAGAGAAGGGAAAGCCATTGCTTGGGTTCATGATTAAAACATAAATCAATTATGTAAGACCAAAACAATCAATGGATCTGTGAGACTAACTTTTAATATCCCCCTTCTACCTAGGCAATGCCAGGTAGCTGCTTCTAGAAAAATATATAACATTTATCAGATAAAGTTTTTACATTATTAAATATCTCTCATTATTCCTTCATTCTTTTTTATTTAAATTTTTAAGAATCAACAGTGAAGGAGTTTTTTTTCAAGCCCCCTCCCCACTGCGTATTTATCGCACCAAAATTACTCCTGATGCGACAGGCAATCACAAAATTACCCGGCACGTTGCAAAAAAAATTAGTTTTTCTCCTGATTCGGGGTCAAACAGGTATAGGTGTGACACGATAGAGACAGATGACAAACACATCCTAACAATTAAATCGACCTCCTCCCTTTTTATTTTCACAGCAAATATTTATACAACTTAAATACTACTACAATTACTCTCGTAGAGAGAGGAGTTAAGGAGAGACAGGCAGACACAGGCGGTAGACTGTACCACCTCACGGGCAGGGTAGGCAAGGGAGAGAAAAAGTGAGATGTTCTTTCCCGACAAGAGAAAGGAGTGTGTATTTGGGCCGACCGCTTTCGTTTCTGGCCGATTCTTATTGGGATTTTCTTTTCTTTCATATGTCACAGTATCAAATAATTAAGCCAAAATGGTTAAGATAACTAAACTTTGATAGGAAACAATTTCCAAGAAAACTCACAGGACAACATTCTGGTATCTAAGCATTAAAAGTAACATCTCAAAAGAACAATTTAAAAAATTAAACCAAAATATTATTGATGGTTTGCTAATAAAATTAATTTCTTTTTGGTAATAACTTTATATTTCCAAAAAACTTTATCACCTTTTTATGTTCAGGGTGCAGCAAAAATAACTCCCACATGTTAAACTGTCACCTGTGTGTTACAAGTGAACTTAGGAGAGTGGTAATGGTAGCTACATCGAGCTAATGTCTTACCATGTTCTTTCATATACAATCAGTTACAATCATGGCCTGAAAATGTGCACACCATGAGTTTGAATATTTTAAAACTGGTGAATCTATAATTGCTATATAGAGAAGTCATTTCATGTATGGTCAAAATTATGTTGTTCTGGATAGAATTTTCAACCCATAGTAGTATTGACTTTCTATCTGGAACAGCATCATTCTGACATGAGAAATGAGCTTGAAAAGCTCTATGTAGCAATTACAGCTTAATCTTAAATTTTGATATTCATCCCCACCTCCATATATCACCATTAAAATACAAGTGTTCAATTTGAGCCGAAAACGAAAAGTGGCAATATATTTCATTCATGTTAAGCCTACGCATTTTAATGAAGAAGCTTTCATTTCATTCACAAAGCTTAACTTTAAATGAAAAGGATTGAAAAATCTCAAATTTAAATCCCACCACCACAAAAAAAAAAAAAAAAAAAAAAGAAGTTAAATTTTGATAAAGGCCCTCCCCAACACAATTAATAATACACACGTATAAATTCTTCTTATAATATTCAGAGAAAGTTGTTAGCTTTTAAAAATAACAAAATTGGCACAAAACCAGAAAAGAAAAGAAAATAAAGAACACCGAAAAAACAAAATGGGTAAGCAAATTTTGAATAATTTATATATTGATTTATTTTATGTTATCTTGCTTGTAAAGAATTATTACCCACAAAATATAGTGAGTGAACCTAAATTTTGATAAAGTCCCTTCCCTGTTCCATCAAATATAAGATACTTGTTTAAGAAAAAAAAACAAGAAAATTTAAGCCTAATGTAAAAGTAAAATAATGAATATAAATAATGTTGACAAGAGAAATGAAATAAGCAGAACCAACAATACAAGATTAAAATAAACAATATTGGATAGTTGGACTTTAACTAATTTAAAACTTTAAAAATTTTTTAACGAGAACAAAAACTCACATTATCAAGACCCAACATGTGTAGCAACTAGAGATGCATAATTCAACAATAAAACTATGTTCAAACACTACGTTAATGCAGCCTCTATAATCATTCAGTAACTTTACATCAGTTAATCATTGAATATCCGATTCTAAGGGAAGAGAGTATCATATGCACCATACAAGTATGTAGTATTGGAAAACATGGGATGCAGTATGGTGGATGTAAAGAAAAGCAGATGAACCCAAAAGTGAATCAACAGTGTGCTGCGGATGAACCGCATAGGTCAATAGCCAGAATCAAACAGTTCAGTCAGAAAATTACTGCTACTCATCTACAAGAGCGACTTATATTAACTGATGAGAAAAAATTAACCACCAAAAGATTAACATGACTAGAATTCAAAACAATCATCCAAACTGCATCGCCTTTCATGCAGCTCAAGGGGCACATTCTACTGAAGCCTCAGTATTTGAAAAAATAACTACAGAGCCCAAACTAGACTTACTTAAAAGCAAAAAAACAAAAAAAAAAAAACATTGAACATTAAATACAATAAATCAATTATCAGGGCTTACTTTGTCTGCAACAAACAAAAATAAAGACATATGCATACAAGAACATATATATTACCATAGCAAACTAGAAGTGAAATATTATGAATCCAGTAATTTATAGTTTTTGTTTCCTCCTTACTCTCCTTTCCCTTTCCCTTTCTCCTTTTTTCTCCTTTCTTCTTTCATTCATTTTCCCTAGCCTCTTTTCCTTACTCTTCTTCCTTCTCTCGTTTTTTGTCCCATTTCTTTCCTCTCCATTTCCTCCTCTCTTCTTTAATCTTTACCTCACTTACATTCTGTCTCCATCTTTTTTATTTCCCCCTTTCTTTTTCTGTTCTTTTTCCTCCTATCCTTTTCTTCAAAGGGAAAAATCTTTTTTCATCTTTTAATTGGGGAAAGCTTCGCCATTGGAGCTGCAGGAATTCTTCTCAGTCCTCGTGATTTAACATCACAAAAGAGCATAGAGAAAGTCCAACTCAGAATGATATGTGCTACATTTAAATGGCAACCTCTGTATAATAATCGTCTCATGCTACAGTCTCACTATTGTCATCACCACATTTTATAATGAGCTATCTTCCCTAGTCTGACACATTCCTAAACACAACATCCTGATCATTGAGGCAGACATGAATGTTCAAATATACGAAGAAAAAAAAGAAAAAATTCTGTTTACACAACTCCCCAAGACAGAAATGGTGATCATCTAGCTGAGTTTTCTCTAGAGCACTGGCTTCTCTGCCTAAACATCAAATTTCAAAAAAGGAGGGAAAACTATGGATTTATACCTGCCCAAATAATTCAAAGGTACACCTGGATTGTGTAGCAATAAACAAGAAATGGATGAACAGCACTATAAACTTCAAGGCATACTACTCTTTTGAAAGAGTATCTTCTGATTACAGAATAGTCTCAATAAAGATACACACGAGTCTACACAGAAATAAGCAAACCGGTAAATCTCTTGATATATGTAATCAATTACTGAATAGTGGTTACTAATCATTATTCAGTAACTGTAAGAAAAAAGTTTAATACTTTTCAGGAAACATCTGAAAGACATACTCCAAATGATGAAGATGAAAACTTTATCACCATCCACTTAGAAACGGCAGCTGAATGTATACTAAATGGTTGTTATGCATAAATGCATACCAACCAGCCAAATATACAGTTCCCTGGGAGTCAAAAGCAGTTTGAGAAAAACGAAATAAAATTAAAAAAGCATCCCTATATAGAAAAAAAAAAAAATCAAAAAAACATTAATGGCAGCAACTTAATAAAGCTCAGATAGAACTTAGTAAAACATACAAAAAAGAACAACTAGAATGCATCCATGGCCAAATAAATAAAATCAGAAATTCTATAATAGGTAGACAATATCAATTAGCATGGCAAAAATAGGAAAAACACCTAGAGATCAAAGCTAAAAGCCAAGAAGATAGACTTGAAGGTGGAAAGAGCACTTAAAGAAGTTGCTTTGTAACATTCCTGAAATCACATTTAGACATTAATAACCAACTAGACATCAAAACTAAGACACTTTACGGAGGATGAACTCAACAAAGTTCTAAAAAACAAAAGCAGAAATGCTGCAGGCCTTGACGAAATCCATCCTAAAGTATGAAAGACAAGGAAATTTGACAACATGCCCCTTCGATTATGCAATGCAATGTATAAACAAAACACAATAGAGAAATGGACAAAGGGCTGGATCTTCCGCTTTCCCAATAAAGACAACCTCAGAATCCCTAAGAACTGCAGAGGTATAACTCTTAATGTCATAACTGCTAAGGTTTATAATGGCCTGCTTGACCTGAAGTAAAGAAAATTTTGGGGTAAAAAATTTTAATGGATTTCAGAGAAATCAATCCACAATTTCTCAGATTCTATTCATTGAATTGTCGAAGGAGTATGAGCAAAAGATCTCAAGAAACACTTTTGTTTGTAGATTTCTCCATGGTATTTGACTCGATACACAGAGGGAAGATGGAGCAAATATTTAGAGCATATGGTCTCCCCAATAAAAATGGTACTACTATAATGATGCTCTACAAAGACATGAGAGCAATGGTTCACTCACTAGGGGGTGACACAGATTTCTTTGACACTGTCTCTGGAGTCCTTCAAATCTATTTATTTCCACGTCATTAGATCTAATGCTGAAAATGATTTTACATTAATAAAAAGCAAGAAGCTGATGATATATCATAGAAACTATTACAGATACACAGATGATTTAGCCTTTCCCACAAATACACTTGCCCAAGGCGATCAGCTGCATTGTCTGGAGAAGACAGTAAGAAGCATTGGTCTCTATGTGAACAAAGATAAAACAGAGTTCATGTGTTTTAAACAAGATGGAGCTATTTTGACATTAAATGACAAACCTATGAAATTAGCAGACCAGTTCACATACCTAGGTAGCAATATCTTATCTACAGAAAGCAATGTTAATATATGCATAGAAAAGGTATTTTCTACTACTGACAGATTATCAATCTTATGGAAATCTGATCTCACTGATTATATATATATATATATGCACACATACATTTGATATGCAATGTATGAACAAAGAATACATGAGAGAGAGAGAGATTGACTTTGAGGCTTGGCATTGATACTATCAGTCTCTATTGATATCACTGATCACTCAATTTTTGGCTTGTTTTTCCATAATATTTATGCTCAAAATTGGCTATGAAAGAAAGAACTAGGGAATTGTGATTGGCTCTTTAACTGATTTAATTACCATGTAACCAACTCTCAACTACACCCGCATATATATCAGTAGCCATATAAATATTTAAAAATTGACTAGTGAAATTCCTTTTTATTTTTATACCAGGTTCAACAGTCAAGGGCCATATTCAAAACTTTTAACAGACTTTGTGAGTTATTGATATTTTTATATTTTATTGAATTTTCTTTTATTTATAAATAATTTTGGAATGTATACTTCCAATAAACTTAGATTTTCTCTTCCTTAATCACTAAGAAAATTTGAATTTACAGCTGATACAAAATTTGGGGGACTTGACTGTAACTGTTCAGTTAAAAAAAAAAATTTAAAAGAAAGAAAAAAAAAATGAAGCAAATGACAAACTTACTATTACCTGGATAGTAAATAGAAGTATTACATTTCTGTATAATATTCTTGTACATTACCGAAAAAATAACAGAAATTTTATTCATTGAAATATTCTCTATACAGGCATGAAATCCTGAGTTAAAAGGAAACAGCTAAACTATAATAGGTGATGTCATATTATTCGCATACATGCTTCACATTCCTGAATAAAGTCCACTATTCATATAATCTGCCTTCTGGTCAAGCCGAGAGGTCCAGTGAGCTTCAACCGCTGGACCTACAGAGTAAATTAATATCATTGATCCCAGGGGGCCACCCCCCCATGCAACACCCGCCCCCTTGATTTAAAGGGCCAGGGCTGGGTTTATTGCCCAGTGCCTGAGGCACCCCCCTTGAGGGAGAATGCCGATGGGATCAATGCATTTTTTGCACCATGAGCTTTGGTTCGTGGGTGGTCCCACATTAATAGGGCCTTGTGCCTAACCTGTACATGTGGGGTACGTGGTAAATAACTATATCCTAATGTTTAAGTATATCATTGATTTTTGCCCAAGAATTCATATATACCTCATGTGTAATTCAGCCATTAATTTTTTATGTTAACAGAACAATAAATAATAATAAATAATGGACAAACACAATAGAAAACACATTTCAGCAAACTCATTATTTCTAACCCATGACCATGTGGGTATGTAACAATAGCATTTAACAATAAAATTTAAGGAGTTGCATTAATAATATTTCATATTTCAATTTAGTAATTTATTGAAATCATTTAGTACAGAATAATACAGTAAAGTTTTAGTTTTGTGGGCAATGTTAAACTAAAAATATTTGCTATATCAGAAGTTAACAGTTGTTCCTTTCAGGATATACAAATTTTAACCAGACAAAACTGTGATCAATTTTCCGGTCAATCACCCCCGCCCCCTATTAACCCAACACCCACCATCAGTTTTTTTTTTATGAACAGTTGGTCTTAAAAACTTACACATCAGTTGACCCACTAAAATAATGAATAAATAAATGAAAATATTACAACAAAGTGTGAAAAAAAAAACAGTTAAGAAAATTTATTTCAACAAAAAAAAAAAAATAATATCCTTGATAAACAATAAGATAGACTTTTCACAATTGTAAACTATTTTATTGTTACTAGTACAATCAACTCATAAAAACTATAAAAGGTTAAAAAATATTAAAATAGAAAATTAAGGTCAAAATAAATTGTTTTTTCTCAACTCATAAAAACATAAAAGGTTAAACAGGTGGTAGTCCAAAGTTTTTTTTTTTTTTTTGTTTTTTTTGTTTTTTTTTGTTTTTTTTTTTTTTTTTTTTGTTTTTTTTTTGTTTTTTGTTTTTTTTTTTGGGGGGGTTGTACTAATAACAATGAATTCTTAATGTCATGAATAAATATTGAGGGTTCAACAGTTAAAACTTAGTAACCATGAGGCTGAATATGAACTATAATTTACTGTCATGAGTTAAAAAATGAGATCTCAGGACAGTTGTCACGTGTTTGTCAGCCTCTATAAAAAAAATTTAGCTTTACCTCTTATTCATTTCACTATAAAAAATTACAAGTAACTACATCAACAAATACAAACTGATACTTTTTTCATTCATAAAACTACCAACTAATGATAATCATTTACCTTTTTTTTTATATGTCTAAGAGTATTTACCAAACTTAGTTTGTCACAAATTTACCCAATGAGAATTAAATTCAATACATATATGTTACATAATTAATAGGCATAGTCTATCATTTTTGTAAGGAAGTGTAGTGTAGATTTGAAAATTAATGGCAAACTGGAAAATTACAGTAAGAGTTTGATTGGTAACAGCTGGAGTCATCTCGAGTGAGGCTCTCATTAGTTTAGAGAGTTAATGCGACTAGGCGACTCTGGGGAAAGTAGATTATAGTTTAGTGGAGCTGAGACCAAAGAGCCCTTTTGGGCAGACATAGTTTTTGCCTCTGCTTCTCTGAACACATGTGGTAAAGAATGTATGTGGTAATCAGGGTATTAAAGTCTACATAAAAAGTCACCATGTTTCAGGGTGAAATAACTCAGATGGAAAATGACCGGTTTGATCCAAGAAACCCAGATATGAAGGAGCAAACAGCCAATAGATATTGGAGGAATTTAAGAAGAGGACTTTCAATATATATATATATATATATATATTAGTAATGCTGATAGCTTTTTGATTTAGCACGTCCTGGGATGCACATATATGCTTTGAATGAGTCCCGGGAAAATATATAGGTCCCAACTAAACTTTCTTAATAAATTGTAGGGTTTTTATTTATGATCTGGGGAAACAACTCCTACATTGTAACATATCCTGTGTAATTTGTTTCTAAGAAACTATTGAAATGTATTTACAGTTAGCTTGAAATGATGAAAAGCACTGGGATGCATGGATATCATTTTACTGCATCCTTTTAGATTTTTGTGCATCAGGGATGCTGGACGCATACCTATCAGCATCTCTGATGTATATGTGTGTATATATATATATATATATATATATATATATATATAAAGTCCAAAGAAGGAAATTCAAAGTGTCTGTCACTTCAATCCTTCATTTCTCACCTATTCAGTCAATTGGTAATCTTAGTATAAAAAACAAGTCCAACTGTCAATTTCTCATCAGTCCAATTGGTAATCTTATGACCATTCTGTAAGACAGTTATCTATAAAGCTCAGATTCATTATTGCAACTGACATAGTCTTCTTTTTTATCAAAGTTTTTATCAGCCAAAATTTGAATTTGGACTAAAGAATTGATACACATACAAAAATAATTACTGATAAAAGACATTTACAGAATTTCATATTTTAATACTAATCTTTGGTCTAAAAACTGTTATGTTGTTGTCCTCTTATCCGGAACAGGACCCAAAAGCTGTGAATCGTTGTTTCTTGTACCACAATTAAAAACAATGAATATCACTTTAAATTAAGGAAAGGGAATAGTCCAATTCTTTGCATTAGAGAAATAGTCTATAATAGAAACTTTTTAATACACAATCTTCAAAGAATTATATTTTTCAAATTTATTTTTGATGAAGCTCTAGCAATTATTATTATAATACCAACCAATCTAAGGGTATTGATTGGCTTTTTAGGTGTTATTTGGACTTCTGTAATACTATTCATGCTCTTGTAGCTGAATTTGTATAGCAGTTGGTATGTAGAATAAGGCTTTCACAAGATAGAATTGGATGTGAGTTCAAGATTCACTGGAAGTTTATTCTTTATTCCAGTATGGGCACTTTAATCAAAGTGACAACTAAATTTGCAAGAAAAAGCAATTAGAATTAGGATGATGAAGGATTATACTTGTCAAAATTATGTTTATGTTTCTTTGTTTTAATTGCATATCAACTTTTGTGGGTTAATTAATGCCAAAGCCATCCTTGTAGAAGAATAGTAAGGGTACTATTTAACCTGTAACTGTGAGAATGAAGTTGTTCATACCTTTCCCAAGAGCAGTGATGCTTTTTGATTTAGTGCATCCTGGGATGCATACATTTGCTTTGAAGGAAATTTATGGGTCCCAACTAAAATTTCTTAGTAAATTGTAGCGTTTTTATTTATGATCTGAGGAAATAACCAAAGCCGTCTAACTCCTACCTTGTAACCTATCCTGTGTAATTCCTTTCTAAGAAACTATTGAAATGTATTTACAGTTATCTTGAAATGGTGAAAGAAGAAAAAAGAAAAACACTGGATGCATGGATATGATCTTACTACGTCCTTTTAGATTTGTATACGTCAAGAACGCAGGACGTGTACCTATCAGCATCTCTGCAAAGGTATTAGTCTGAAAGGGAATGTAATAACACAACTACGATGTCACAGTTCAGCACTTAATCCACTACACGACCAGGGACTCTTCCTCAAAATTAAGAATAAAGATTAAAAGAATTAATATCAACAAAATACTGGCATTTGTTTGTAATTGTTCTTAAAAATTGAAGTTCAATAAAAAAAAAGATTTTTTAAATTAAAAAAAAAACATGTAGGTTTAAATGTAGTACTGAACTGAGTTGAAAATTTACCTCGGTCAGTAGAGCACCCATCTCAAAACTACAAGGGTATTAGTGCTATGTGAAATGCAAACAACCTTGTCCAAGATTTGAACTCAGGTCACAGAGTACATTTCCTAAGACACCATTACACCACACGCTTCCATTGTGTAGGCTTTATACAGTCAAATCCTTGAGAGTAAAATAATCAAGTCTTTTTTTCTTTGTTGAGTAAGAGAGAAATCAGGCTTTAATTTTATACAGGAGAAGCATCAATCAATACTAAACCTTTGCTTTCTAGGTGAATGCATTAAAAGAGTGAGAGGGGGGAGAGAGAGAGAAGTAATTATTAACTCCAACTCAAAGTGACTTCATTGTTTTTGTTTGTGACAAATTCAGTCAGAGAAACATTTGTTGTATAATAATAGACAAGAGTAACAGCTAGACTATTGTTCATCAGCTGGTGTAGCTCCATTGGGAGATTAAAGGTCTCCGCTTGATTATACGCTTCCAGCATTAATATTGGATTCCATTTTTTTTTTTTTATTAACAGGATCCATTTTTATGGATTGGTATAGTATCAAAATGAATAACAAAAAAATCTCAATGGTTCAATTTTGAGTTTTGGCATTGACATCAAAAATTATTTTATATGAAGAATATTTTTAGCAAAGTATCAAGTTTGAAACACTTTTTTGGTATTTATCCAGAATAGACTGCCAATGACAATGTCCATTGTTTCTGCAGTAATGTACTATATATATATATATATATATATATATATATACATATATACACACACACACACACACACACACACACACACACATATATATATATAATACTTATATATACCATCCAGATAAGAGTAAGTTTCAATCATCTGTTTCATTTTTTTTTTACTGAACAGTTAAGTTCCAAAACTACATCTTCAACTAGTTAAAATTCAGCCATTAGCCATATTTATTTAGTCTTTCCCTCCTTCAACCACTAAAACACCAAGTTATGGCTGATTTAATTATAAATAAAATAATTTAATAATAATCATTTGTTTGCATGCAGTTATATGATTTCAAGTAACTAATAATAATAATCCTTACTAAATAATTATAGTTTCAAGTAATTATACTTAATGTAAATATTTTACAGTTATATGATATCAAGTATTCTTAATCTTATGTAATACTCATAATTTACAAACAGATCTATTTGACCCATAGATGAGACCCTAACAGATATTACCACTCTGAGTCAGAGTGGATCTAAGTGTAATGGCAATGAAGGGATACTCCACACTCCTCAGATCTCCAGAAATGGAGCCTCACCATCAGATACAGTTTAGTATCACACCAAAGACAGCCCTTTGGGGGTACTCCTCAACAGGGTATACAGTGTATTTTGAGCTCTGTCAATGGGGCATATACTGAGTGGGGGGAGTACTGTTAAAACCAGTGGGTAACAATAAAAAAAAGCATAAATCTTGCTTATCATCATCAGGTTGCACTGACAGCATGGATACCTATGAGTCTCTCTCACTAACTGACCCTATCAGTCATTGTCCCTAGCAGGTCTTCCACACGGCATCCAGACTCCATGCAGAGCTGATTTGATGTAGATCTTTATACCAGGTTGAAATGAAATTAGTGTTACAATTCTCTTAGAATAAGTAAAAAGTTTGACATCTATATTTATAAAAGGAAGTTTGGTATGTACATGTCGACTTATAACTCCGTAAAGAGACATAACTCAGATTTGAAATCTCGCATATGGATTAATATGCTTATAACTAAGAAACACACAAAATTTGGTTTTGATTTTTACTAATTAAGTGATATAATTCAATAATTAAAAAGAATTAAAAAATACTGTATACAGACACTTTTACCCCTAATCCACTCCTGTCGACACAAGTAGAGTTTTTAACTTTCAAGACGGTCCCTTACTGTGTGAAAAAATTACGAATCTTTTATTTCTAAAAATCAAAAACTATGGTTAACAGACCCTTCAACAGCAAGCCCTGTCAGCACCTTTGAACTGACGTCAAGACAGCTGACCCTGACTCTTACTGTGGAAAAAAAAATCAAAAACAGAAGAATTCTAAAATAAACAAAACTACTGTTAACAGAATCTTCCACCCCAACCTTCATCAGTACAGGTTTTGAACTTGCCATTAAAACAGACCCACCCAACAACCCCTTACTGTATAAAAAAGAAAGATGATTTTTTTTTTTCTAAAATGTTAATCTAAGCATATGATTTTGGAAAATGATTTTATTTTACTAATATGTATTTTTTTTAGGTATAACAATTCAAGTGCCAATTTTCACTTTAAAAACGAATTAAAATTAATTAAATCGATTATTTAAGGTCAAATTTTTGTTTTAGTTAAAAAAAATTTTTTAAATGCAATTTAATTTTTGATACATCCTAAACATTACATTCTGCCAAAAATTTGACGAAAACGCGCGCTTTGTGTGAAGTAAATTTCATACTAAATAAACATGTTAAGATTATAAAACACTTATAACAGTTTCTTAGAAATCAATAACAAAAAAAAATTAAATACACTATGTACAGAAAATTACTAAACAGCAGAGGTGCTCTCGGTATATTCTACAGCCTCAGCCAATAGAGTTAAATAAATAAGGACATGTTTAATAGTTCTGTTTAATTGTTATTTTTTAGGGGTAAAAAAGAAAATAAATTAAATTAATATTTCTTTAACGCAACAAGCAATTAATAAATTTGAGTTTTTGTCATATGTACAAAACAGATTTTAGAAAAATAGATTTATGTTCAAAAATGCTCAAAAGTTAAGGACTACATTTTTAAAATAATATTTTCAATGTAAAAAAAAAAAAATTTCAAAAATAAACATTGCAATATACAAATTCTCGATTTTTTTTTTTAATTCTATAAATTATTTTCCTCTTATTTTCTCTCTTATCCACTCACTCACTGGTGTTCTTAAAATTATTTTAGTCCGGTCAGGGACCAGGTACTTTTACTAGCATATTTCTAAAACATATGCTCCCAAAAGTACATTCAACCATACCTACTTGGTAAACTTACAAATGCTAAGAATCTAATTAATTAAATATTAATTACACATGATTGATAAAATATGTTGTGCACATTTCTAAACTTAAGATTTAAAACTATTCATATAAAGTAGAAAAGGATTGTAAGAAAGTGAAACAGTTCAGATTTCAGTAAGGTCAACCCCCTACTTTCCATCTTTAATATAGAGACACTTCATCAACACATTACACTTTAATGTCTTTTAAATATTATTACACAAATACACGTATACATACAACATAGATCTGCTACAAACAAGAACAGAAAACATTTTGTTCTCGATATCAGATCAGTGAGATTTTTTTAAACAAAAAATAAAAAAAGAGAAACTGATTTGAATCAAACGGTAATTAAATTATTTATATGCTTTAAAACTGTCAGCTATAAAGGATGAATCATAAATGAGACTGAAAAAGTTTTGTTTTTTTTAAAGATGGATGAAGTGTGAAAAAGGAAATAGTTTTACATAAACTACACCTAAACATATTAGTAGAGGATAAAAAAAACTTGAAATTAGCTAATGTCAATATAAAAATATAAATATTAAGCAAATAAAATATAATAGATTAAAATGTTTATTGTGCTGATTTTCACTTGAAAGTAATAAGACTCAAACCAGGAAAACAAATGTTTAAAATGAAATCTATAAACCAATCAAATTTGAAGATTGTGATCCTTCAAGGAAGTTAGAAATTCATACCACAGTGAATTTACATATGAATGTGTTCATTCAAATATAAATGAACAGAAATTGTTACAATTTTTTATATGAATAAAACAACTTCCTATATGTTGAAAAGAAAGGACAATACAACTACCAGAGTGTGTGTGTGTGTGTGTGTGTGTGTGGTGTATGCACACATAAAATAAATTTAGATTTTTTTAAAAATCCAAATAGTAATTTACAAGTTATTTTATATCTAACACTGATATTCACTAAATACACAAACCAAGGTCAGTTTGGAGGGTACTCTTCACGGAGAACCGTCCTGGCCTCCTGCCTCAAAAACCGCTAGCCAGTGGCTGCTGAAAAAAAAACACCAGCTATGATTGAAGTCCATAGCCGAAGTGGTGTCACTTGAAAAAAAAAAAAAAAAAAAAAAAGGGTTAGGGTTAGTCTAATGGGAAAATAAATAAATAATTTGGGCTCTGTTTTTTCTGGGTCACCCTGTATACTGGCTAGTGGTTTTTGAAGCAGGAGGCTGGGACGGCTCTCCGAGAAGAGTACCGTTTGGACATTGAGATTAAATAACAGATACTAAGAGATTCAAATTAGTAGACCAGTTCACATATCTTGGTAGCAATATCTCATCTACTGAAAGCGATGGTCAACATACACATATAAGTAAAGTATAGACTGCTAATGATAGGTTAACGACCATATGGAAATCTGATCACTCTGATAAAATAAAACGGGAATTCTTCTAAGGTGTAACCATGTCAGGACTATTGGATGGTTGCACCACTTGGACTTTAATGAAATGCCTGGAGAAAAACAGTTTGATGAGAACTACTCAAGTACGCTGCATGCTGCTTTGAGCAAATGACCACTTACCTCCTATCACACAAACCACCCAAATAAGATGAACAAGACATGCTGACAATACCAAGGAAGTAAGGATAAACTAATAAGCAACATTCTCCTATGGACACCTACACATCAATATACTGGTGTTGTCCAACCATCAAAAATTTACAAAAGCCATGTACAGACATTTGATGCTGTGCTGAAGACTTCCCAGGAGCAATAGATGATAGGGATGAGTAGCAAGAGAGAGTCAAGAGAATCACTGTTATCAGCACAACATGATGATATATATATATATATATATAATATATATATAGGATGGTTGGAGTAAAATCCGACAGTATGGGGTAGGTAAAAGGATAGTGAACAAAAAATAATAACCCAAAACAAATCTAAGAGTTGAAATATTTCGTCCTATTCATAAGGACATCTTCAGTCAATGATTTTTATTCAAAGCAAAAATTACGTACATGTACGTAATTTTCTTTGAATAAAAATCATTTGACTGAAGATGTCCTTATGAATAGGACGAAATATTTCAACTCTTAGATTTGTTTTGGGTTATTATTTTTTGTTCACTATCCTTTTACCTACCATAATATATATATATATATATAATATATATATTCACACACACACACTTAATATGCAATGAACCTGAACAAAGAATATATAAGTAAATGTAATTTAGGTGAGAACATTGCAGCTTCTATATTTTAATACTTTCTGTGTTCAAATCTACAAAAAGAGTAAAAAAGTTCCATAATATTTATGTTTATTGGATGATAAAAATGTATGTAAGGAAACTATTGTTTATACTGTGCGAGTGGGTTAAATATTGTTTATACTGCGCGAGTGGGTTGTGTATTGCTAGAGAAGTAAGTACAAACCCATAAGTGACATTCTTCTATGGACTCCTACACATAGATGCACCAGTGTTGGCTGAACAGCAAAAACTTACATTCATCAGCTCTGTGCAGATACTGGATACCATCTAGAGGACTTGCCAAAAGGGAAGGATGGTTAGAAGGGTCAAAGGAATCCACGCTATCAGCATGCAATCATGATGATATTTACTGTTTTAATTATTTACCTAGCTTCATGTATTACTCTAAGGTAAGAAGGGATGGTAGACTATCTAATTGAATTTTCTGACATTCACATGCAACTATGCTTTTACTGAATAGATCAGCAGTTGAATATAACAAAAATTGATTCTTAGCACACCAGCTCTCCCTATGACAACTTTACCACAACACCTGTCCCAGCCAACTGCTTTCCACTATGCTCTCTCTTGCTTTCATTAAAATATTAAAACATTATTGGAATTGTAACTAATAATTGATTCATGTTTTGTTTTTGTTTTCAATTCATATAATTTAACAATACTTAAACAGTTTATTTAAGGGGCCAGTTTAGTTTAGTTGTTAGAACATCTGCCTAGGAATCGCAAGGTTCAGGGTTTGATACCAGTCCTCAACAACTCAGTGCACAAGTAGCACAGCTTGAGTAATCTGATCTGTGCAGTAAAGCATTTGATGGTAAGTGTGGTGCTCCACCTCAGCAAAAACAATCTCCCTGGTCTAAAACTAGCATAAAGGGGATAGACTCACTCACTGTTCAGCTGATACCAACAATAGGCCACTTAGCAAACTACTATACTTAAACAGCAAATATTAAATTTCTATGACCAAATTTAAAATGAATGCAATTAAAGATGAATACAATGACAGTCTATGAAAAATATTGCCATAAAGACAAACTATATCAAAGCGAAAATTGATAAGACCCAACAAAATAGTAAATGTAGACTATGCAGTGACAGAGATGAGATTGTAAACCATGTACTATGCAAATGTAGCAAACTAGCACAACGGGAGTACAAAACTAGGCACGACTGGGTTGGGAAGGTGATCCACTGGGAATTATGCAAAAACATAATTTTGTCCATACAACAAAATGGTATATGCATAAACCAGAATCTGTTCTTGATGTGTGTTGTTATGCAGTGATGCTGATAACATTTTAATTTAGTGCATCCTGGGATGCACAGATTTTATTTGGATGAGTACCCGGGAAATTTGATGAGTCCCAACTAAAGTTTCTTAATAAATTGTAGCGTTTTTATCTATGAACAACTAAAGCTGTCTAAGCCCTACCTTGTAACCCATACAGTGTAATTTGTTGCCAATAAAATATTGAAATGTATTTACAGTTAACTGGAAATTTAGGGGGAAGGAAAAAAAAACACTGGGATGCATGGATATGATTTTTCTGCATCCTTTTAGATTTTTTATGCGTCAGTGACACAGGTCATGTATCTATCAGCACCTCTGCTTATCAACAAATCATCTCTTGTTTAAATTCAAAAAATTATTTTCATATTTTTACATTTTACTAAGGAGTTCATTTTGGTACGTGCTAGTTTTGCATCATTGGTAGTATCATGGTAATTGGTGCACACAGATGAATATAGTCTAATTCAGGAACTTATGTTTCACAAATTCAAACTGGGCCATAATACTGCTGAAGTAACCAAAAACATTTGTTGTGTCAAAGGCAAAAGTGCAGTTGATCACATTACAGTAACCAGATGGTTCAAAAAATGTTACACGGTTTGCAAGAATCACAACAATCAGTCAAGGTCTGAAAGACCTAAAACTGTGGATTCTGAGATTGTGCTCCGAGCCATAGAGGCAAAACTGCTGAGTTGCACTCAGAGAGTATCAGGTGAGCTCAGTATCTCATATATCCACAATTTTTTTTTTTTTTTTTTTTTTTTATAAAGAATCTAAAAGAGAGACAATTATATGAATCTCTTTTCTCATATTTATAAAAAGATGCGCACACACACACACACCAGATCCTGGATATTCGCTTGGACTCAAGTTCAGTGTGGTCCGTCACCTTCGCAACCTCAGTGGCAAAAGCATCAGGACAGGGCTGTCAAATTGTGCCTCATGTTACCAAAATATTGCAAAACTTTTGACTCACGCTAATACTAGCTTAAAATCCTACCCATAGGGTGTAGGTTTAGCTAGTCTTCATAAAAGGAGATTATGGCATTTATTTAATGAAAAGATTCAATCAATAATTTCATAATCTGACAATTATTAACTGAAATCTTCCAGTTTATAATGATTTCAAGTATTAATATTCACCACCGAATTAAATGAATTAACAAAAAAGGAAATTATACTGAAAACTGAATGTTTGTATCATCATTGGACAGAAAACGTACTGATGCATTGATATTGTGTCTGTATAATATTTCTGTTGTGTCTTTATTGTAAATTAATTATCAACTTTTTATTAAAAGTTAAGTCTAAATAAAATTATGCTTGGATTGATATATCTATATATATATAAAGGACAGTTGTGTGTATGCATGTATGTCCAGAGGGAACTACAAAAATGAAACAATTAACGACAAAGTAAATATATATACACATTCACTATCACAAGATCTTACTTTTTGAGCCAAAATAATGAAGATTTGATTTATATTCATGAAGATACCGTATTTGACGGCATATAGGACGCACTTTTTTTCAAAAATTTTGGCTCAGAAAATTGCCCTGCGTCTTATACATCATAGGTGAAGTTTGAGACCTCCTGTAGGCCTAGGCTAATCTTCTCTATAATGCTCACTAACCCAGCTTACGCTCAGTACTTTTACCTACCCTAAACTGCCAAATTGCTTTATACAGCTATATTTCTACTTGTGTAATACACAGCTAGGCTGTTTTCAACAATATATGCTTAAATACACTAAAAACTTTTTTTCCTGAATCGGACCTGCTGAAATGGGGGTGCGTCAAATACGGTACTTAAAAAATAAAATTTAAATAGTAACAGCATGGAATTTTTTTTCAGTTAATATTTTAAATAGGAGAAATTAATTTTTCTTTTTAGGGTGTCTGTGCACTTTTTTTTTTCAGACATACCACCAGGCCGGATAAACGCAAGGTCTTTTTAATGTAGGGATTTTAATAGGGCATCCTGTGAGGATCCAACTCGCAATTCAGTAATAATGGATCTGCAGGACAAACGTTTTTGGCCTCAACCCTCTACCAGAACGATGCTGGGTAGCAAATTCTAGTTTATATAGGGCGATTACAAGAGAAATAGATAGTTTCAAAGATTTATTTTAAAAACCTATTTAAGATACTGACCTTCACAATACAGAGAATCACTTGAAGGTGCTCCAGTGTCAGTCGGTCTGCTTAAAAACTATAGCTGTTGAGAAGGCATTTTTTAGGAAACCACCAACTAGATAATTTATCTACAATTGGTATTAATAGTTTAAAACAGCCAGATGTTTGTATAAAAGGTAAAAGTTCTCAGAGACTATCCGTATTCAAAAAAACAGTTGGAGCATGTTCGTGCTTGTTACCTACACAGTCCAGAGAAACCCCAAAACAGGACAAAAATATGCAGTGCAATTTGTAGTTGTACAAGAGGACTTCCACCCCCTACTTGGTGCGTCGGCAATCCAGAAGATGGACCTAATAACAGTCAATAATGACAATTTCAAGATAGTTGCCAAAGTAGCGCAACTGGAAAAGCTCAGCAACCAGCGTCCAGCCAACATCCTAGAGGAGTTCAAGGATGTATTTAAGAATGACTTGGGACAACTACCAGGGGAGGTACACTTGGAGGTTGATCTTAACATACGACCCCATGTAGCAACGGCGCGTAGAATTCCTGTAGCTCTCAAAGGAAAACTGAAAGCTGAACTAAGGAGACTAGTGGAAAAGAAGGTAATCGAGCCAGTAAGTGAGCCAACACCATGGGTGAGTGCACTAGCACTGGTGGTCAAGAAAAAATGGAATTTGCAGGTATGTATTGACCCAAGACCACTAAATAAAGCTCTGAAACGGGAACATTTTCACCTACCTGTACTGGAAGATCTGCTCCCAGAGCTGGCTGATAGCAAAGTATTCTCGACCCTAGATCTACGCGATGGATTTTGGCATCTAAAAATGGATGAAACAAGCAGTCGGCTAACAACATTTGCCACACCATTTGGCCAGTTTTATGGAAGGTATTACCATTTGGAATTGCTTCAGCCCCAGAAATATTTCAGAAGGTTCATTATAACAATGTTTCTGACTTGGCAGGAGTGGTCAACAAAGCAGATGATCTTTTGGTGGTGAGCAAAGGCAAAACCATGGAGGAAGCTATGGGGGATCATGACAAAAATCTTAGAAACCTGTTACAAAGATGTCGTGAGCGTGGGATACGGCTGAATGCTGAAAAAATGGATTTAAGACGAACTTCTCTATCATTCATGGGCCATGTGGTGACCAGTGAGGGTTTGCACCCTGATCCGGAGAAGATCAAGGCCATAAAAGGGATGCCATCGCCAACGGATGTGAAGGGAGTACAACGCTTGGGTGGGTTTGTGAACTATTTGGCAAAATTCCTACCACACCCAAATGCATAATTGGATCATTCTTGATTTCTATAAATACCAACTGTCTTGGACACTGCTTCAGTTGTGCTTAGCTAGTTGCTGTTGTTCAAGCCAACAGTGGACTAAAACTGACTTCAATAACCTCATACCACTCAAAGAACCCAGAATAAACTTCAGGAACTTCTTGAGGGAATGAAACTGTTGCCACACCCAGCATATAATTCAAACCTAGCTCCCTTGGATTATCACTTGTTCTGATTCATAGTTCACTTCCTATGCTTGCAATGCTTCAACTACCAAAAGGAGGTGGAAGCTTCAGTGAAGAAGTTCCTTGCCTCAAAAGAATTGCTATCAGCATGGGATAAAAGAACTGACAAGAAAGGTGGTTTCAGATGGTGCAACACGATGGCCTCTACTTTAAATGCTAGGCTGCCTAAGTTGTAACTTGAAAAATAAAGCAAATAAGTTAACAAAATATTGCAAAACTTTTGATTCACCCTAGTATTGCTCTACAAAACAGTGTATTGTGTCAATATCTAAGATTTTTTTAAAACTATTTCTTTTGTAGATATCTTATATTTAACTATATCAAGCAAGGCTTGTTCCCATCTATGGGTTAAATAGTACCACTACTGTTCTTCTACAAGAATGGCTTTGGCATTAAATAACCCACAATGATTGGTATGCCATTAAACAAATAAACCAAACCAAGGCTTGTTAAATTTGAGTTATTTGTTGTTTAAGTAGATAGATATTTTTTCATTAACAAGTTATTTTTATGTATTGCCATTCACTATAATAGTATAAAGGGGGCCGGGTTAGCTCAGTCGGTAGAGTGTTCGGCTAGAAACCACAAGGTTCCTAGTTCGATACCCACCCTCGCCAACTCAGCGTATGAGTAGCACAGGGATCTGTGCGGTAAAGTAAGGAGCTGATGGTAGGTGTGGCACTCCACCTCAGACACTAAAATAATCTCCTTGGTCTAGCGCGAGTGAAAAGGGGATAGACTCCCTCGCTGCATGGCTGATACCGACATTAGGCCGCCCCGACGACTTTTTTTACTTATAATAGTATAAACTAGTACAGTATACATACACTGGAGGCACGTGGTGTAATGGCTAGTGTCATAGAAAATGGACCCGTTCACATTCACGTTCGACCAAAGTTCAAATCCTAGACGAAGATGTCTACATTTCACATAGCGCTAATCATCATCATCATCATCATGTCGTGCAATTAGCACGGATATCCATTACAACCTCTCGCCAACTTTCTCTATCATTCATTGTCCCAGGGAAGTCCTCTGCGCAGAATCCAGTATCCGCACAGAGCTGGTCAATGTAGGTCCTTGCTGGGCGGCCCACATTAGCATGTCCATGTGCTGGCTTCCACAGGAGAAAGTCGCTTATGAGTTTGTCCTTGCTGCTCCAGCATGTCTTGTCCATCTCACTCGGATGGTTTGTGAGATAGGGGGCTGGTGCTTCCTTATAGGGTGCTGTTTCAGCTCCCATCTAGCTTATCTCCACACTTAATGGTAAGCCTCTAAAGCCAGTAGAACAATTCACATACCAAGGTAGTAATATCTCATCCACAGAAAGCGATGTTAATGCACAAATAGGGAAGGCATGGCGGCTATAAACAGATTATCGGTCATATGGAAATCTGATCTCACTGACTAGTTAAAATGACAATTCTTCCAAGCTGTGGTTGTATCAGTGCTACTGTATCGCTACACCACTTGGACCCTAATGAGGCACCTTGAGAATAAGTTAGATGGGAGCTGCACAAGAATGCTGCGTGTGGTCTTGAACAAGTCGTGGAAGTAGCACCCCTCAAGGAAGCAGCTGTACGGCCACCTGCCCCCTATTCACAAACCATCTGAGTGAGACGGACAAGGTATGCTGGACACTGCTGGAGGAGCAAGAACGAACTCATAAGCGACAGTCTCCTGTGGAAGCCAGCTGCACCACTTGGACCCTAATGAATAGCGCTAATACCCTTGGGAAAATTATACATCCTCCTACTTTCCCTCCAGCTATGGGTAAATATTCGTGGAAGTCGTGGAAGTAGCACCCCTCAAGGAAGCAGCTGTACGGCCACCTGCCCCCTATCTCACAAACCATCTGAGTGAGATGGACAAGGCATGCTGGACACTGCTGGAGGAGCAAGAACGAACTCATAAGTGACAGTCTCCTGTGGAAGCCAGCTGCACCACTTGGACCCTAATGAATAGTGCTAATACCTTGGGAAAATTATGCATCCTCCTACTTTCCCTCCAGCTATGGGTAAATATTAGGGCAGATTGTGCTCTTTAACCAGGTTAGGCAACCAGTCTAGGCGAAGGAAAACTCTGAAATTTAAACCTGTTAAACTCCACCTAAAAATTGATCTTGTGTCACATCCTGCTTGTGCGGAGGGGTTGGTAAATATGTACATACACTTAGCAAAGTCATCTCAACCAATTGGCAAATGTTAACTAATAATTTAATAACATCATCAAAGTTGTGCTGGCAATACAGATTCTCTTGACTCTCTCTTGCCGTCCATCCCTATCAGCCATTGCACTTGGTTAATCCTCTAGACAGCATCCAGTGTCCTCACAGATGATGAATGTAAGTTTATTGCTGGTCAGCCAACACTGGTGTGTACATGTGTAGAAGATTACAGAAAACATTATTTATGAGTTTGTCCTTACTTCTCCAGTAGTGCCCAGTTTGTCTTACTTGGATGGTTCGTGAGATAGGAGGTAGTCATTGTACATCTGATGTTTTGTAGGGTGTTGTAGTAAGTGAAAAAATAAAGTCCCTTCGCCATACTGCTTCCAGGATTTGTTCAAAACAGCATGCAGCATCCTTGAGTAGTTCCCATTTAACTTTTTCTTCAGGCGTTTTATAAAAGTCCAAGTGACATAGTAACAGCTTGGAAGAATTACCGTTTTATTTTATCAGAGAAATCAGATTTCCACAAATATGTAAACTTTATCAGAAACCGACCCACCCTTGAAATTACTGTGTATATATTTTTGGGACAAATTGCTGAATCAGATCAAAAAACTACAATAGTGTAAAAAAATAAAAAATTGAATTGGAAGATTTCAGAAATAATGTTAAGTAAAAGAAATTAAGAAGGTATTTATAGAAACTATCAGATAACTTAAACAGAATCTAATCTCTCTATATATATATTATATTATATCAATACTGTATATTTTCTGTGCAAATATTTTTTAAAGTTGATATGAGAAGATAGTAAAAGGGAGAGATGCCCAAGGAGACATAACAAATAAATAATTGGATCGTGTTAAAAACAAAACGAGTTATCTCCCTTGTATTTATATTAAAACACTAATTATGCGGTTTTATTTTGAATAAGATATGAATCTAAATAATTTGGATGTATGTTTTCAGAATATATTTTTAAATTACTTTTGATACTATTCAGTTTCCTGGATGCCACGAGTTGAGCATTTAGAAAACAGAATATTCGCCATTAGTTGATTGTTGTTTTATTTAATGTTTTAGTTTTTTTTTTTATCTGTTTGAATTGATCCTTTATTAATGATCTCTTTCTGTTTTGTCATCATCCAAACATGGGATGCAGCCATTTATTTTCTTCAGCATAAAGGGGGTGCCTCCTACACTAATAATTTGCAGCAGTAGAAGCACTAGGATCCCTTCGTGTAAAAAGTAACTTGTGGAGCTGCGGGTCCTGTGTTTGAACTCTGGGGGGCGGGGGTGAGTCAATTTATTTCAGTTTTTCCAACCTTACGAAAAACGAAATAATAGGTTTCCCTTATAATTTAAATCAAATTACTTTACAATAAATCCGATTTTATTGGATTCCTTTAAACTACATAATCCTCCCATATTCCGATTATCAGCGATTTAAATTTTCCAAACAACATTAACACAAACAATCTAATAGAAACCGAATTTTTTTTTAAATTTAAAAATTCAATGAATTTTATAAGCATAATGATGCGGTTTACTTGGTCTGGCAAAGGCTACAAAGTTGGCATCCAGTGTGGATCGAACTTAATGGCTTGTGTGAGATACGATCTTGCTTTAACCACGAGATGCATTCACTATTTAAAGATTAGTGTGGTATAAGGCCATAATTGTGAAGTACCCAATTGTGAATCGAAGTAAAAGTCTGTGAGACCAATTTGCGATCCATTTCTCCATAAAGAATGAAAATTCAAGGAATTTTCCTTGTGGTAACTAATAGGAAATTAAAAATATGACAGTGACGATTAGACTAGCAGGTGGAAGAGATAATCTGAGAGTAAAATTCAATTTAAAAAAATTATTTACTAAAAACAAAAATTGTTAATGTCTTCAAATGTGAGAATTCGTATTTAATTCCGGTTTTTACACGAACACACTTAAACAGATCTACTAATTGTGTCTCTGTGTATTTACGTTTTTTGTTTTTTTCCTTTCTTTCTTTTTAGTCTAAAAATAAAGATGAGCATGTGACTCCCCTGATGATTGAAGAGGAACAACAATGATGATCCATAAATCATTTATGGATGTTGAGAAAAAGAAGAATGGATTCATCTTTTTTTTTCTTTTTTTCTTTCTTTTTTGGCATCAAAACACAAATTACTAGACTTTAGCATTAACAGAATTACTCTGTATATATTAATATATTGGACTAAGAATTAAATGAAATAGCAGTACTAGACGATGAGTGGGGGTGGAAGTCTTGAAAAGAAAAAAAAAGATAACGTTTACATCTCAAAAATGCTATTGCTCTTAGTCTTAAAAATAACCTAACACCTGTTCAAATCACGTGCAATAAAATAATGATTTTAATTAACGGATACAATATCTTTATGTCATTTTTTTAAGTTTTCATTCTGTTTTATTGTTGTTGTTTTTAATTAATTTAAAATGAGTTTTGAAAAATAAATGGCCATGATTAATCAACAAATATAGCACCTTTCCTCTCTCTTTTTAATTTGAATTAAAACAAATTAAGGTTTACACAAGCTAAGCTTAGTAAAAATAACTAAAACAATGGTGTCAATATTATCAGTTTTTAACAGTTAACGAAAATGATTGTGCAAATTTGCAATAAATAAACCATATGAAGCTTAATGTTTATCAGATATATCACAACCAAATGGGGGTTGTTTTGGATATAAAACAAATTATAAAAATATTCTAAATAATATTTTTGTTAAAAAACAGATGTGTGTTGTTGGGACTTTGGAACAACTACAATTTAGATAGGAAGAAATAATGAAAACGCGATCATTCATTTCTATCCAATCATTTAAAACAAAACAAATAATAAAAGGCAATGGTAAAGAATTTTTTTTTTAATATTTAAATTAATCTAATCCATTGTATAAACTATTTTCTTAAATCTAAGCTGTTAAATTAATTCTCAAACAATTCAAAACATTTTAACTACCAAATGTTGAACCATAAAATGATATGTCACATTTTACGGTTTATATTTTTTATTGTGGATTTAAATTAAATCTTGAATTCGGAGGAAGAGGAATTTTTAGAAGCAGATATGAATTCGTATCTCATAACATTGGAATTTGCAATGTGTTGCAACTTACAATTTTTATTTTCTTCTTCCGTAAAAGTACGACACATGCACGCAAAACATATTTTGTTTTGACAATAAGAAGCGATCATGTTTAGGTAAATAATGCATCAATTTTTCTTTACAAAAATCTTTACGGATTTCCACCAATTGAAAAATAAAATAGAATAGAATAAAAACAAGGGAAAAAAAAGAGGATTTTCTTTCGTCATTTTAAGAAGACATTGTCTTTCTTTTTTTTTAATGAAGCATTGTTACTACTATTACACTTCACTTCATCATACAAGGATCGTAGAATCAAAACATTAAGAGATGGAAAAAAAAGTTATTGGCTGTATTTTTCATTAGTTAGTGTACCTACCCGAAGTCCTTTCTCTTTCTCATTCTTCAATTCGAGCTCAAAAGCTCGGAAAGAAGCAGTGAGTCCTCTCTGTAATAAATATTCCTTCACCAATTCGTCGACATGAGCTGCTGCGGCCGCCATAGCAGCGACTGCACTGCCCTCTAGCGGCGTACATTGACACTTTATTTTGTTTCTTTTTTTTTTTTCCTGGAATTTCTCTAAATTATTCTACCCACACATTTATATTCCTTTTTAATTGCTCCAGTATATTAACTTATCTGTCTGTAACAATGTATATTGTCTATTAATATTAATAAATTGTAAAACATTTTGTGGTAACAAAAAATAACAAATTACATATTTTTCTAATATTAATTTTGGCTTGCATTTTAAGATTTTTAGAGGAGTTGATAATACTTTTAAGAAAAACAAATCTTTTGGGAATTGTTGCTGTCAATATATATATATATATATATATATATATATATATATAACACGCACACACATGCATATATATATATATATATATATATATATATACACACACACACACATACATATATATATACACACGCATATATATATATATATATATACGCACACACATACATATATATATACACACACACATGCATATATATATATGAGAAGTAAATGCACAAGCGATGTGTTTTGATATGGCTTTTTTAGCCGACAATTTTTGGGAGAATATGTGCTTAATTGAAGTCGTACCTAATTTTGAAAGTTAATTAATTAATAATCAATTAATTAGGCGGGCATACCTATTCAAATGTAAGGCTAAACAAATCGAGAAAAATCAATCTCTGTATGTACATTTCGGCCTATTAGGCCTCATCAGCAGAGCTATAAATAGGAAGACCGCCTTGTGCGCGATTCGAACACTCACTGTCAAGACAGAGGAGGACCGTAACCCCTACACCAACCGGACTCTCTTAGATTTTTCGTTTTCATACACACACACATACATATATATACACACACACATGCACATATATATAATATATATATATATATATATATATATATATATATATATATATATATATATATATAACATTCCTAATAACAGCAATATTAGAGAAGTGATCAAATATTGTTATAAAAGAGTAGAACATGTATTTTATTTTTAATTTTTAGAAAGATTAAAAAAGGTGAATGGTTGCTTTTCTATTCAAGAATCAATGAAAAAAATCCCATTTTAGAATCAGTATGTAAGCAAAACCAGGATACTTTGAATTTTTAACACCAATCCAACCTGAATTATTCCAATTAAATACTTTTTAAAGTCCAAATTAAATAAATTTTAACCCATTTTTTTATTTTTTTACTTCATAATGATTTTTGATATTTTTTAACACAAAATATTTATTATTTATTTATAATCTATTTTTATAATTTATTCATAGTCCAAATATTGCTGCTACCATTTGTGTTTGCCTAAGTATAGTTCAGTCTGCGATAAGATCCTAAATGAAGGGTACTCAGCGTGAATCAAAGCAATAGTCTGTAAGACAAGTTTTTAAACATTACTACATAGTGTATGTACAATGTATTTCCAAATATCTACACTGTCTGGTTGGTTGGTTGGTTGGTGTTTAATGGCCTATTAACCTTTGTGGGTTATTTAATGCCAAATATTGTTTATATATATATATATATATAATCCAAAAGTCCAGATGAGTCGGGAGATTTAGACTATTTGTCTATGCTCCCTGAAATAGACTATAATGCTAAATCTCTAAGTCTTTTGTTATTTCTTTACTCATATATATATATATATATATATATATATATATATATATATATATATATAGTTGCTGTGTCTAGCTACACTGATGAGACGTGAAACATCAAAACACTGTGTCTGTGGATGATATATATATATATATATATAATATATATATATATATGATTGTTTAACTTCATGTGTATTAAGACTACTCAGCCACCATAATCCTGTCCTCAAGCATTACAGGTCACCACCCACAGCTAACATGTGGACCCATTTGGGGGTTCTTACTCCTCTGCAGAGATGCCAACAATTTTAAAAGATCCTGGTCAACCAATACAAACCAAGTAATAATTTTCAACCAATGAAAATAAGATAAATAAAGACTCAAAAAAAAAATTGTTTTTTGAGTTTTTAAAAAACACAATGAATTCTTAATTTCATTTTGTCCTGGTTAAAAGCACAGTAAGGGTAACCTGAAGCCAAACTTTTAAAACTTTATTTTCCTGATACAAGTATCAATGGGGAACAAGAAAGGTTCTGGTAAACAAGCCAAAACCTGGCACATTTACAAAAACTTTTCCTGTTCCCCAATAATACTTTTATCAGAAGAATAAGTTCTAAAAATGTTTGGCCTTAGTTTAACCTTACCACACTTAACATAGACTAATTAGTCTGTCAGAATTTAGACATGAACATTACTATTATAAGTATAGTAGGTATTAGTTCATAACCTATAATATGTCCTTATAATACATTAGTGCATCCATGGATACACTTACATGGAACATTCGGTAAGGAAAGACAAACATTTAACTCACATGAACAATGCACATAGTTGTCATGTCAAGCCATAGCACCTATATGATTGTCCCGACCTTATTCTTCAAATTGAAGATCGAATAGACAGTCCATGGAGTGGAAAAACACTGACTCTCTGGTAAAGGAAAGGTTTGGAGTGTACAGGTTTAAGTATGTTCCAAGAATGAGGAATAAGTAGTGCTGAAAAGGAAAGACAAACATGTGTATCAGGTTTAAGGATTTATTCTGTACTGGTAGTATGTGGTAACAGCAGGAGTGGCTAAGAAAGGGCACAATGAAGCAGCAGCAGTGACTAAGTTGGGATGTGATATAGTAGTAGCAGTAGTGTACTTGTTTTGATGTATATAACACAGGTCAGTAAAGAAGGTCATGCTGTCAGTCTTCTGGAATATGAAAGGTCTCAACTCTTATGGGAAATTTGGGTTATCTGGGGGTGAGACCCTAAAAATCCTCAGAACAGCTAAGCACGCGAAAGGAGTCGGACCTGAAAGAACAGTACGGGCAGCAAACCAGGGCAGGCCTATAGCAGTGGAAGAGAACCAATGCTGACTACTAGAACCAACAAGAAGCAGACAATAGCGAACCCACTTCAATACATTTCCCCTTGGAAACAAAGTTAAGTAAAAACACTTGTTACCTTATATAATGTACTCAAAAAACCTGCTAAGCAAATAAAGTTTAGCAAGATATGAACTTTAAACTCTTACACACTTGCACCGGAATAAAAATATTAACCCAACTATACGTATATTTGCCTTGTTTCTTTCCATTTTCATGACAGACCTATTTTTTTGTTATTTTGATAAACTTTCTTTTTATGCTCATTTTATGTTACATTAGAATGATGCTGTTTCAGATAGAATTTACAACCCATTGCCGTATTGATTTTCTATTCGAAACAGCATCATTCCGACATAACATGAAATAATCATGAAAAATTCTGTGTAGCAATTGTAGATTCAACTGTCTTAAAAAAAAACATTTCAACAGCAAATGCACTATATGCACCAGTCCACGCCATTATTGTAACTGATTGTATTGGGAAAAAATGGTAAGACATTAGCTAAATGGAGATACCATTATCAGTTGCTTTATCGGAAATCTGATAGAGAATTATCTCCCCCTGCCGCTAGGGGGTGAATAGCCAACATACGATGTTGGCGCCAGAATCAAACCCCGGCACTTGTCTGTAGGCTGTTGACCTGGACGGAGGCATTTTTTAACAGCATACTTTCTGTAGGTCATTTCAACAGCATACTTTCTGAAGGCCGTTCCGACAGCATACTTATCAGAAGGCTGAGGACATAAGTAGTCAACTTAAGAAGGACTCCATCCACTGTCATTTAAAAGATTGTTACTTAGGTGAGTAGCTTCCAAAAGGCATTCCCTACACCTTTTTACCTATCGTACGAGAACTGACCAAAACGGATACGTCTCTACAGAAACTCTACAACCACCACAACCAGAATACTCCTGTTAGTGCCACTTCTCCAACGAACAGTATTTCACTTCACAGATAAGTCTGTAGCAAATGCCAATAAAATTTGCAACAAATTCTTGTATTATTTGTCAATACATGTATTAAATTTCCATTGTGTGTTTGTCTTCTTTCGTCCAAACAATTTGCCTACAACTGGGAGATTTAAGAGGCTCCCCTGCTTAAATCTGTAATTCCTCTTAGCTTCACACAGGTGACAGTTTAAAATGTGGGAGGTATTCCTGACGCACACTGTATTTTACAAGGTAGGTTTGCAGATCATTGCTGATGAGTTCGATTCTCACTGGGTGACACATACCTCTGGCCTTAAGCCATAACTATGCTAATAACTCAATTTTACTGAACATTACTGTTGGTACCTTTACAGATGTATTTTTGTCAGTTTTTGATTTAAGTTATATTGTAGATAGGGCTGGGTTAGCTCAGTCGGTAGAGCGTTCGGCTAGAAACCACAAGGTTCCTAGTTTGATACCGGTCCTCGCCAACTCAGCGTTATGAGTAGCACAGGGATCTGTGCGGTAAAGTAAGGAGCTGATGGTAGGTGTGGTGCTCCATCTCAGATGCTAAAACAATCTCCTTGGTCTAGCGCTATTGAAAAGGGGATAGACTCCCTCGCTGACTGGCTGATACCGACTTTAGGCCGCCCCAATGACTTTACTTTTTTATATTGTAGATAACCTTTTCTAAAAACTTTTATTTTATATATTTTCGTAATAAAAACCATTTTGATCATAAAATAATCCAATAAATTTAACATCCTATTGTTTTTAATAATTTTTATCTAGTAACAATATATTTAAATAATTACGGTACTACTGAGCATCCATAGATAATAACTGTAAGACGTTTTCACACGTTGTTAAATCACTGACTACAAACTCAATGTTCCATTGGAGACGATGTCAGATTGAGTTAATATGTCTAACAGCAGAGAAATATATGTATAGGTAATCAATAACGATGTAACCATTAATATACAAAAAGAATATTTCAAGACTATCATTAAATCTTAACCACAGCTGCCGACAGTAAAAAAAAAATGTATGGACGAAAATAGAAATCTTCGTTTGAGGGTCATGTTAATTATTTCAGTTTAAAGTTACTTCCCTTGAAAATTCTGAGCTCTCCTTAATTTCAAACTTTGGATTTAGATCAAAACTGTCTAAGTTTTTTCCACTCCATGGATTGTCTATTCGATCTTCATTTTGAAGAATACGGTCAGGACAATCATTAAATTGGAATTGTTTGTGTTTACATTTGTTCTATTTAATTATTTTTAAATGTTTAAACTGGATTTTTATGTGTGCACACATTATATTAAATACAAATATTTTTGCTAATATATTTGTATTTATGATAATATTTTTATATGTACTTGACCTAAGTGTATAATACTTTCTCTACCAATGAAAATTTACCTATCTCTTTCTATTCTTTTTCTTCTTCTATAAGCTACCTTGATAATACTGCCAAGAGTTTTAAATATAGTATATTACATAAATATATTAAAATAAGTAACAGAAAATTATTACAAGTAAATATAGTTAATACTGTATATATTCAAGTAATAATAATAAATTTGGAGGTGCATGGTGCAATGATTACTGTTCTAAGAAATGGACATGGCAAGACGAGTTCAAATCCTGTTAGAATTTCTCGTTGCAATAATACCGTTGGGAAAGGTACAAATTCAACAATTCTCTCTCCAGTTATGGGTAAATAGCTTAGCTCTTTAACCCTGGTTAGGTGTTGTGGGTATTAGAATAAGAAAAATAAAAAATAATAAACTCCCATGAACCTTCAGACCGGAAGAACCCTCCGGGTATGTACAGAAAAAGGACCGAGTTCAAATCCCCAAGATAAGCTCTCGGTCATTCTGACTTAGGCCTTAACTGGGACGAGACACTATTACCTACTGGAAACACACACCAGAAATAACCAGCTATCTTTAAACCAAAAACATTAATATACTTGTCACCCCACATAGTTAACCAGTCTAGGAGAAGGAAAAACTCAAACCAAAGGGGCTCTCTTCTCATTAGTCAAAAACTACTTTGAGAGCTCCTACTCCTTTCTTTCTATGGCACTTTCTTTTTTTCTATTTCTATCAACAAATTTCCGTATCTAAGTAGTATTAAATGACCCTTAATTTTTAACCACAAAACATGCTTTTGAGGTGAAAAGTTGGTCTTAAACAGATGTTTATTACATGAATATATAGAGTAATTAATCTAAAAATCATTAATTTAGTAAAGGGCACTAATATATTCTATTTGACAAGTATAGTGAGATTCATTGCTATTTGTCTTATTTAGTTTATTGTGTACTCTTTCTTCTAATGTGTATCTTTTTAATTTATTTACAGGTACGTCTGTTTTTTAATTTCATTATCACCTTATTAGCTGGGGCTATAGAATACACCAATTGCACCAATGCAGAGGGGTAAGATCTCCTCTTCAATGGAGCCATCTGTTAGCTGTTGGTGGTGACCTATGATGCTTAAGAATGGAACCCCGGTGGCTGAGCAGTCCATTACATGCAACACTCTTTTTTGGCCCTTACTTGGGATAGATGGGTAATCAGAGAGGCCTTTCTGATTAATTGTAGCAAGATGGGGAAGGTACTGAGTTTTGCAGGGACTACTATTAGAAAAGAGAGGAAGAAGAAATAAGAGATAGTAAAGGTTTTTAAAAAAGTGATGAACACAAAACGGTTTGTCGGGAATTTAACCGGGGCGTGACCCCCCGAATGGAGAATTGAAAGCCAACCGGAAGTTTCGGGTGTTGACCGGAACCGGAAGTCACGTGGTGACGAGGAACGATGAAGAAAAATAACAGTGTCCTCTCTCTCTTTCTCTCTGCCTTTCTTCCTTTCCGACACAACCCATGAGACGAGCCTAGAAATAAAAGGAGGCACGTTGACAAGACCCGCTATACAACATATATCACTATTAGAATGTTACATATATCCGTTTTGGTACCGTGAATATACTGCCACATTACACAATTAGTTGGCCATATGAAAGCTTTAGAACATATATTGATTGTCCCGACCCTGTTGCTCTTATGGCAAGTCTCCAACCTTTTTATGATAAATGTATTAGAAGGTGGTGGCTGAGGGTCTTAGTGTTCTGGGTAAGGCTTTTAACTGCATCTAGTGGTGAGATTCCAATTCTGGAGCTCTGGGGAATGTGAAGTACCCCTTCATAGCCATTACTCCCAGGTCTACTCTGACCTAGAGTGGTAGTACCTGTTAGGGTCACATCTATGGGTTAAACAGATTGAAAAATTTGTTCTATAAAATGTATTAAAAAAAACACTTTTTAAAAATTAGATACTCAACAAGAATGAATAAAACAAAAATGTTTTTGGCATAGAATAAACCAAGGGTTGACATGCCATAAAACCCAACCAACCAACAAATCCTTAGGGTGTTGTCTTCCCCTTCTACTAAAGCAAAGGTTGCATTTGCATAGATCTGATACCACCAACTCTATGTACAGAAAATCAACAAAGCCTGGTGATATTGCATGGTATTGCTGGAGTGCCTGAATTTAGTGGTATTAATGCTTTGGCCCTGAAACCATGCTTAACCTCAAAGTCATCATTTGATAAAAACATTATTGGAGGCATTGTATAAATTATATATATATATATATATATATATATATATATATATATATATATATATATATATATATATATATATATATAATTACAACTATGATTAAAATTTAAGTTTAAAAGCATTTTTAATCAGTAAAATCTTAATAGTGCTCTACACACAACAATGCAGAGCAATATCACAATATTACAATATTTTCAACTATAAAATAGAATCACAAGAAAAATATGATAAAAACTCATGACCGAGTTTCATGTTGCCGATCCTCAGGTTAGACAGTGAAGTGACTGTGGATGTATAGATATTGGCTCATTTTTAAAACAAAATAAAATAAAATAAAACAGACTACCATCATATGTACATTTGGAAAATTTAAAAAAAACTTTTTTCATTATTCATTCTATTTTGCTTTTATTAAACCTTCAAATGTATAAGATCATTTTGCCCAATTCTGTAGAAAACCAGTAGTAGTACTATTTAACCCATAGCTTGGTATAAGTCCGAAAGTGAACCAGTGAGTTATTATCGTTGAGATAGCTTGTTCTCTGCAGATTAGTCATGGCTCTGCCAATCAAATCATCCATGATGAGCTCGGCTTCCATAAAACAAGAGTGCAGATAATTATTGTTGTTACTGTAGATGAAGATATGTTAATAAATGTTTTGTTAATAGATTAGTTTAGTTTGGTTTCTTTGTACGATGACATATCAACCTTTGTGGGTTATTTAATGACAAAGCCATCCTTGTAGAAGAACAGTAGTGGAACTATGAGTTCAAAAGTGAATGTAATAGCACCACTGGAGTTTGAACTCACTTACTACTATGTCACAGTCCAGCACATTAGCCACTACGACATGACTACTCCTCTGATTTATGATTTGACCAAGAACATGACCTATTATAATAATAATAATATCCTTTCAACTAGTCTATTAGGTCTGAGACCTGTCAGCTGTTCCTTATAAACGTTCATTTTAATTCCACAGCATATTTATAATCATTCCACAGATTATCCAACTTTGCCTTGAAGGACTTTAGAGATGGGGCGTTCACTACTGATGATGGTAGTTTATTCCATGTATTCACCACTCTGTTGCTGAAATAATTTTGTCTTGCGTTTGCTTTACAAGATTTTTTAAGGAATTTTAATTTATGTCCCCTGGTATTGATATTTTGAGCAATGTTTAGTAGGTCAGAGTTTGTTGAATAAAAACCATGTGCATATTTGTAGGCTTCAATCATATCCCCTCTTATACGTTGGTAAACCAGACTTGGTAAGTCAATGTTCCTAAGTCTTTCTTCATACGAAAGGGATTTTAAATTATTCACTAACTATTGGTGGGGCTTAGAATAAACTGATTGTATCCGCTGCAGAAGTGTAAGACCTCCTCCAAAAAAGGGGTCTTCTGGGTATGACATTAAACTGCATCTGATGGTGAGGCTCCAGTTCTGGAGATCTTGGGAGTGTGGAGTACCTGTTAGGGTCCCATGTATTGATCAAATAGATCTGTTCAAAAATTATTCAGATTTGATAGGAATACTTGCTTTCATATAACTGTAAATTATTTGTATTAAGAATAATCATTTGAAGCTATAATTGTTTACGAGGGATTATTATTAGTTACTTGATACCATGTAACTGTTTGAAAACAAAGGATTATCATCAAATAGAAATAATTACTTGAAACCATATAATTATGATTTTGTTGCTCCAATGACTGGACTTACAAGACAATGCAATTGTATTCTCTGTAGAGGAGTAAGAATCCCCACAAAAAGGGTGTGTCTTGGGTATGACTAAATTGCATCAGATGGCAAGGTTCCAATTCTGGAGCTCTGGCCTATGCGAAATACCCCTTTATTGCCATTACTCTGAGGTCCATTCTGTCCTGGAGTGGTAGTACCTGTTAGGGTCCCATCTATAGTTTAGATAAATCTGTTTAAAAATTATTCCTATTCGAAAGAAACTCTTAAGAAACTATACAAAAAATGTAAATATGAATGTTTAATCAACACGATTCCCTAACCTCTATGCATAAAATAACCCTAGATGGATTGACAAGCCGTCAAAATCATTAAATCCATCGACTATCATGATTTAATAATATTATAAGATAAAAATAACTAATTCAGTTTTTTTTTTTTTACTTTTCTAAAACTTTTTTTTTTTTTTCTAAAACGAAAAAAGAGAGTTGTTCATTTGCTTTAAAACCCGAAAACCAGCTTCATGTGAGTTGCAATTAGCTTTAATCTGTAAGAAATCCATATCAGTGTGAATATTGAATCCACTACACACATACTCAACCACTAGTAATAATCCGGTGAAACAACCTTGCAAATTCATTCATTCATTCATTCATTCTCTCTCTCATCAAAAGTATTTTTTCGTGTGAATTGATCATTTATTTACTTAAATCAGGCCAGACAAGAGAATTTGATTTTCATTTGCGTTGGGCTCCTAATTTCGTGACGAGGCTTTTTTTTTAAGTAAAGAAAACTACAAACAGAGTGTCATAAAACGGACTTTTACAATACACAATACAAGTTTGTTTTAAAAAAAAAGGGGGTAACATAAATGGAAACCACTTGAAAGAAGGAGAGAAACTTCTATTTCTTTCCCCAGTTTCCTGGTGTCTTATCTGATCTGTTAAAGGTTAGCCAGATAAATTGCCACCCCAAAACACCATTCCAGCCAGGACATCCGGCAGGAGAAGGGAGAGAAGAAAAAGAAAACAGGGAAGTTTGCGTTCACCGTGTTCGAGTTTATAGTGAACGAACGAGTTTGATCAGAGCACCTCCACCCTCGACTTAGGAGCAGGAAAGTTAGAAATAAATAAAATATGTCTTATGGTTGTTGGCCGTTGGTTTGTTACACACGCACACAGCCACACCTCGTCCCAGGCGCCAGCTATATATTGCTCGTTCCTGACAATTTACTGAATTCACACCGAAATAGACTAGTGTGATAATTAACACGTGGACTAACAAAAATGATGTATAAAGTTTTAGATTCAGAACAACTCATTCAGCTTTTTGAGAATCTCAAGGGTGGTCTACCGGGTACTGCAAAGGTAAGAAAATAGTACTACTTACTACTAAACTTTAATCATTACTTACACTTCACTACTAATGTTTTGTTTACATACGTACAATTTTTCAAAATCTCGTTGTGAATAGATCGGTCGTATTTCCTTTTTTTAAGATTATATTTTCGTAGACAAATTAAATGTATACGTGTTACAGTTAAACAGTTCATTTTCATTTATTTTATTTTATTCTATTAATTAATTTTTATTTATTTATTTACTGTTTCTATGAATTAATAGTCAAACATCCACTAAGTATTTTCCCCCCAGGAGACAAGTATGAAAAAAAGTTACTTGACCTCTAAGATGTATAGTTTTTTTTCTTTAACAAAAGTTTCATTTCCATGTAAAAAAAACAGGACAGATTAGGGGTTTATTGAAATGTGATATATAGTCAACAAATATGAATGATGCAATGATGGAAAATGTAAATGAAGTATATACACTAGAATTGTTTGTTTACTTTACAAAGCTGATTTATTAATAGTAAATTAGCCTGGCACACGATCTTTGTTTATTAAGACAGCAATAAGGATCGAACTCGCTACATTAACGAATTGAATAGAAAGACGAGTTTGCTAAAATAAATAAATCACACTACGGCAGGTGCCCATTAGCAACAACTGTCAACTCTTCCGTTTGCTTTGTTTCATTGATTTGTTAAAAGGCAAAGTTAATCTTTTAAATCTAAAAAAAAAAAAAATATATCTATCCTTTAGAAAGACCGGTGTATAACATTTATTATAATCAATTCTTGTTGAGCATTTATTTGTGTTACAAACATGACGTGACAAACAAGAATTGACACGTATAAAATTTATACTATAAATTTCTGTTCGTTGTTTTAAATGTTTTTGTTGGTGTTTCTGATTGAAAAGTGTTTCATTTGATTCCAAAAATCTAAAGTAACAAAAAAGTAACTTAAAATATATACGAAAAATTTGATAAAAGAAAGTAGTATTTTATTTTATCTTATTTTATTTTGTCTCATTTTATTTATATATTTTACTTGTTTATTTATATAACGTTTCGGTTCATTCGTTTTTCAATCTTCCTCATTCCTCAAGGATTTATCTGCTCTCTGGAGGTTACATAGTATCTACATATTTGTCTGGCACAAGGCCAAATAGCAGAAATATACGTAAGAAAAATTGGGTGTTATTCATTTTCCAAATGACCCGAGACTTTAAGTTTCTTTGTAAATCAAAAATTGAAAAATTGTTGCTAGTTTCTCAGACACGAACAACTGGCCTCAGTGATAGATGAACTTGGCCAAGAAGTAAGGATATTTTTAGAATTCGCTTGAAAACGTTTGCGGAAGGATGAAAAAAAAAAAAAAAACAAAAAAAACAGAACAGGGTGCTTGTCCAGAATAGCCCACCGATACAAATTTCCGTTATTTATGCAGTATAATGTAAAACAAAATGTTATAGAAATATAATACATTCACCAACCAAATAAAAGGGTTTCAGTCATTTGCTTCATTTTTAAAAAATTACTGATTAGTAATTAAATCTTAAAAGCACGTTTTCAACTTGCTACCATTCAGTCATATCTTTTTAGTCTTTCCCTCTCCTAACAATTAAGGTATCGATTTATAGCGGATCGCAGATATATTAATTTTGGGACTTGAATGTTTAAAAAAAAAAAAAAAAAAAAAAAAAAAAAAGTGACAAATTTACTCTTTTGGATGATGGATATTATATTTTTCATGTACATTACCGCAGAATTATTCTGAACAAGAATCCAAAATCTGTAAGTGTAAGCTAATAAATGTAAATGATGAAACGGTAATACATACCTAGGGGTGACCGAATAAAATATTGTATTAAAAACAACAAAGATGATGATAATAATTGGAATATGAAAGATATCTGAAAATAATACTTAATATTATTATGAAATAATTTGATCAATTCTCTTAACCTTTCAAGTGGTCTGGTAACGAGCACTAAGGACATTAAAAAAAATCTTTAATCACTTTTATTGTCATTTTGTGTTTAATAATAATAATAATAATAATAATAATAATAATAATAATAATAATAATAATGCAACAAAATAACAAGTGTAGAATGTGTGGAGACAAAAACGAAATGGTTAATCATATAATATGCGAATGCAGCAAACTAGCACAAAGAGAGTACAAGACTAGGCAAGACTGGGTGGGAAAGGTGATCCACTGGAAATTGTGCAAGAAATTCAATTTTCACCATGTATATGCTAGGGGGTAGCAAAAAATTCGGCTGCTAGGAGTTTTAAAAGCGAATTAAAAATAATTAAATGATTTAATATACTATATGCACAAACCGTAATCTGTCCCAGAGAATGAGACGCATAAAATCATTTGGGACTTTGAGATATAGACGGATCACTTAATCCTGATTAGACCAGGCCTGGTATTAGTTAACGAGAAGAAAACGTGTCATTTCGTGGATTTTGCCGTCCCTGCGGATCACAGAGTGAAGGTGAAAGAAAACGAAAAGATAGACAAATACTTGGACCTGGCCAGAGAGCTGAAAAAATGAAGATAAAGGTCGTACCATTTGTAATTTGGGCCCTTGGAACGGTTCCCAAGGGTTTGGAAAAGGGTCTGGAGGAATTGGAAATCTGAAGAAGAATCGAGACCATCCAAACAACAGCATCGTTAAGATCAGCTAGAATACTCGGATGAGTCCTGGAGACTTGCTGTCACCCATCCTCCTGTGAACCACCAGCTTAGGCGGGTGCGAAAGCCCTTCATAATGATAGTTGTAGTCCTAGAATAGTGTGGAGTACCCTTTCATCACCATTACTCCTAGGTCCACTCTGACCCGAAGTGGTAGTACCTGTTAGGGTCCCATCTATGGGTCAAGTAGAAAAAATGATTTAAAAATAAATTAAATTTGAAAAAAAAAAAAAAAATTGAATGCCATCAAGAATGAATAAAACAAAATTTAATCGGCATAAAATAACCCAACAAGAGTTGACATGTCGTAAAATCAACAAACCAGCCAACCAGCATTGAAACAATTCCCAAGAACTTGGGGAAGAGACTAGGTGAACTGGAGATCAGAGGAAGAATCGAAACGTTCCAGACCACAGCAATGATAAAATTAACCAGACTACTTAGAAGAATCCTGGAGATCCGAGGATACCAGTTGTCACTAACTTCAGGAAAAAAATAATAATAATCTAAAAAAAGCACCAACTGAAACTGATATTTTTAAAAAAATGAAAAAGCTCACAAGGAGTAATTAATAAAATAAAACAGAATAAAGTATTTAATAGGTATCTCCAAAATCGAGTCACGTGACCAGTTTAGGCCATTTTGAATATACGAAAGTAAATATTTTTGAACTCTGTTTTTTTTTTAAATCCTGCAAAAAAAAAAAGTAACGATCATACAGAGTTGTTACAAAGAAAAACAGTTAATTCAAATATCAGGGTGTTTTTTTTTTTTTTTTTTTTGTTTTTGTTTCTACTTTTTAAATACTATTTAAAAAGTAGAAATGAAAAAAAAAAAAAACTGAATTAAGCTGCGTATTTCTCCTTGATTGTTACTATTCAAACCGGTAATAGCCATTATAAGGGATTTTTATTTATCGATTAACAAGAGAGGCAGGCCCTCCCCAATTGGAAGATTGTCGAAAAAAAAATTAATCCACTAACTGCGGGATTCCTGTTTTGGCTTTGTGTTGTTTTAAGCTTAGCTGAGTAAATGTCAATTGAATAATCAACTTAATTAATTTATGAAAATATTTGTTTTTGTAATAACGGTGGAAATAGTTAACAACGACAGGTGTTCATAAATATGTTACAGAAAAAGTTCAAAGTACACACGACAAAGAATCCAATTGCAATTTTGATGAATTAGAAATATAATAGTAACATCACTACCTTACCTACTCCCCCCCCCCTTTTAACCATAAATATATATTATTTGTATATTCTGCTGAGAGCATTTTTTTACTGAGAGCTAAATTACCATTATCAATTACAAGAGAATAAAAAGTGAAGAAAAAAAAATAAAAAAAATAACATAATTAAAAAAAATGTTGTTTGTCCAGAATAGCCCACCAATGAATTTTAGGTTAATTATGTACTAATGTAGAAAAAATTGGAAAAGTAACATTTATATTCACCATCATAAGTTTCAGTCATTTGCTTCATTTTTCTTTTCTTTCTATTTTTTAAAAACTAAACAATTAAGTTCCAAACTTGCTACAGTTAAGCCTAATTACTTTAGTCTTCCTAGCCCTGTCAACTGCACCCCTGCAGATGG
>CM042144.1:62280696-62315696 GCA_023376005.1 Doryteuthis pealeii | reverse complement strand
GCACAGATCAGATTACCAAATTTGTGTTACTCATGCGCTGAGTTGGTGGGGACGGGTATTGAACCAGGAACCTCGAGATTTCTGGTCAGGTGCTCTTCTGACTGAGCTGGAGTAGGGGGGCAGAGAAATAATAGGAAGTAACACGAGTATTAAGGATAGGGGAAAAGGTTTACTAATCAAAGATACAAGGTGAACAGAGTAATTAGCAGTTGCCAGGTTGAATTAACAAGTCTCGTGAAATCTTGTTTGTCTCTTTCGAGGTTTCGTTAGACATTATTTATAGGAAAAGCAAACGATTCCATTCTCATTATTTAGGTACTATATGGCAGAATTCTTCCAAGCTGTAGCTGTGTCAGTACTACTGTATGGGAAATGTATGCATCCAACTATTCTCCCTACTGCTATGGGTAAATAATAGGACAGACTGGACTCTTTAACCATGGTATGGCAACCAGTCTAGGAGAAGGAAAACTTTAAATTCACACTTGTTAAACTCCGCTTAAAACTAGACCTTGCTCGTGAGAAGGGTTGGTAAATACTTAGTACTGTATAGTTGTACTACTTGGACGCAATCGAAACACCTTGAGACAAATATAGATGGGAAGCACACAAAAGCACAATTGATGTAACTATGCGAAAATTTAAACATTGTTTTCGTTCATAATTTTAATTATTTCCGTAAGCTGAAATTTAAAAAAAAAATCATCATGTTTCTTGTTTTGAATGGTACAAATTTTTTCAAGATAATATTAACCTTTATGCAAGTTTCATTGTGTTAAATATAGCGGGGGCGGGGTTGATAGGTCAAATTGGAGGTCCCTAGTGGTCGTTTACCTTCCATCTCACAAACCATCCAAGTAAGACGAGCAAGACATGCTGGGCACTGATGGAGAAGTAAGGAGGAACTCAAAAGTTACATTCTCCAATGTAGGAATACATTGGAGAATGTAACTTTTGAGTTTCTTCTTGCTTAAACATAAACACACCTGTGTTGGCCGACCAGCAAAAATTTACATTCATCATCCTTGTGAGAACATTTGATGCCGTTTAAATTCTAGGCGGCATCTACTGTCAAGACTCTATAGGACTTAGCGAGTGCGATGGCCGATTTGTTATATACCTATCTTACATATCGGGTATATAAATGGAGAGAGAGAGAGAGAGAGAGAGAGAGAGAGAGAGAGCTTACAAGACGATGATGAGGGGATGATCGATTGGTTCTTACTTGTTTTCTCTTGTCTAATTTGTCAGCCGCCATCTTCTCTGGTGGGTGCTGCTGTTGGGCTTCTTCTGGGGGTTGATTTCTTCTTTCTTGTTTGGGCTGGGTGTCGTGCATTTCTAGTTGGTTGTTTTTTTCTATATAGTTTTTATTGAAACAACCCCAGCCCACAAAACTGCGCGGATTGAGAAGCGACATCTCGAAAGGACGTCTTCTTTCGACGAATAACTGATCGCAACAAAACAACTAAAAGTGTCCCACGTTTCTGATCGCGCGCTTCCGGAGGGGTCTAAGTCGAGGTCATCACCAACCACTCATAATTATAACGGTTATGGTACTTTTCCATTCAACCCCCTCCGACTTTGAATCTTCCAACGAACTCTGATTCAAAATTTATACTAGCTACAGTACTTACATAATTCATAGACTATCCATTAATTATTTAATAGATTGGAGCGGTTGGCCTGAGAGAGTCAAGGGCATCCGTGCTGTCGGTATGCTTTGGTGATATTGATGATTTACCAATATACCTGTATTATTTTGTTGGTATTACTAAACCTTGGAATAAATACGATTTTGATATCCGCTAAAGAAAAACTAAAAAAAAAAAAGCTAAAGAAAAGTATTCATTTTACATTTTATAAATTTTTAAAAATCCATGAAAAAACAAAAACAAAAAAAAAACAAGTAGACAATAGGAACTTTTAATATAAAATTCTTTAGAAAATAACCTAACAATTTAGAAAAAAAAATTTAAGTTTCAATGTTAAAGATGCCCTATTACCAAAACCGAATTAGTAGCGATTTAGTTTTTTTTTTTACATATGTTCCGTCATTAAATTATCTTTCCAAAAAATGTAAAAATCATTTATACCAAAAAAAAAAAAAAAAGAAAAAAAGATCTTTGTACGGGGGATCAATGCGCGAAACAAAAACTAACGAAAAAAATTATTAGCCTTTTCAATTTAGTAAGCATTTATTTACAACAAAAGTTCGTCTTTTATTACTTCATATACCAAAAGTGTTATTAAAATCGGATAGTTAGTTTATTTTATATGATTTTTAAAAGAATTTCCTGTGATCACCCTTTTTTTTTTTTTTTAGAGCCGGCGATAAATTGCACATCCCTATAAGAAATAATTTCAGAATGAGCAAATGAAGTGAAATTTATATATAGAAATGTACAAGTGTTTTCCTTTTCTTTATGTTAATTCAGAGGGATTACGAAGAAACTAAGTTGTTAAATGTTCGTTCTATGATACTTGAGTTCTCATTAAGTTCATAGATAACTTATTTGGGGGCTATTCTTTGATGTGTGAAGTAAAGTGGCTTGTTTCCAAAAGGATATGTTCTGTGTGCTATCCAAGCTTGGTCGTTGAGGCGTGCGATGGAACTACTACCTGTCGAAGATGTACGGGGGGGGCGCAAGAATTAGAACATTCCACTGTAGAATGCGGGAGGTTATTTATGTTTTTGATGGGATCAAGAAAGCGTCCACAGCTTTAGTCTGTGGTGTATTCCGATTGGCCAAAAAAAAAAAAAAAAAAAAGAAAGAACGCCTTGTCACGTGATTGTTCGTCACTAATTCCTCCGTTCAAACATCTCGAACGGCGCTTGTTAACTGTCAGTTTCTCGCCTATGCTATTTTCAAACCAATATTGTAAATGTATAAATGAATATAGCAAACTATATAATCAATACATACATACATACATCATATATATATATATATATATATATATATATATATATATATATATATATATATATATATATATAATCCAAAAGTCCAGAGAAGAAATCTTCCTTACGACATAGGATTTTTTTTAAACACCCTGTCGCAGTTTGAGAGCTCAATGTATACTCTTATTGTTAGAGTCACAGAGCAAATTTATAAGTAAAGAAATAACACAAGACTTAGAGATTTTGCATTATAACCTATTTCGGGGAGCTTAGACAAAGTGTCTAATTCTCCCAGCTCTTCAGATGCGAATGATGAATTCCTTATTACTTTTAAGGCATTTGAAAACAGATTTTTTTTTTTTTAGAGGGAAAAGGTGGATATATAAACACAGCAACTAAATTTAATTGATATATCAGATTCTTTCTAAAGGAAATACATTTCTAAAAGAATAAATTTCATCGTAGTCTTTTGCCATTGCTAATACTGATGATTATTGTATTAACAAATAGATTTCCGATATTTCAATATTTCCTCTTTAAAAAAGCAGCATTATTTCTTAAACTACCACATTTCTCCAAATGACTTTATAGTCAAACACAAAACATGAGTGCCAGACTAAGCAAAACTTAGTAAATAACAATCCAATACATCTTAACCTGAATTCTTTTCTTCAGTTATTTAGTTATCATAATTATTTTTATTTTCAATCCATTCCATCATTACGGAATGATTGTCCTTTAAACCAACTTTTCACTTGATGGACTTGTCAAATGGGAACAGGTGGGTTTATGCTTGTAAATTCTTAATGAAATAATGTTTACCACCTTCCCCCTATTCCAATATATATCTATTATTATACTAAAGCTGAGCTAATCAACTTTTTAATATGTATAGACAAAACGTGACCCGTTGGGTCACTCATTAAGCTCTCGCTAGATAATTGGGATTAGGGACAAGAGTAGGGTCTTCCAAAATGTCATCTGCTTTTTATTTTAAAAACGAATTCAAATTTAATACATGTAAAACGATTTTTCGGTGAATTTCGATCAAGATGCCCGCCAAGACGCTACTTAAAATACGTTTTTACAAAATAAATTGTAACATTCGCGATTGAAAAAAAATTCACACTGGATTGTCCAATTGGACACATAACCTAGTGGATAAAGGAGTTAGGTTAAGACAGTTCTAAGTGACAGTTATATCTAGACTGCAGGTTCAATCCTGGTCAGGGGCAGCAGTGACATAGAATAATAATTAACACACCTTTACCCCAGCTATGGTTAGCGGAATGAGAACAGGATACCCCCGTGGATTGAATAAAGGGTTGGGTTCAAAGTTCCGTGATGGCTCCCGATTACGACAAGAAATACCTGAAGAGGGCCGGAGGGTATAGATAACAATGAAGATGAAGACAATAGTCCGAATAATACAAATAATACTCCAAAACTGACTTTTTTTAAAGTTTTTATTTTCATTTTATTTTCCTATCTTCGGTATTTATTTACTACCCAAGTAGATTCTTTAAAAAAATGTTTTCTTCTATTCACACCTTCGGTCTTTTGTCTTTTTATTTATGCAGAAAATAGTATCAATCACATATATACTACACCGATATTTTGCGCTCCAAAAACAAGGGGGTTCAAAATTAATTGACTTGAAAAAATCAGAAAGTTTTGAAATAAAATAACTGATACATTATAAAATTCATTCATTGCTAAATCAAGACTGAAAATTTCATTAAAATCGGATAATTCCCTGGTTTTTGGTAAAAAAAAATTTCAAACGCGGGGTTTTTTGGGGTTTTTTTTAAAACACGGATTTTTCGCCGAATTGGGTATATCTAGTTTGACCTAATTTAAATTGAAATGGATCATGGAATTTCATTACCTGCTGGCTGTTGGCTGTGGTGAGTTGTTAAAAGTGTCTCTCTTAGTCACTCTCCCATCTCCTTAGATAGATAAACTAACACATTTAACGTGGAGGTAATCAAGAGATGAATAGAGAGAAAAAGAGTGATATGCAGAAAGTTAAAACAGGGACGGGTCAGTTTTTGACTTAATTGCAAATTATGACTAATTAGAACCAATTAAACTGGAATTTTTTTCAAACATAATTTAATCCTAAAACTAAGGAATAATTTAGTATAACTTTCGTGTAATTAAACTAAACAGTAAAAAAAACCTTTAGGAGATAAAAGTTGATTAGCTCAGTTTTAGTATAATGATAGATAGATAGATAGATACTTGAGTGTGTTTACCTTGTTGTAATATATAAAGTCTAATGAAATGTATTTAGTATTTGGGTCAACAAAGCTGATATTTTAAAAATATAGGATTGAACCAACCACTTCACTTCAATAAATCAAAATATTCTATTAATAGGAAACAAATTTGATCATTAAAAACATTACTGCACATAAATATAAATGTCTATAGATATTTTACTTTGGGTTTAGGAATAATTTGAAAGTAGCAGGATTTATGGAGCCTCAGAGGATCATACAAACCAAACAGCCAATCAGGAATCAAGGAATGGAATCACCCAAATGCATGAGTGGACTGTTCTGAATTCCCATAAGTCTTGACGCTGGTTCAGTTGTGCTTGGCCAGTCACATTGTTCAAACCAATTGTTGACTGACTGACTGACTGACTGACTTCAATAAAATATTTGTTTAGTTTATTTCTATGAAGTGTCCAACAAGATAACCACGGAGGAACACCATTTTTTTAAGGTGTGTGTGTGTGTGTGGGGGGCTTTACTCCTCTGCAGGGGATACAATCAGCATATTCTAAGCCCCACCGACATGGTATACATTCTTTTTTAAGGCTGATTTAAAAAAAAAATCTATTTAACCCATAGATAGGACTCTAATTGGTACTACCACTCCAGCTCAGGGTGAACCTGGGAGTAATGGCGATGAAGGGGTACTCCACACTCCCCAGAGCTCCAGAATTGGAACTTTCCCACTAGATGCAGTTTAACGTCATACCCAGGACACTAAGTCACCACATTCTACCACATATGATAAAAAGGGTTGGAGTTTGCCAGAATGGCTATAGGGTGGTGACAATCTTATAAATGCTATGGCTTGACGGGATCAACTGATGGCTCGGAAGGGCCTCTCTGACCGCCCAATCTAGCCTAAGGGACAAAGTGGAATGTTGTATGTCATGAACTTATCAACCATCAGGATTCGGTCCTTAAGTATCACGGGTCGCCTCTCACGGCATACAGGTATCCTCATTAGAGGGATTTCACCCCCTATGCAGAATTGCTGATGGTGTATTCTACTGTCCCAGCTGACAGGGTGGTGTGGTGGAGAGATCGGCTAAATACATAGACATCAATTTCTGTTTTTCTTTCTGAAAATGTAGCCAGATTTCACCCATATATATATTTACCAACCCCTCCGCACGAGTAGGATACGACACAAGGTCAATTTCTTAAGCGGGGTTCAACAGGTTTGAATTCAGAGTTTTCCTTCTCCTAGACTGGTTACCTAGCCATGGTTAAAGAACCCAGTCTGCCCTGCTATTTACCCATAGCTGGAGGGAGAGTAGGATTCATACCTTTCCCAAGGGTATTAGCGCTAAATGAAATGCAATTACCACGTCCAGGATTTGAACTAGGGACGACGAGTCCATTTCCCATGACTTTAACCATTACACCACGCGCTTCCTACGCGATTTCACCCATATAATTCAGCGAATTTTACGTGTTTTTGTTTTTTATTACACCTCGCTAATAATTTGATACAGTAATAATTTAAGTAAATTACCGTATTTGACGGCATATAAGACGCACCGCCATTTCAGCAGGTCAGATTCAGGAAAAAAAGCAAACCTGTGTTTGTTTTTTCTTCGCCACCATACGCTCCTGTTAACCTTGATTATAACAATACCAGCAATAAAATAAGGATGCATGGAGTTTAGGGTAAGTAAAAGTACTGAGCATAAGCTGGGTTACTGAGCATCATAGAGAAGATTAGCATAGGCCTACGGGAGGTATCAAACTTCACCTACGATGTATAAGACGCAGGGCAATTTTTTTAGCCAAAATTTTGGGGAAAAAGCGCGTCCTATATGCCGTCAAATACGGTAGGTAAATGACTAACTTCTGTTCCTTTTTCTAGAGCCTTACAATTCTTACAGGGTAGGGGTATATACATCTTGTCACCATTCTCTGGTAATTTCGTTAAATTCCAACCAGTATTTTTGGATAGGATAGAAAAGTGTTTCCTCGTTAATAATTTAAAACGCAGAGTATAATTCAGCGAATTGGTTAATCTATCCATTCACTTTTCTTTCGTTGCCTCAAAAGGGTTTATATTAGGCTTTTGAACAGGTTCTACATTTATGTTATTACAAGGCCAAGTGGTCATCTTGGCAGACCTAGAAGTTGACTGAACGCAAGCCAAAGCTTTTCAGTGGGAGAAGAAATGTCTTCTCATACTTTTTAACGATTATAATAATTAAATCATATTAACTGACTGAAAAAGAAAAAAAAAAACGCCTTTTTGCAACGATTGCGTATGTTTTATTTTTAGACTTAACAAAGTTGATATTTAATTCATATTTGTTGTTGATGTGTACAATAAGTTGTACAGCAGATTGCTTTGAAGAATATAAAAAAAAGGACTGTCATTATGCCCCCTCCCCCCAACCATTCTCAATGTGTCCGTCTAGAGTCCTTAAGTCACACTGACCTATTTCTACCTGGCGTGTAGCCATGACAGTTAAGTAATCTATAAGATTACTTTTGGTTATTTACCTGATTGGTTTGGCACGTTCCTTTACCAATCGGAAATTGTTACGTCTCTTTTGATGTTCATCAGGACTAACTTCTTCTTTCTCTTCTTCTTTTCGTCTTCTTTTTCTTTTTTCTTCTTTTTACATTTCTGTCTTCTTCTTCTTCTTCTTCTTCTTCTTCTTCTCTTTTTTACATTTCTCTCGCTTTTTTCTTTCTTTCTTCTTCTTCTTCTTCTCTTTTTTACATTTCTCTCGCTTTTTTCTTTCTTTCTTCTTCTTCTTCTTCTCTTTTTTACATTTCTCTCGCTTTTTTCTTTCTTTCTTTTCTTTCTTCTTCTTTCTTCTTCTTCTTCTTCTCTTCTTCTTCTTTTTTACATTTCTCTCGCTTTTTTCTTTCCTTCTTCTTCTTCTTCTTCTTCTCTTTTTACATTTCTCTCGCTTTTTTTCTTTCTTTCTCCTTTCTTCTTCTTCTTCTTCTTCAGTGTATTTTAAACCCTGCCGACAAGGCAATTTTTAGATGAAGGAAAAAAAACAGTTAAACACGACTACATGAACATAACTAAAAATTCAATATATAATTTTGATATAAATATTTTTCAAAATGTCTATAAATGTGTGTCTATTTCTGTTTTATTGGAATAATCATTATTCCAATAAAACAGAAATAGACACATAATCGGTACTTATTTTCTCATAGAACAGCAATCGTAAAATATTTTTTTTTTTTGTTTCTATTCATAACTTCGGTCTTTTATCTCTTTATTTATACTGTAATTAGTACAACATATGACCAACTCGAAACAATTTTACGCCCCCAGCATAAGGGCGGGGGGGGTCAAAATTAAGTGACCTGAAAAAAATTAGAAAGTTTTGAAATAAAATAAATATATGCATTATAAAGATCATTAAAAATCCGATAATTCCCTGATTTTTGGTAAATTATTTTCTGTAGAAAGTCATTTTGTCAAAAACGCATTTAGGCTCAGTTTGCCAGTCCCTAGAATAATGTTAATTGTAATTAAAGATAAAATTTGTATTGAATTTCTTTGTGTATGATAAAATATTGTGTAAAGAAAGGAGAAATATAGTTCATTTACTTATTTTAGTCTATTCGGCTAGAAACCACAAGGTTCCTAGTTCGATACCAGTCCCCGCCAACTCAGCGTATGAGTAGCACAGGGATCTGTGCGGTAAAGTAAGGAGCTGATGGTAGGTGTGGCGCTCCACCTCAGATGCTAAAAACAATCTCCTTGGTCTAGCGCTAGTGAAAAGGGGATAGACTCCCTCGCTGACTGGCTGATACCGACTTTAGGCCGCCCCGTCGACTTTACTTTACTTACTTATTTCAGTGGTTGATATGGCTTTTTCTTGATATTGTCTACGTATATTTTGAAGTTGTGATGCACTTTCATTGAATTTGTCTATATTCTAGAGATGTGGCATTATTTTTTTCACTGTTTACTCGGTAAGTAAAAATAAAGTCATCGGGGTGGCCTAAAGTCGGTATCAGCCAGACAGCGAGGGAGTCTATCCCCTTTTTATTAGCGCTAGACCAAGGTGATTATTTTTTGCGCCTGGTGTGGAGCGCCACACCTAACATCAGCTCCTTACTTTACCGCACAGACCCCTGTGCTACTCATACGCTGAGTTGGCGAGGCCGGTATTGAACCAGGCACCTTGTGGTTCCTAGTCGGACGTTCTACTGACGGGGCTAATGGGAATTTACAACAATGGTTTAAAATAAAGGGTCTAATTTGGATTTTTATTGGTTAATAATTCTAGCAAAAAAATCAAATATTCCCTAGTACATTTTTTAGCCTTACCTTTCATCAACACCTTTCAAAATATTAAGTTCACTAAAAATCTTAGTAAAGCCTCAATGACACCATTACGGGTGTCATCATCATCATCATCATCATCGCCAATTCCTGGATACATAAAGAAAAACGGTTAAACTTGCAAATCGTCCTCAAAATTAAAATGGAAACTTATTTGGTGGTGATCCATGACAGTTTAGCTATAGTGTATGAATGAACTTTTTTGCGAATTGTGTTACGGTTTATGGGTTTGGGGATTAAGGTTGTTTTTAATTATGTATAATTTCAATTAAACTTGGATTTTAAAAAATTATTTTTCAACATTAAATGTATAGTAATTTGTTTTTGTTTTTTTGTGTGTGGTTATTTTAAGCAATACGTAATTAAAAACAAAATTTCCATTTTAATTTTGAGGACGATTTGCAAGTTTAACCAGAAAAAAAAACTCTCTTTCTAAAACACCACTTCTAGGTGACAGTTTTTATTGCTGGATGTATTTGTGCCAGCTATAAACGTCACTAAAATTTTCTTCCTAAATTTGGACGAATTACCAAAATGGTGTCAAAATCCGATGATTTAAATAAAAACCTTGTCAGTTGGTTTCCACTGAAAACTTACTCTTTTGTGAGTTGTCCCACTTCGGCCCTCACGGCGCTTCACGACCATCTGGTGTGTTATGAGGGCTGGAGGACTTTTTATGCTGTCCATTAGTGCAGGAAAGGCACAGGGATAAACACTCACTTTAAAATTGGGTCACATATTGCATGTGTGGGGAAGCAATTAAATCTCAATTTTAATCAGTTGAACTTAAATGAACCCCTAGTGTTTAAAAAGGTCATTAGGGCTATGTCATAAGTGCTATGGTGTTATGACAACAATGTTACAAAATATACACACTTCAGGTGTGCTTCTTGTGAAAAATAATGCGTTAGCTTCAATTTGGTTGCAATATCGATAACATTAGGTACCACCAAAATAGGTCACGTGATCAGTTTAGGCCATATTGAAGGAAGAAACGTAAATATTTTTGAACCTTTTCTTTTAAAATCTCGCAAAAAGGAAATAACGAACATAAAGAGTTGTTACAAATAAAAAGAGTTAAGTCAAAGATCAAATTATCTGACTGGGGAAAAATTACTAACCGTTATCTTGAAAAATAAGTAAAACAGTCCGTTTTTTTTACAACAGGGTTAGTTTCTTTATTGATATTTTTTTAGCAGAATTCTGTATTCATGGTTCTTTTACTAAAAAGCTTTCGCATTGAAACTTATAAAAATCTTCTTATATAATTATTCAGACTCTTATCTTTATAGAAAATTAGTAAAAATCATTTTTTGTCGGTTTCATTTTTTCATATTTCATTAAATAAAATAGGGGGGGGGTAGACCTCGTAAAAGATATTTCCCCTAATATATTATAGGAAAAAACTATCTCAGACATATTTTCATCAAAAGGTAAATAATTCTGGAAATTTCCGTGAAAATCAGACCATTAATTTATTTTTCATAGAATTTTTAAAAAAACCTCTAGTCATAACTTGTTTTTGGCTACGTTAAATTTCAATTGATTTAACGGTGCAAAAATGTAAATATTGTTTTTCGTTCATAATTTTCATTATTTCCGTAATCTGAAAAAAAAAAAATAAAAAAAAGACATCAGGAGTTTGTTTAATGTTTCTTCTTTTGAATGGACAAAATTTTTTTCTAGATAATATTAAACTTTATGCAAGTTTCATTGTGTTAAATAAAGGGGGGGGGGGATAAATTTCACAGAGGAAATTGGTGGTACCTAGATAACATGAAGTTTAATAGAATTATTAATATTTGCTCTGAAAATAATCAACTTTTGTGCTGAAAATAAACAATTCATTTGCCGACAGGCTGCAGCACCCTCTACCCCCGTCGGCACCTGCGATATATATATAATATATATATATATATATATATATATCATTTATTTTAGCTGAGGAATACTGATTAAAAGCAAACAGCAATTATCAAAAAATATCTTATATACACCACAATTGATGCCTCATACAAAAAAAAAATTTTATATATATATATATATATATATATATATATATATGAATTGATAATTGTGATTTGGTTTTAATTATGATTTCTGAACTAAAAATAAAAATGATGCAATACTTCAGTGATGAATAGAATATATGCTGAGTCATAAAAAAAAACAACAACAACAACAACAAAAAAAAATCACTGAATGAGAACATGACTGTAAATATATATTTTTTTCCTCAAGTATTGAATCAAGCTTGAGCAAATAACTAGTTGTCTGGGTGAATGTAATAATAGATTGATACTTGTTTGACAGTATTTGGGCAATGGTCCACAAATTTAAATCCATTTACTAATATTACTTTTTGGTTCAGTGTAAATAGCAAATCTTTCATGAATGTCTGGATTTGATATGTTTTATCAATTCATCAGAGATGCTGAGAGGTATGCGTCCTACGTCCCTGATGTACAAAAATCTAAAAGGACACAGTATCCATGCATTCCAGTATTTTTCTTTTTTTCTTCCCTCACCATTTCAAGCTAACTGTAAATACATTTCAATAGTTTCTCAGAAACGAATTACACAGGATAGGTTACAAGGTAGAGGTTAGAAAACTTTAGTTAAGACCCATAAGTTTTCCCGGGGACTCATTCAAAGCAAATATGTGTGTCCCAGGACACACTAAATCAAAAAGCTATAAGCATCACTGATTCATTTATAGTTATTTCATTATTTCCATTATACTATTAACACTACTTTCCTTGATAGATGTCTCATACTTGTGACCTTGTATCACATCCTACCCGTGGTTAACAGGTTGGCTAAATACCTACTATTAACACTACTTGATTTTAAAACAATAGCAACAATTATGGCTGCAATAAATTGAAAACAAGAGTATTGAATAGCTTTATAGTTGTTATTTGTACTTTTATGATTTCATGGGTTCTTGTAGCTTAGATAATAAAGCAGCTGATATGGAGGTATAAAATAGTCCATTAACAGTTTATCAAACCTTAGGAGGAGGGGGTCTGACTTATATATAATTTTTTTCTGCGTTATTCTGACTATTGTCCCCATCTTCATTGTTATTTGTACAACGTTGTACATGAAGATGGGGACAATAGTCCGAATAATGCAGATAATACTAATCTTCAAGCCTCATCTCAAACATTCAGAGAAATAGTATAATTTTTTTCATCCAGAATTCTGGATTCTTTCAACAAGAAATTATCATCATCAAGGCATGCTGACAGCATGGATTCCCTTCATTCTCTTTTGCCATCTGTCACTATTGTCCATTAGACGGTATCCAGTGTCTGTACAGAGAAAATGAACCCAACATGAATTGATGTTTGCCATCACCCTCTCTAATTCCAATATATATATATATATATATATATATATATATATATATATACACATCTAACTCTCGCTTTAGAAAATTTCATCTGTCAGCGTAGCTTTGTAGCTCACAGCAAGGCTGGGCTAGTATCACACTTAAGAAAACACAAATAAAATGTCTTCTTTATAGCATGCACAATGTAGGAGGGAAATGAGTCATTCACCGCTGACCCTCATTTATCATTTATGATAAGAGAGTCCACTATATATATATATAATATATATATGAGGGTCATTCAATAAATAATGTGAATTTTACCTAAGGAATTAGCAATAGGAAGCACTGTTATATTCAAAAATATCAATAGTGATGGGTCTTTTCATGTCCCATGAAGTCAGCATGACCTTCTTTAATGACTGCTACACTCGGAAGTTTTTCTTTACCAGAGAGGCAATGTATTTCCACACCATGGACTGTCTTTTCAACTTGGTGTAACATCATATTGCACACACAAATTATTAAATTATCTGATTTAATACCTACTGATATTGACAATCGAACATTTAGTTTTCTTAGATTTCTTAATGTTTTCATCGTGAGTTGTAGATTCCATGTGAGCTGTGCCCAAACATAAGTATCTGCCAAGTTTTGTTGGGTTTGATAACAGATTCATTGATAAAAAAAATTGTTTTCTTGACTCTCTGAAGTAAGCACTGACATTTCTGGCCTAAGTGCTGTTCAGAATTTGGTTATGGGCCTCTCTATAGATACAATTACCCAAATTCAGCTGCTGCTCAAATAAACATTCATCACTGTTCAGACAACAATCTTTCCATCATGAAGGTTGGTTAAAAACCAAAATGTTATAATGTTGACTTCTCCATCAGGAATAAATTCATCTTTTTCAAATACTTTGTTTTCTATTTTCTACATACATGGATTATTTCCCTATTTTACTCCATACACACACCACACACGCATACACGCATACACACACACATATATATATATATATATATATATATATATATATATATATGATTGAAAAGAGATAGAAAACAAATGAGTAGTATTACTATTATCATTTGTTTTCTATCTCTTTTCAATCATACTGTCAGATATATTTCCATTTATTATATATATATATATATATATATATATATATATATTATATATATATATATATATGAGAGAGAGGAGAGCCCATTTAGCTCAGTGAGTAGAGCATCCACTCAGAAAACTTCAGGTTCCAAATTCCATCCTTAAGCATCACAGGTCGCCACACACGGCCAACAGATGGCCCCATTGGAGGAGTCTAACCCCTCTGCAGAGGTGCAGTTGGTGTATTCTAAAGCCACAGCCAACAGGGAGATGTGTGTGTGTGTGTGTGTGTGTGTGTGTGTTTACCTTGTTGTAATATATAAAGTCTAATGAAATGTATTTTTAGTATTTGGGTCAACAAAGTTGATATTTTTAAAAATATAGGATTGAGCCAACCACTTCACTTCAATAAATCAAAATATTCTATTAATAGGAAACAAATTTGATCATTAAAAACATTGCTGCACATAAACATAAATGTCTATAAATATTTTATTTTGAGTTTAGGAATAATTTGAAAGTGGTGAAATATTTGTTTAGTTTATTTCTATGAAGTGTCCAACAAGATAAACAAGGAGGAACACCATTTTTTTTAAAGGAGGGGGAGCTTTACTCCTCTGCAGGGGATACAGTCAGCATATTCTAAGCCCTGCCAACATGGAGTACATTCTTTTTTTAAGGCTGATATTTTTTAATCTATTTAACCTATAGATAGGACTCTAACAGGTACTACCACTCCGGGTCAGGGTTCACCTGGGAGTAATGACTCCAGAATTGGAACTTTCCCACTAGATGCAGTTTAACATCATATCCAGGAAGCTAAGACCCTCAGCCACTGCCTTCTATCATATATATGAAAAAAAAGGGCTATATAAAATCTGTAATCTAATTTCTATGTCTTATCACAAACCACAAAACTCATCTTTTTCTTTCTAAGTAATTCTGTAAGTTAGTCCTGCATAGAGGATGTCCTTTGGGATTCACCCAGCCATCGGTGACGTTGTCTCAGTAGAGAACACAAGCTGAAAAACTGTTGTAGGGGATTATCTTCCCTTTGCCGGGAAGAGTTATCTTCCCGCTGTGTTGCCGTTTGTGGCCACCAGGGGACCTCTGGTATATAAGCAGCTGATTCAAATGCTTCCTTCTCGCTTTCCTTAATGCCTCTGAACGAGCACATGGGTTAGACTTATGTCTACTCCCTTCTCGGTGGGCCTTTGCCCCCCCCCCTACATTAATGTAAGTCTTTTATACAGCATGGTCTATCCTTTAGTTCCATGTCTGTAACATTTATATTTTATGTACATTTGGGTATCTCGTTTATACCTAAATATTGTATCTTGTATTTATCATTCATAAATGTGTCCTTTTATCTCTACTCTTATATCTTATTTGTATCTTATGTATCTATGTACTTTATGTATCTTATCGTTACCATGTGCTGTACACCTATTAAATGTTTTGTCTCACAACGTGTCGGAGCTGTTGTTCAATTATTAACTTTGCATCTTACACTGTGATCTCTCTAGGACAGCTGTGTTAGTAACCCTGTCCCTCCAGGTGATGCCCAGTATATATTTAAGGCAGTGAAGGTAGAAACTATTTAGCCACAGCTCTTAGTGGGAGTACAGGGTCCAGGTTTTGCTGTCATACAAGAGAGTACTGATAACACATGCCCTATACACTTGCACCTTTGTATGGACAGTGAGACTGCTATTGTCCCACACTCTCTATAAGTTAGAACATTATTTTTAATTACAAGGTTTCGAAAAAGTAAAAGATTCGTTTTTATACACATAGCTAAATATGGCCCAGGGTTAAGGTGTTACATAATCTATGCATGGATTATTGTCAACCCTCTGTATTTCTGAAGGGATGGCCCCTTTTCATATCATGGGCAGGACTTTCCATGGAATATTACAGAAAGCCCACGAAATACGTGAAGTTACGTGGGACCTGGTTGGCTCTCAGTTTCAGCTTGGACGTCAGGCAGATAAGGCCTATCTGCCTTAGCTGGAGCTCACTGCACACACGTGCTGTGTTTAGTTAGAGGAAGATGTTAGTTAAGTAAATAAAGGTTTAAATAAATAATATGGTTTTGTGGTTGATGAATGTCTTGGCAACAAGACTGACCTAGAAGAAGAAATGAATCAAGGACGACCAACCAGCAAGAACAGAGAAAGACAAGTCCAGACACTAGAAGAAAAACGTAAGATACTAAAGATGAGCAGAAGAATAATAGAAGTAAAGAAAGAGAGTATACAACAAAGGTGGAACATTGTTATCAATGGTTTATGTAACTTTATGGAGGAACTCAAAGACTTTTAAAATTGTTGATGTTGTTTGACAAATCAGGACTTAATACTCTTTAGCAACAGAGATACTTTGCATAAATTCTATCATTATGAACTAGCAAAATATGCACCCTCCAGACATATATTTCATTTTTAATGTATGAAATTATCAAATGAAACTAAATAAGAATGTAGATAAATGATTTGAAACAGAGGGGGTATAATTGAAAAATAGAACAACTTTGAAATTAACTCTTCCATTATTTTCCATCAGCTCCCGTCTTTCATTGCATTCATTTAACTATTTAATTAAAATAGGAAGTAAAGAATAAAATTACAGTCATTCCTTTTTGTTAATGGATTTCTTTTAATATTTATCCCCAAGATCTTTGCTCATATTTATTAGAATAAAACCAAACAATTAGAAATCAATAATACCTAGCACATATTTATTAAAATCAAATTTTTAAGATCAATATGCAAATTAGCCTTCCCATTAACACTGTAAACCGTTATTTTGTTGTACATATAAATACACTTGCATGTTATTAGCATGATTTAAAGGGGCAGGGCTTGGTTTATTGCCCAGTGCCTTGTGGGGGAATGCCGAAGGGATCGACGCAATTTTTGTTCTTTCCCACCCATGAGATTCGGCTTGTGGGTGGGCCCACGTTAAAACGAGGCCTTGTGCCCAGCCCATACAAGTGGGGTATGAGGCAAATACCTGTAGATATGGCCAACAGTAATAATAATGTTAAACAATTTTATTAATATTTAATGTTTAAATAAAAATAAACTCATGCAGAATGTGACGTAAATAATTAATGGAATTGTTACTTAGATATTGATATAGTTTCAGTTATAGACACACACAATCTCCATTATAATAAGAAGATATGAAACACATTGGTCTGTTTAGAGGCAATCCTTAATTTTGTTGTTTTCTTGTTCAGTCAGTCTATTTCTCTCACCTTCTTCAACTGAAAAGGTTTTTTTTTTGTTTTTTAATTACTGTATTTCCTGATAACAAAGACACAATTTCCCAAAATAAATCTTCAAATTTACCCACATCCTCCAGACTAAAAGATTACTTAATTTTATATTCATTTATTAAAATTAGGTGTGGGGGATTCTTGATGCCAGAATGTCTTTGATGGCTGGAAATATGGTAATTATATTTGAAAATAGCTTCAATTTTTTTTTAACCTGATTTTATTTCTTTGATCTAAAAAGTGTTTGTCACAAATCACAAATTAATTTTGAGAGAACAAAGACTTTTTCTATTTCATTTATAAGTAAACAATATTTTTTCATATTCTTTCCCACCCTTTTTATCACCAAACAATGTTGAATAAAAAACAAAGAACTTCATTACTTAAATGTTTATCAATCAAGATTACAAGGGTTTACAGTCATGTTGGTAAGCACCAGTTTTTGTCTATCAAAGTTAAGCAACGTTGAACCAGATTCATATCTAGTGGATGACCGGTGAGGAACATTTGATACTGTAATCAAATCTTAGTAAATAAATTAAACCAAAACTTCAATGTACGTATTTACCTGCTCCCCTCCCCCATGGGCAAGGTTAATTTTTAAGCATAGTACAGCTAACTTCAATTCAGAGTTTTCCTTAGTATTTACCTTAACATCCCATCAGGTCAGGATGCGACACAAGGTCTTTTTTAGCATGGGAAGCCACACACAAACCGAAGATCATGCGATGAAAAACCTTGTGTTGCATCCTGACCTGCTGGGGATTGGGGGGGGGATAAGGTAAATACCAAGGAAAACTCTGAATTGAAACTGACTTTTTATAGACCAGTTGCCATACCATGGCTAAAGAGCCCAGTCTGCCCTGCTATTTAGCCATTGCTGAGAGACAAAAAAAATGGATTTATGCCTTTCACAAGGGCATTAGTATGAAGGGAAATGCAAAAAACTTCATCCGGGATTTGAACTCAGTTTGTTGTGTCCATTTCCCAAGACAATAACCATTATACTATGCACCTCCAAGACTTCAATGCACATGACTGATTTGCCAAAGAGACCATTCTTTATGGCAAAGACAACGTTTAAACAAACAAGCTACTTTTCCATTTAAAAAATAATAGTATTTTATTATTAATGATATTATCAAAAGAATAATGAATATAATATTGACTAAATAAATTACTTTTCTTTTTTTTACATCTTGGATTATGAACAATTTGGAGTGAGGTAAATTTAATAATTTTTTTGTCTTTTAATTGAATTTATAATAATGAGCATAACCAACCTGGTACTTTGACTGGCAACGGAAATCCGCTTTTTCTGTTAATGCCAAATTGACATTTGTAAAACGTGAATTCTTAAATATTTTACCTGGGAATGTCTAGGGAAACGGCTTCACACCAAGCGTACATAATGTGAGGTTCTCGACATTCAAACTTTCCTCCAAGTTTCCAAGCAAATTCTTTTGTCACTGCTATCAAATCATATGGAATTCCTGTTTCAAGAAAAAGGTTTTTAAAGTGTGTGTGTGTGTGTGTGTGTGTGTGTGTGTGTGTAAATTAAGTTTTTGTAAAAGATTAAATATTGGGTTGTTTAGAAAGAAATATTGCATTCATGTTTAAATATAAGAAAAGAAAAAAATTATAAATTTTTCAAGAAAAGAGTTGCCATTCTTAGTAATGAAAATAATCCTTTTATTTTTTTTGTTGAAAGAATTTAGGATTTTTGATGAAAGTAATTTGACAATTCTGACTTGTTGACTTTTAAAAGTTTTTTTAACTTAAAAATGTTCTAGTGATTTGATTAGATCTTAAACTAATAGAGTTAGGGGTGGGAGTGAAGTCTCCCTGGGAAGCATAGGGTCACAGCCACACCATGTTAGTGATAGTGCTTCAGTAGCAGCAAGGAGTAGGTTTTTATGGGGTGGGATTGTTGGCTATTCAAAACTATCCATCTTCATATCTATCTATCTATCTCAATTTGTTCATATTTATCTATATTACTTTAAATACTAAGATTTTTTTTTATTCATGTTTGTTTAATGTCTTGTTTTTAGTTTAAATAAACAAGAATTACGACAAAAAAAGATGCGACCCCCCCCCCAAATACATTTACTTGTCGAAAATATCTATCTCCATTTGTTCATATCTATCTATATTATTTTGTTTGTTTATCTATCTATCTATCTAAAACTATATATCCATCTTCATATCTAAACAAGAATTACGACAAATTACGATAAATAAACAAGAATTACGACGAGCTGGGGTTGTTATTTTGATAGTCACTGGGTAGCAATTTTTGAGGCAGGAGACCAGGACACACTTCCTCATAAATTACCAAATGCCCTTGTAGGTATTTGATGCTAGGGAACACAAAAGGTAATTTACCTCTCGTGTCTGCCAATAGTTACTAGGTGGCATAACCATCTGCATTATAAAAGAAGAAGCAGCAAAGTCAAAACACTCTTTCACTCTTCCAGTTATGAGAGAAGTAACAATACATCAGTTGTGTTCCTGTCCACAGACAGAGGGGCTTTGCGTCCTCAGCAACCTCGTGTTGTATGAACATGATAACATACTGTTGTAACTCGAGTATCAGAGTTAACAGAGAAATAATAGGAAGAAACACGAGTATTAATGTCTAGGGAAAAAGACTTACTAAGGAAAGATACAAGGTGAACAGAGTAATTAGCAGTTGCTAGGTTGAATTAACAAGTCCTGTAAGATCTCGTTGTTTCTCTCTTCGAGGTTTTGTCAGAAATTATTTATAAGAAAAACAGACAATTCCATTCTCATTATTTAGATACTATATGACACATGTTTAACACTTTTTTTATTTTTTATTTTTTTTACTAAAGACTCATTTTATATTAAGACATTTCACTTATACAACTCTATATAAGCTCTTCCTTTGGGCACCTCATTTGGTGTAATGGTTAGCAAGCTAGATTAGCAGACCATTGTTAGTGAGTGCGATTCTCACTGGGTGCCCCACACTTTTGGCCTTGTGCCACATCTAAGCAAAGCTTAGTAAATAACTATATAAGCTCTTCCTTGTATCTCATATCATACTATTCTATTAAGTTTGCTCAGGCAATAAAATATTCTTGTTATTACTTCATTGTGAATTGTTCTCACATTTATTCTGTATGGAAACAATATTCAACCAACTATCATTCTTCCACACTCTCTCATTATAATTGGAAGTAGACTTGATTATGCTTATGTATATCTTGAAGTAATCATTTTTTACTTGTTTGGGATTTTTTTTAACTCTTTGTCTATCAAATTTCCCCCAAGGCTGTACCAAATTTTTTTTGTATTTTTTTTACCTGTATGAGGGAATATTTCAATAGTTCACTATCTGTTCACCTCATAACTCATTCTATTCAAATAAAAGATGGCAGGGGTGTTCATATTGTGATTTTTCAGTGTAAACAAGTGACACGTGAGAGCCACTGCCAGCGGTTTACAGTAGGATTGCAATGGTGGGAGAACTGCTGTGAGCATCTTAAGTAGGCAAAGAGCTTTTTGAGTCCTTCATTTTTTAAGCATTTTGCTTTTCAGTCTTTTGTCCATCCATTTTTTGGGCGGAGGGGGATTCTTGTTGTCTATTTTTTTGGAGGGGCGGAGATTCTCTTTAGTCCATTTATTGGGGGGGGGGGGGGGATTTTCTTGTAGTCCATTCACTGCATTATTTTTATTATCATTATTATTGTTTGTTATGCCTTTTTGGGAATCCTCCATTTTTTTCTAACTTTTCATATCAACCTTAGAAGAAAAAAAGGAGGAAAAAAAGAATTTTTTCCACAGAACATATACAATATTAATACATCTATAAACAGATGAAATTCTGTTAAGTAGTTCATAAAATAGTTTCCAAAAATGTCCTCTTAGATTCTTTTTCTTACCATTATTTCTGAAATTATATAAATTAATCTTTAAATTTTGTACACTAGTGCTGTTCTTGATCTGATTAGGCAATTTGTTTCAAAAATTTATTAACAAAAAATACAATTGACTTAGTCTTTGAAATTTGCCTTGACAGTTTCATGTATATATATATATATATATATATATATATATATATATATATATATATATATATATAAGTAAAGAAATAACAAAAGACTTAGAGATTTAGCATTATAGTCTATTTCAGGGAGCTTAGACAAATAGTCTAACTCTCCCGACTAATCAGATGCTAATGATGAAATTTTTTATTACTTTAAAGGCATTTGAAAACAGATTTTTATTTTTTATATATTTTTAAAATTTTTTAAAATTTTATAGTCCAGAGATATGAATTCCGAATGAAATCCTTGATGTTGCAAAGAAAAGAAAATAGTTTCACTTCCACCACAAAAAAACTCTGTCAGCAAAAAATGTATCTCTTAACTGTATCCGTTATTTTGACAGATAAGAAAAAAGAAAGACATATTCAAAGTTTGTCACCAGGCGAAATTCCCTATTCAACTAATTTTAAAATAAACAGCAACGGAAATTAGGAAGGATTTATTAATTTTGTAATAAAATTATTTAAAATCTCTCTCTATATATATTTTTTAAATATATAAAGTAAGATAGTTAAGAAAGAATGTAAAGTTTTTAAATTTAGGATAAATTTAAATTGAAATTGAAATATAAATTAATCTACTTTATTATATTTTTAATTTCTAAGTGACAAATACATATATATATATATACACACACACACAAACGTACATAAACTATACAAATACATACATATAAACACATACACATACATACAAACATATATGAAGATCCAAGAAAAACAATAATATTTTTGTTATTTCTTTACTTATATATTTGCTCTGTGACTCTAACATTAAGAGCACACATTGAGCTCTCAAACTGCGACTTGGTTTTTAAATAAAACTCTTGTGTCGTAAGGAAGATTTCTTCTGGACTTTTGGATTTTATATTATATATATATATATATATATATAATGTCTACTCTAATTAGAAAGCCCATCAATTATTTTGAAAGTTTTAATTAGATCACCTCTCATTCTTTTTTTCTAGTAAAGTAGTTAATCCTAATTTCTCTAATCTTTTCCTGTAACTAATCTTTTTCTCTTTTTTCATTATCATTTTTTTCTTTTTACATTGTCTTTTATGTCTTTTCTTTGAAAATAAACTGTTGACTAACTCATACAGTTGTGGCTTTAGAATACACCAATTGCACCTCTGCAGAGGGGTAAGACTCCCCCCAATGGGGCCACCTGTTGGCCGTGAGTGGTGACCCGTGATGCTTAAGGATGGAATCCTGGTGGATGAGCAGTCGATGACCTACAACACTCCACTTTGGCTCTTACTTAGGCTTTACGGGTGGTCAGAGAGACCCCTTCCGATCAAGCTAGAAGGCAGGGTTGAGGGTCTTCATGTCCTGGGTATGACGTTAAACTTTAACTGATGGTGAGGTTCCAGTTCTGGAGGTCTGGTGAATGTGGAGCACCCCTTCATCACCATTGCTCCCAGGTCCACTCTGACCTGGAGTAGTCATATCTGTTAGGGTCCCATCTATGGGTTAATAGAAAATTTGTTTACAAAAAAAATTGAGTTTAAAAACATTTTCTTCCAAACTATTGCTACAAAATTTTCAAAACTTTGCTGGCATTAAATGACCCACCGTGGTTGATATGCCGTAAAACAAAACAAACTCATGATCTTCCAATGCATTATTGGTTGAGACATCTGTTCTAAACATGAAGGTTTCCAAATAAAAGAGATGGGAACAATATGTGTTATTTGTCTGAATTTTTGAAATGAGGCTTGATAATTTGTATTATCTAGATTTTTCAGACTCATGTCCTCATCTTTATTGTTATATACACAATGTTTCGGCTGATGTGCCCTCTGGTTTTCTTCTTTTAATGGATTAAATAATGGGTTTGGTTTGAAGTTCCATGAAGAGTCTTAAGTTCGACAAGAAGGTTCCTGAGTTTGACAAGAAACACCTTGTAGGGAATTATCTTCCCTTTGCCTGGAAGAGTTATCTACCCGCTGTGTTGCCGTTTGTTCCCTCTAGGGGATCTCTGGTATTTAAGCGCCTGGTTTGAACTTGTCCTCCTCTTTTAGCTAGATCTTCTCAACGAACTGATATGGGCTAGAGTCTATCTACCTCCTTCTCAGTGGGGCTTTGCCCCCCCCCCCTTACATTACTGTAAGCCTTTTATACAGCATGGACTATCCTTTAGTTCCATGTCTGTAACATTTATATTTTATGTACATTTGGGTATCTCATTTATACCTAAATATTGTATCTTGTATTTACCATTTATGAATGTGTCCTTTTATCTCTACTTTTATATCTTATTTGTATTTTATGTATCTATGTACTTTATGTACCTTATCGTTTCTATGTGCTGTACACCTATTAAATGTTTTGTCTCACAACGTGTCGGAGCTGTTGTTCAATTATTAACTTTGAATCTTACAACTGGTGACCCCGACGTGATGTCCACACCACTACAACCTGAATAAGGCTGGAGGGCACATCAGCCAAAATCTTGTGTATATAACAATGAAGAGGAGGACAACAGTCTGAAAAACCTAAATAATACAAAATGTGTTCTTAAAAAAAATTTCATCCATTTTCTTTTTCTTGTTTTTTTGTTTTTTAACCATTTTTTTATTATTACAAAATTTCCACAGAAATCTTAAGACTAAATTTTCTTTTTTCAGATATTTTACACAGTACGTCACATGCTGAAAGGATTGATGCCAAATTTTGAATGTTTAGTTGATAATTGGCCAAATTGGACGTGTATTGTTTTACGGCCTGAAGCAAATAAGGTGGTGAGTAAGATTAAGTTTTTTTTTGCTTCTTTAATAATAAATGTCAGTGTCATCATGCCACATTTTTTTCAACTTTACTACTACAGGCCATAGCCCAACATATCATACCATTTTGGAATCGGGTTGATTCCATGAGCAAATTAAAAACATTCCAGGCCGGATCCGGACTATCAATCCTGAAATTTTGGATTCTCAAATTTTAATTACCAATTTCTTATTTATTTTTATTTTTTATTTTTTACTTACTTGATTTTTTGCTACAAATTTTTTTTTATTCGATATTTTTTATAACTTCTCTAATAATAAATGCAAATGTCAGTGTGTCACTTTTTTCAACTTTACTTCTAGAGGCCATAGCCCAACATTTCATACCCTTTTGAAATCAAACCAACACTGTGTACAAATTAAAAACATTCTGGTCCAAATCCAGACCCAGCAATCTTGAAATTTTGCTGTGAATAATACAACTCTGTCTGGATGACAAACCACATTTAGAATCCAAGGACAAATATACTATCAAATTGACAATATTCAATCACTGCCAAATGAACCCCAGAAGTTTCCACAAATCTATTTTCTAGAAGATAACCAAACTAGCTTAATTGCCACATGATAGGGCGGCTTTTAAGCTAGTATTTTATATTTTTAAAGTGTTTAATTTTTCTTTTTAAAAGTAATTTATAAATAATATATACCTCCCATCTGTCGAAAGTCACTCCATTTTACTGAGATGATTAATGAGTGATAAGAAGAAAAGGCTCAGTGATTGATTACAACCAGATATTAAGAAAGTACGAGACCTGCTGGTTTTCTACTGGAAATTTACAAACTTTAGAAAAATATTATTTGAATATTTTTAATCTTAATTTTTGTATTTTTATTTAAAAAATTAAATCTGAATTTAAATTAGAAATGCTAGATCATCTGCATTGGTAATAGTTTCTGCTGAATATTGTCTGCTTCTTGCTCTTTTTAGTGAGATACTATTTTCTTTTATTAAATCTATTGAGGTTCGTCATATGTAATCTAAGCAGGTTATAAATTGTCCCAGCCAAATAGGGGTGCAGTCAGCGTATTCTACAGCCCCAGCCAAATAGGGGTACAGTCGGCGTATTCTACAGCCCCAGCCAAATAAGGGTGTAGTCTGCGTATTCTACAGCCCCAGCCAAATAGGGGTGTAGTCTGCGTATTCTACAGCCCCAGCCAAATAGGGGTGTAGTTGGCATATTCTACAGCCCCAGCCAAATAGGGGTGTAATCTGCATATTCTACAGCCCCCAGCCAAATAGGGTGTAGTTAGCATATTCTACAGCCCAGCCAATAGGGGTGTAATTTGCAGCCAAATAGCAGCCCCAAGCCAAATAGGGGTGTAGTTGGCATATTCTACAGCCCCAGCCAAATAGGGGTGTAATCTGCGTATTCTACAGCCCCAGCCAAATAGGGGTGTAGTTGGCATATTCTACAGCCCCAGCCAAATAGGGGTGTAGTTGGCATATTCTACAGCCCCAGCCAAATAAGGGTGCAGTCTGCGTATTCTACAGCCCCAGCCAAATAGGGGTGTAGTTGGCATATTCTACAGCCCCAGCCAAATAGGGTGTAATCTGCGTATTCTACAGCCCCAGCCAAATAGGGGTGTAGTTGGCATATTCTACAGCCTCAGCCAAATAGGGGTGTAATCAACGTATTCTACAGCCCCAGCCAAATAGGGGTGCAGTCGGCATATTCTACAGCCACAGCCAAATAGGGGTGCAGTCGGCGTATTTTACAGCCCCAGCCAAAAGGGAGGGACATTTTTTGAGGTTACAGACTGTCTACCAAAAGAAAGAAATAATACCAATTTTCATGATAATTAATGAGTGATAAGATGAATTGGCTTAGTGATTAATTACAACTAAATATTAAAAAGAGTAAAAGACCTGTTGTTTTTCTACCAGAAATTTACAGACTCCAGAAAAAATTATTTGGATATTTAAAAAAATTTTTTTTCATTTAAAAAAAAATTTTGATTTAACTATATATACAGGGTGTTTATAAAAGCAATGCACTTAAAAAGAAATGTTATTTTAAATAAAGATATTTAAAATATTGACTCTAAAATAAAGTTAAATTTTAAAATTCTAACTGAAATATTTATTTTTATTCCAGGTGCCACAATTTTTTGAAAACTCTTACATTTGTCATACAAACAGTGCTAGTTCATTAAAATATTTTTTACAAAGACCTGGTGTAATAGATTGGACAAAATCAGCCACTTTTTCTGGTAAGTAATTTCTCACCTTATCTAATCTATGTCAACTTTAAAGAACAAAAATAAAGAATAACTAGCAGGACCTGTGGATATACCACACTATGACAATTTAATTATTACAACTAGCAAAAATATGCACCCTCTGGGCGTAAGTATTTAAGTTTTAATATAATGAAATATATTAAATTAGAAAGACTAACAAAACTGAATAAGAACGCATATAAAAAGATTACACTTTTTTAATTATATTTTAATTGGTTTCTATATAAAAATCATAGGATTGATTTTAATATGTTAGAGAATAAAACCAAATAATTATTTATTTAAATCCGGTTTTGTTAAAACCAGTATGCAAATTAACCACACCATATATTATGTAAACCTTTATTTCTTAATAATATATAAGATACATTGCTGGATTTTAAACACACTAATAACCCGTCCTTTCGAGGGGGGGTCCGGTGTGCTTCGGCCACTGGATCGGTGTGTTGTATTAAATTAACAGCGTCAATCCCAGGGGGCTATCCCCCCAGGCAATACCTGCCCCCTTGGAGGCAGGCCTGGGTTTATTGCCCAGCGCCTGAGGCGCCCACCTTGAGGGGGAATGCCAAAGGGATCGACACAATTTTTGTTCTTTCCCACAAATGAGCTTCGGCTTGTGGGTGGGCCCACGTTAAAACAATGCCTTGTGCCCAGCCCATACAAGTGGGGTATGAGGCAAATACCCACTAATTACATTGGCTGTTTTGAGGCAATTCAAACTCAGATTTTCATAAATACATTAATAAGAAATAAGATTTATTCTGTGTATTAATGATTTTGACTATAAATTAAACACTTATTGATAAACTTATGCAATTCCTGAGGGTATTGTGATGTAAGCAGTGATGTAGTTACAGACAGACACCGAATCTCCATTATAATAAGATTATTGATATGTTTAATTAAGAGCTATTGCAAAATAGTTCAGTGTTGAAAAAAGTATAATAATCTTGATTTAACTCTGTCACTCATTTTTTTTCTTTCTTTCTTTCCCTCTTTTCATTATGTTTGATTGAAACAGATTTGTTATCGCTTCTGTGTGCTCACCCCCTCTCTCTAATATTTTTTCTGTATAGCATGTACTTTTTCTTCCCTTTCTTTATAATAAAAATGGAATGATCCATTATTTAGCTGAGGTAATGACACTCATAAGAAATAAGAATTTGGCAGATAAACACCAGATAATCAGGATTTACATTTTTGCATTTCATCTTGGATGATTTGAACGGTCTCATTCTTAACCAGGGGGTGTTGCAATGATGAGTATTAATATATAGATCTTTTGGTAAGACTAAATCATGCTCTTTTTTTATAATGACTGATGATCTGAAAGCTTGTGATATAAAACAACTGAAATTAAGATAAAAGTTAAGAATTAACCCTTTTGCAGACAGATGATTTTTTTCAATCCATGCCTATTGACATGCTTTCTGTAGATAAGATATTACTACCTAGGTATGAGAACTGATAATAACTGAAATTCAAATAAAATAAGGAAGAATGTTGTGTAAATTACTAAGAGAATTGTAACATCAGTGGTAACATTATTTTTTACATTTGTAACTAAAACTATCAATTTATATTACCTTTTTCTTTGCTGGGAAATTTGAAATGTAAGATTCATTTTGTTTTCTGTAATTTAGTATGTTCACTTCTAGTAGTCATTTACATCCCCTTCTCTTCCTTTTGTATTGGCCGGCACCCAACTTGTCACTCGTGCCATCCAAGTTGCTCTCTGTCTGTGCATCTCTCTGTTGCCGTCCAAGTTGCTCTTTCATAACAATGCAATGTGAGCAGCATAATAATAATAATAATAATAATTATTATTATAGAAAAGACTTGGCAAGCCAAGTTCAAATCCTGGATGAGGTTGTTCGTATTTCACATGGAGTTAACTCTTAACATCCTGTTGAGAATTTTCTAAGTCCAGAGCCCCATTCCTATAAGGATTTATCAAAAAATGCCTAAAAATGGCCTTTTTATTTAAAGCTACCTATTATTTCCCTTTAATATAAGACTCCTAAATATGTTTAATATTACATTTAAACAAGGCTATCATTTGGGGTGGATTAGGAAAACAAATGTGACTTCTGGCTGGGCGGAATAAGATGGTATAGGATGTTAAGAGTTAATACCCTTGCGAAAGGCATAAATCCAACTCTTTTAACCCACCCAGCTAATAGGGGTAGATTGGGCTCTTTAGAATTGTAGGTAGGCAAACCAGTCAACAAGGAAAAACTCTGAATTTAAAACCAGTGGGTGTAAAGCCAACAATCTCACCCCATAAAAACCTACTCCTTGCTGCTATTGAAGCACTATCACTAACATGGTGTGGCTGTGACTCTATGCTTCCCAAAGAGACTTCACTCCCACCCCTAACTCTATTAGTTTAAGATTTAATCAAATCACTAGAACATTTTTAAGTTAAAAAAACTTTTAAAAGTCAACAAGAGTCAGAATTGTCAAATTACTTTCATCAAAAATCCTAAATTCTTTCAACAAAAAAAATAAAAGGATTAGTTTCATTACTAAGAATGGCAACTCTTTTCTTGAAAAATTTATATTTTTTTTCTTTTCTTATATTTAAACATGAATGCAATATTTCTTACTAAACAACCCAATATTTAATCTTTTACAAAAACTTAATTTACACACACACACACACTTATTTTAAAAACCTTTTTCTTGAAACAGGAATTCCATATGATTTGATAGCAGTGACAAAAGAATTTGCTCGGAAACTTGGAGGAAAGTTTGAATGTCGAGAACCTCACATTATGTACGCTTGGTGTGAAGCCGTTTCCCTAGACATTCCCAGGTAAAATATTTAAGAATTCACGTTTTACAAATGTCAATTTAGCAATAACAGAAAAAGCAGATTTCCGTTGCCAGTCAAAGTACCAGGCTGGTTATGCTCATTATTATAAATTCAATTAAAAGAGAAAAAAAATTATTAAATTTACCTCACTCCAAATTGATCATAATCCAAGATGTAAAAAGAAAAGTAATTTATTTAGTCAATATCATTTTCATGAAAATTTCCTTTTGAAATAGAAGAGCAGCTTGTTTGTTTAAATATTCTCTTTGCCATAAAAAGATACCTAGAACATCTTCCCTTTTTTTTCTATCTTTTCACATCAACCTTAGAAAAAAAAAAAAAGATTCTTTTCACAAAACATGTACAATATTAATACAGTATCTATTTACAGATTAAATTCTGTTAAGTAATTAAAAAATGTCCTCGTAAATTCTTTTTCTTACCATTATTTCTGAAATCATCAATTCAATTTTTTATTTATTTTAATTTTTTTTACACTATTACTGTTTTTGATCTGATTAGGCAGTTTGTACCATAATTAGAAAGCTTTAATTAAATCATCTCTCATTCTTCTTTCTAGTAAAGTAGTTAATCCTAATTTCTCCAATCTCTCCCTGTAACTTTTACTCTTTTTATTAGTTTTGTCACTCTTCTTTGTATGTTCTCCAATTATCAATATTACACATCAATTTACATGTCTAGATATTGGATCCCAAGCCTGAGTACAATGTTATATATGAGGTCTTCTTTGAGTTTTATATCTTTAAAACAATATTTGTCTCCCTTGAAATAAAATAAATAATTTAAATAACCCTTTTCTGTTTTTTTATTTTTAAAGTCCCAGTATCATTCCTGAAGGATTCAGCCTGGACACACTCAAGAAATCTGACATTCCCATGATCTTCAAACATTGGAAATCTTCTGTTTCTGAACACAAAGGAATTTATGATTATTTTGAAACAATTGTTAAGAACTTTGAGAATTCTTGTCTTCGTGAAGATTCAACAGGAGAAGTTGTTGCTTACGTGTGTAGAAAATTCAATGGTTCCATCTCGATGATTTACGTCCAGCCAAAATACAGACATCAAAGTTTTGGTCACATCATATTTGCCGATATAATTCATAAGATCATTGATAATGGAGACATTCCATTTGGATTTTTAGCCACAAACAGAAAAGAATTAATTGAAACAGCACGAAAACATAATTTCACTTGGGTTCCACAAAGTAATATGACTTGGGCAACTTATGAAATTTCTCATCCATTTTGAACACTTTTTTTTTTTTTTTTAAATCTTATTTTTATTTAAATCAGCAAGAGTAATTTTATTTTATGAAAAATAAACTATTTTACTAACTATCAATCTTTGTTTTGATGTTGTCTTTATTATTCCCTTTTTTTATAACCTAAATTAGGGGCTGGTTTACCTCAGTTGGTAGAGCTCAGCTCAGCAAAAACAATCTCCCTAGTCTAGCGCTAGTGAAAAGAGGATAGACCCCCTAGTTGTTCAGATGATACCGACAATAGGCCACTCCACAGACTTTACTTATCTAAATATATAAAGTTGTTGTATGTCTGATTGTCCACATCTTGGGTTTACATAAAATTGTATCACACAAAAACAAAAAAAAAAAGTTTTTTTTATTATTTACCTTATCCCTTGGGCAGAGTTTGACAAGGACACATTTTTAGGTGGAAGCACCCCTCCTTACACGAATGCACTGCATTGACAAGGGTAGTGCTACTCCCTTTGTGGGTGCCTCGGTCAATGAATCTAACAATTGTCCCTTTTAGATGAGTGTTGCCCAAGGGAAGGGGAGATAACCCCTTGAAGTTAAGATCTTTAATATATTTGCAGGAATCAAAGTTTGTGCCTCAAATAATTTTTTTGAGTAGCCTGTTATACAAGTGGTTGGCGGGTTGGCCTAATGACGGTATCAACCAGACAGCGAGGGAGTCTCTTCCCTTTTCACTAGCGCTAGACCAAGGAGATTATTTTAGTGTCTGAGCTCCTCACTTTGCCACACAGATCCCTATGCTATTCATATGCCGAGTTGGCAAAGGCCAGTATCAAACATTGAACCTTGTGGTTCCTAGTCTGACGCTCTACCGATTGTTTTATTATTCGTTTTCAAACTTTTTTTTTTAAACAACCTATTGTTTTTTGGGTTTTTTTTTCATTTTTGAGTAAAATTTATTTTTGTTGGTGGTTCATTTACAAGATCTAGTTTGATAATACTATTAAAAAATAGTATGATTAACCTAGATCTTCTTGCAAATGAATAACCTTAGCCTAATGTAAATTGAACCACCAACCTAAAAAGTAAACTAAATTTTACTCAAAAATAAGAAATATATTAGTAAAAAAGTTAAATCTGAAGTAAAAACAAAAATCCATTTGATGCATTGATTCTCAATCTGGAGTCAAATGAAGAAATTTCAGTAAGGTGTTTGTTTGGTTTTATGGCATGTCAACCCTTGTTGAGTTATTTAATGCCAATGTCAGTCTCCTTTTTTTTTTTCTTTCTTTTTCCAGGCAATTATATGGTTTCAAGAATCTAATAATAATCAATTGTAAACAATTATAGCTTTAAAAAATTCTTTCAACAAATTGTTCAAAAAACTTATGAAAAACAAAACTTGAATTTCCCACATCGAATACCACCTCACAATCCCCATATTTATACAGCCTTCCAAAACCCATAACCAAACACTCCTTTAAAGGCCCATTGTTTCCAGTATAGGAGTACGGGGGTAATATATATATATATAATATATATATATATATATATATGACAACCAAAAATCATTGGAAAAAGAAACAAAATTTATAACTTTTATTGTTCTACTGTTTTTGATTATTTTTTTTTAACGTATTTTTCTTTCTTTTATCTAAATGGAAACATTCAATGAATCCATTTTTTAGTTATTTGTGTTTTGAAAGTGGAACCAAAAGTCTCTCTCATTTTTCTTCTTTTTTAAACCAGAGAATACTTGGAGAGTGACATTTCCCATTGTCACCATGGCACAGTTTGAGAGGTAGAATTTTCTCCGTTATTGCCATGACAACCAAAATACTGATGCAGAACTTTTAAAATTAATCTATTGAGACCAACTCTGAATAATAAGAGAAAGTCTGGCAGAAATTAAAGTGGGAATGAGACAAACTGACAAAGGATTTATTTATTTATCTTAAAGTGTTTAAAGTGTTTAAAGTGTTAACTGTAACACTGGAATGTCAGGTATCTTCCTCTCCCAACTCTACAGGGAGAAGGAAAACAGATTTTTTTTTTTTAAATTTTTTTTTTTTTTTAAAGAGGCAGATTACGTGAGCAGACAGAAAAGAATGAGGGAGAGAGAGTCTTTTTTTTTTTTGTTACCACAACAAAAAAGGAGAATGGTAAAAATTGAAATTATGAAGCAACTTCTGTATTTGCCTCAATATTACTTTCAACTTCTTCATTCATCTTTTCCTCGGAGGTCCATATTCCGTTGAGAGTGAGTTAGAAACATAGCGCCAATATTCTCCACGAATTAAATCATGTTTATCTGCGAGAAATTCACACAACTGAAAAATTCAAAGAAAAGATTTTTTTTTTTTAAACTCAATGATGTAAGGAAATAAATAATGAAAAATTTTTTTTTTTTTTAAATCTACAAATAAATACTGCTTATCATGTAATTCTCCGAGATATAAATTTTTAACCTAATATTAGGTTGGTTGTTGTTTGGTTTACAGCATGTCAATCATTGGGTTATTTTATGTGAAAGATATTTTTTATTTATTATTCTTTCTTGAGTATTCATTTTTTTTTTTTTTAACTCATTTTTTATCTATTTAACCCATGATGGGACCCTAACAAGTAATACCATTCCAGGTCAGAGTGAACCTTGGGGTAATGAAGGGGTCCTTTACACTCCCTAGAACTCCAGAATTGAAACCTCACCACTAGATGCGGTTTAATATCATACCTAGGACACCTAATATTAGGGGTCACACTATAAGCAAGATAGAAACTGTGAGTAAATAGTTGGCCTAAGTCAACTGGTTATGCCTATATGCAACAAGTTAACAATTAGTCCCATTTTGATCAGATGATACTAGAGTATATACAGTAAAATAATCCCAAAATATATGTATTTTTAAAAACCAAATGATGTAATGAAAAAAATGAAAAATTAATCCCAAAAGATATCTCAAAATAAAAGAAAATAATCCAAATTTAATCCAAAATATAATTCAAACTCCAATTACCAATTCCATTTCTTACATCAATAACTGTTATGCTAAGTGCACCAATACAACTGTAATGAGTCCTACACTGGTGCTCTGTATTTGTAGCCTTGTGCCAGACTAAAATTAGTCAATAACTAAAAGCATCTCATTGTACAGCAGGAGTTTGTGAACTTGTCTCACAAGTCAATACTTGTGCTGTGACTTCAATTATAAGTGCTCCACTTTTATGGCCTTGAACAAAACTAAACTTAATGAAATAATTAAGATTTTGAATCAGAAAAATGGTGTAATTTTAGATTGGTTTATTTTAAAGCAACTATAATGCAAAATAAATCAGCTTTAATAAAGATGGTTATAAAAAGATTGTGAACTTAAAGTGCAAAGATTCATTAACAAAATTATCTTCTTTTTTTTTGGTACAATCTGATTTCTATGGTCCCATTTGAAATACAGTTTTTCAAGCTTTTTAAAACAAATATCTCTGGTCCTATATAGTTGACACAATGTCTATATAGGAATGAAGCAATGCACAATGTATCAGTACAGAAATCACAGTGGGTACCTTTCCACACCTTGAAGTGCTTTGGTCATGTGATATATGAGCTGCAAACTAGCATGTACCAAAATATTGAAAAAAACTTCTGATTGCCCCTAAGTAGTACCCAACATAACAGCAGCAAGATCTTAGGGTGGAGAACAAAAAGAAAAATATGTTACCTCTAATGCTTTATTAAGAATCTGTTTCGGGTTTGGTGGACTTGCTTCTAGTTGGTCTTCATAAATATCAATGAGGAAAGCGAGTAGATATGGAGAATAGCAATTCTGCTCATAAAGATTTAAACATTTCTCCAAAACCTGTGGATATTCTCGTTAGACCACTGAGCATCATGACTCTACAAATAAAAACAGAGACAATTAAATAAAAAGACTTGAAGGACATTATTTGAACTGGTATCTCATCTTTGTTGTTTTTATAACATTTTAGTCAATTCAATTTTGGTCATTTCAATAAATAAGGGAAATTTTTTTTTGGGGGGGGTACATTTTTTTTTCCATAAATGTAAACTCTGTATTGTTTGGGAATTGATTTATATCAAAAAATTATTTCAATGTCACAAAAATATTTTCTTTTGAGGCAATTCAAAATGGCATCAAATCAGAGTGCTCCAGGCTTGAACAGAGGTATGTCATAAAAGTTTGGTGGCTGAAAAGTGAAAACCATGTGAAATTTTCAGAAGAATGTGTGATGCATACAGAGAAGCAGGTTTTAATAAACAAAAAATTCTAAAATGTGTGACATATGAAAAAAAAAGAAATGAAAATCCCAATAAGAATTGTCCGGAATCGAAAGTGGTCGGCCCAATACACACTCCTTTCCCTGGTCAGGAAAGAACATCTCACTTTTTCTCTTCCTTGCCTACCCTGCCCGTGAGATGGTACACTCTATCACCTGGGTCTGCTGTCTGTATATCTCTCTTTAACTCCTCTCTCTACGAGAGTAAGTGTAGTAGTATTTAAGTTGTATAAATATTTGCTGTGAAAATAAAAAAGGAGAGGTCGATTTAATTTTCAAGACATTTCGATCTCTCTGTGCTATTGGTTTGATCTCTCTTCTT
>CM042144.1:62254657-62280596 GCA_023376005.1 Doryteuthis pealeii | reverse complement strand
CCACTGATCAAGAACATCTATCTATACATATTAACGGCAATGGTGTATTATGTATGCCTGGAGGAAAACTACAAAACTAAAAATTAACAACAAAGTAAATATATATACACATTCACCTTATCTTGCTTTTGAGCAAAATATGAAGATTTGACTTTTATTTTCGAATACATTTTAAAATTAAATAGGATATAAAATAATGTTGAATTCTTACTCAGGCCATTTTTTTTTTGGTGTTTATAAAAAAGTAACAATGATTAATGTAGGCTCAATCCCAATTTTTTCTTGTCATTTTTTTTTCCATGTTAATACTTGCATTTTTACTGATTCAGCTGTAGTAAATTTTTTTGAACAGGATAAATAATCGTTGATTTAATTATTTTTATAGTTATTATACAATGTTTATGGCCGTTTAAGGAATTAATCACATAGTTTCACTTTGACATCGAAATAATTACAGTGATTTTGATATTAAACGTTTTTAAACAAATTACAAAATCTTTAAAAAAGCTTAGTTTTTAGGTTTTTTTTTTTGCATTAATATTTTTAAAATAGAGACATTAATTTTTTTTTTATTTAAAATTACGAAATTACATAAATTTATTTACTGTTGAGGTTTTTTGGCGTCCGCAGTTTGAAAATATAAACATAACCCTTTTTCATTTTTCATGTCTAGCTATCTGTTTATAAAATAGTCACGTTATTTTTTTTTCTAATTTGAATACAAATAAAAATCATGTTGATACTAATGCAAGATAGACATGCAATAATTACATTAGATACGTGTAAAAATGCATTACATTTCATGAAAATACCTGAAAACTTTAAGAGCACTCGATAGTGGGTTTTAAATTAGGTCCTTCGGGAGTTTCCGTATACTAAATGTTATTATCATAAAATGCGATTCTAATGATATTATCTATTGCACGCCATTCTGTATTTGTCTAAAATCAATTACTGTTCAATTTGATATTTAACTTTTACACACATTCAAAAATCTTATTTAAAAAATATGATTCCATTGGGGTTTTTTTTTGGGGGGGGGGGCATTTAGTTTTCATTCTCTTATATGTTTCAAGTTGTGCCTCTTTCGATTTAAAAAAATAATATACTATAATAATTTGGATATCGATTGCTACGTTGAATTAATAATGTTTTGATCTTTTTCGATTATTTATCATTTTACTTAATATTGACTACTTTATTATTTTGTACGTTTGTTTTTTTTTTGTTTTTTTGCTTTGAAAATATTAATTGAAATTTAGCAATTGTGTCATTTATATTTATATTTAAAAATATAGTTTATCATTGATTAAATTCTTACGTATTTCATATGTGATGTCCATTCTCTCTCAGATTGACGAAAAAAAATTCCTGACCTCCTACCTGGGCTGTTTAAAATACAGATTCTTTTTTACATAGTGATTTTTATGGTCGTCCTGTTCGAGTATCGAACTCACTATTCAGTAGTAATTAGATCTGACAAATATTCATACCAGGTTTTTCTCCCTCTTACCAGGCCTTCACATGCGGTAACCGCTTCAAGAATTCTAAAAAACAATTTCTACTTCTTATGCCATTTCTGAGATTTTTTTTAAAAAATTTATTTTTGCTCAAACCTTAGGGGAACTTTTGACAAACAATAATCAAGGAAAATATTCAATTCCTATGGGTCTGGTCTAAGCCATTGAAATTTGCTGCAATGCATTAAAGAAGATCAGTTTTTTTTTCACCATACCCCGCCCCCGTCTAGTACTGTATTTTATAGATGTAACGACTAGTGTTATAAAAGGAAAACAATCAGTTACTTATATGAAAAAACTAAAAAAGGATTCCAATCAAAAATTTTTAAAAACTCGATTACAAAGCAAATATAAAAATGACAACAGCAAAGGTAAACAAAACAATGAGTTTACAATAAAATTTTAGAAAGTAAAAATTTTATAATGCAACAAAAGTAAAGTAAAAATTACTATCAACCAAAAGATACAAATAACAATGATTACTCTCCTTTAATTAGATTTAAACGACAGCATTTTCCCTATAGTCATTCATGTTTTGTGAGAATAAAAATATTAATCACCATAAGAACACACAGTGAGGATCAAGGAATGGCATTGCAGGCATGACATATTAACCTACAATAGGCTATTCATGCTTTACTAACGGACTACTTTTTAATCTGAAGACTTTAAAGAATAAAAGATTTTTTGTCAACAACAAACACTTAGTAATAACTCAACATCAACAGGATTTATCTAGATATATTGCACAGATATTTTGATTTTCCTCTGCAAGATGAAAGCAGATTTTTTAATACATTTTGCAAAACACCGGAGAAGAAGAAGAAAAAAATCGTTGAAATAACATTGCTAAAGATGACAACAGCTTTTTATCGATGAGAGAAATCTTCCCACCAGACATTTTACCTGACGTTCGCTTTGCAGACAAGGAAGAGAAAAAGAAAATGAAAAAGAATGGTAGAATGTACATGTTATCACTTATTCTGCTACGCATTGAGATCCCTTGACCTAGCAGTGCACGTCTCTGCTTTTTCTACTTCCTCCACTTGGCGTCGGGAACGAGAACTAATAAGAGGCGAGTTTTCATCCATGTGGATGGCGATCCTTGAAACATTCAGTAGAGGCCTTCCAGGACGTTTGAGGAGGATGCCGGATTTGTGCTTGGCCGGTGCTTGTTGCATGGCTTTTCGACTTTCTTGAGCTGTTTGGGGACATCTTTTCTTTTGGTTTTTTCGAGAGCCTACTTGCATGATTTTTACCCAGTAATGGAAGATGAAATTAAGGGCAAATCGTTATTTCCTTGCTTTGACTTTTTTCTTGACAGGAATCACTGAGGAGAAAAGAAAAAAAAAAGGAAAAAATTACCCAAACTTATTTTTTTGTCATTTCTACATTTTCTATATCTAGAAATTTACTGTCAAGGGCAGATTTCAAAACTGAAGGTCTATTAACCAAGGGTGAATTTTTTTTTGCTAATAGAATAATTAATTTTGGGAACAAATTGCCTGATAAGATCAAAAACAGCAAATAGTGTACAAAAAGTCTTGGATGACATTGGGTGATTCAGAATAACTGATCAGAAAAAGATTTAAGAAGGCTATTTTGAAAATTATGATACTTTAGGTGGTTGCGTGGTTTTTGGCATGTCAACCCTTGTTGGGTATTTTAATGCTGAAGCAAATTTTGTTTTATACATTCTTATATTAGTATTTGAAAAGTCTTTTTTTTTTTCTTTTTTTTTTTTTTTATTATTCAATTTTTTTTTTTAACACATTTTTAAAACTCATTTTTTTTATTCCCCATAATGGCCATAACAGATACTACCACTCTGGGTCAGGTTTAGACCGGAGTAATGCATGAAGGTACTCCACCCACTTCCCAGCACTCACTTAACAAATTTGATCTGTATATAGATACTGTATCAATATTGTATATGTTCTGTGCGAAGACCTTTTTTAAATGTTGATCTGAAGAGATAGTAAAAAGGAGATGCCTAAGGAGCCATACAAAAATTATTTAATACAATTTTCGACAGACATTTTGCGTATATTCCATATAAGTCTTCTAACATAAAACAAAAGGGGAACCACCTTGATATAAATATTTATTTATCTATTGATCTTACAAGGAAAAAGAAGACGGGGTTAGGGTTAGTGCTAATGGAAAATAAATAAGTATTAGTCAAGAGTGGTCCCTTTGTTTATGTTAGACTTATAGGAAAATAACCACAGAAAGTTTCTTTTTTTATCATTTTTTTTTAATCATTTTTAACTAATTTATCCTCATGTTTCAGTCTCTGGGATCTCAAGGATTCAGTATTCAGTGTCTTATAAATAAATATAAAGTAATATCATATACGATGATTAATTTTTACCACAAAAAGAGTTTTTATATATATTGCATGTATTGAACAACCATAATTTTTGGCTATGCTAGCCTACAAAAATATTTCTTCAACATCAATGACATAAAGGAAAACTTCAAACATTTATACTTTCAAAACTACTGTAATACAATAAAGAAACAATGTAGTCTAGATTCATTTTTTGTTTATTATTATATGGCACAGGTGTTATGATAATACTGGCACAATTTACAGATGACAGCTGTCTTTTTTCACCAAAATTATAACTCAAATACTTGATTATAACTATTCAACTTTACAAGATGCCTAAAGATTGATAAGGTATACACTGTGTATGACAACTTGCTTGGCTTACATAGCAACAGCCCTATTTTAAGTAAAAGTGGAGTGACCTATTGTTGGTATTCAGTCAGACAGCAAGGGAGTATCCCCTTTTTTTTACTAGCGCTAAACCAGGAGTTGTTTTTTTTAATAGTTGAATCAAACAGTTCATAAAGGATATACAAATTCATAAGATGATAAGGTAGTAAAGATTCTAATAGTTATTGGATTATAGTGACATACACTGTACAAGCATTTATGCACTGTCTGGGTCTACATAGCGACAGCCCAGTGACAAGCATAGCAAGATAACTGGGTGATAAATGCGAACTGCAGGTTTTATTTCAATGCTTTCTCTTAGACTTTTCTTGTCAAAGGATACTACAAGTCAGCAGTCCGATTCTGGGGTTTCTTTCTGCAGTTTTGATTTTGGAGTTAATTTATAAAAGGGTTGCATCATTACGACTAGAGCTGTCTACCCTAAAAGTTGTTGTAGAGTACTGAGAGAGTAAATGTATTACAGTAATAATGATAAGTGAGATTATCTTGCTACAATTTGGCTATTGGTGAGGTTTAAAAAAGAAAAAAAAAAGAAAACGGGCAATATGCTACTCTGATAATCCTGAAAAATCAAAAAACCAATTCATTACATGTGAGGCAGTATCAACTGGCATTGTATGTCTACGTTCACCCATGTTACAAATGTTTTTGGCTGCTTCGCTTGTATCTGAGCATGAAGCTGGAAAAGTTAAAAAACATTCACTCATCAATAAAATTTACACAGCAAAGGACACAGAGAGAGAGTGAAGAATGATTGTGGCCTTAGTTTAATATTAAAAGTAAAGTTGGCGGAGTAATAAGCCTATTTCTGTATCCAGCCAGACAGTGAGGGAGTCTAATCCTATTTTGCTAGCCCATAGACCAAGGAAAGTTTTTGCTAGGTGGAGAGCCACACCTACCGTGAGCTCCCACTTTACCGCACAAATCAGATTACCAATTTTGTGCTACTTCATGCGCTGATTGAGCAGGACTGGTATTGAACACAGAAATGCGATTCCTAGCAGTGCTCTACTGAGCCGAATTAAACTGGGCACCAAGTTTAATATTAATATTATAAAAATAAATAAATCTATCAGCCACTTCTAATTTTACAATTAATAAGGGAAGAAAACTTTTTTTTATTCTTTTTTTTTTTTTAAATAAAAAAAAAAATTAGCTCAGTCGGTAGAGCACCCACCAAGGAATCGCAAGTTCCTGGTTTCAATTACCAGACCCGCAACTTAGTGTATGCAGTTAGCACAGATTGGTTAATCTGATCCCTGTGTAGGTTAAAGTTGGGGAGCGCGGATCATGTGGCACCTTCCACCTCAGAAAAAAAAAAAATTCTTGTCTAGTGTATATGAAAAGAGGATAGACTCTTTCACTGTCCGACGATACCGACAATAGGGCCACTCCACCAATTTAAAAAAAAAAAACAACTTAAAAAATTATACACTGTATTGAACAAAAAAAAAAGAAACAGTTAAAAAACAAACCTTTTAAAATCACAAAGAAATATTTTGAAAATAGAATTGATTGATTTTAACAGCATATCAACTCATTTGGGGTTATTTTATGCCTAAAGGTTAGGGAATCATGTTCATTGTACACTCATATTTACATCTTTTTATGCAGTTGTTTCTTGAAGGTTTTTCTTTCATACGATCCTATTTGAAGTACAAGTAAGTTTTAATAGATCTACTTGACCATTAGATGGGACCCTAACAGGTACTCCACTCTGGGTCAGATTGGGACATGGGAGTAATAGCAATGAAGGGTACTTCACATTTTCCCAGATCTCCAGAACTGGAAGCCTCACCAGCAGTTGCATTTTGAGTGATACCTAAGACAACTCATTTGGGATGGGGGGGGGGGTACCTGTCTGCAGGAGATATAATCAGTATATTCTAATCAAGAATAAATTATAAAGATATTCAATAGAAGAAAAAAATCAGTCACAATTAATTGATTGGTGAGATTTATACAGCCATGTTACCCTTGGTTAATTTTATGCCAAAGACGTTTTTTTTCTATTCATTCTTTATTGAATATGGTTATTATTAATGCAGTGCAATCAATCTAATCTACCCATAGATGGGACCCTCATAACACGTACTACTACTCTAGGTTCAGAGTGGACTTGGAAGTAATGGTGAATGAACAAGTACTCCACACTCCCAAGAGCTCCGGAATTTAGGAACCTCACAATAATCTGCAGTATTTAACGTCATACTAGGAAACTAGGCCTCCAGCCAAGATTCTGTCCTAAAGCACACGGTCGCTATCCATAGTCAACAGGTGACTCTATGGGGAAGGGGGTCGCTACATCTCTGCAGAGGTTTTTGCAGTAAGCATACTTTCTACAGCCCCAGTGAAAGGGCAGACCCCAATTATTGGCCACCCATGAAAATTACAGTATATATGTAGAGGTATCTACTGAAAAAAAAGAACAAAAAACAATCAAGAGACAGATTTGGTCTATTGATTCTCTTTGTTATAAATAACAGCAAATGTGGACTTGAACAATAAAGTTAAAGTCATTGGGTGGCCTTTAAAGTCAGCGTTTATCAAGCCAGGACAGTTCAGGAAGTTCTATCCCCTTTTTACTAGTTGCATAGACCAAGGGATATTGTTCTAGCAATCTGCAGTGTAGCGCCACATCTCACCATCCAGCTTCTTCACTTTACCATTACTCCCTGTGCTACTCCTACGCTGAGTTGGCGAGGGCTGGTTATCAAACCAGAACCTTGTGGTTTCTAGTCAATGCTCTACCCGACTGAGCTAAACCGCCTTTGGTTATTTTCGTTTATATTCTGACGTCTTAGCAAAGGTGATTATTCCTATAACCTCCAACATAAACAAAGGAGAACCCACCTCTGACTGATAAATTTATTTATTTACCATTAAACTTAAGCCTCTAAACCCTAACACCTAACCAGTCTTCTTTTTTCCTTATCAATAAATAAATAAAATAATTAATCAGATCAGAGTCGGTTACTCCTTTGTTTGATGTGGAGTTATAAGAAATAACTGCCAAGGTTGTTGATATGGTGGAACCTGGATTGTTTTGTTTTTTTTCGATTTGTACCGAATGTTCAACTTTAGGAAAAAAAAATTAAAAATTAAAAAGCTTCTTCAATACAAAACTGCTCTCAGCATTGATGTAATCTTTGAATGACTGCTACCCTATTCAGATGATTCTTGGTCAGATGGCAGCAATTCAACAAGAACCTAACATTTGGCCTACATTTTGGGTCTCCTCTTGACTGCACAAACCAAAGATAAAGTACATGCCAGAGGAATATTAAATCTGTGCTAAGAGGTGACATTAAGCATTCTCAGCCAGCCACAATGGATCACATTGACCATTAGTGGAAGGAGCAGAATTGTGATGGAATACATATGGTCTCCTTTGGAGTTTACCCCTTCAATCTTACACTTTTAAGTTGCTCAGGGAAAACCCTTTTTTGTTGGGGGGGGGGGTTTTTTTTTCAGGGGGGAAAGGATTTCTGGGTTTATTTTTATTGTTTTCCTTGGGGAAAAAAACCTGCTGAATAGATATGTTATCTCTTATGATATCGATCAATTAAATTGTTTCTATGGTATTGGATGACACATCTCAACATACGATCCCCAAGTTCATTCTGACATTTTGAAAATAAAGGATTGGGGGGGGGGGGCGGGTCTTTGTTTAATAGTATCTCCAGTAATTGTTGGTATGACAGTACCATCAACAAAAAGTATCTTTTCATTTTATCTGTGTGTCAATGAACCAGTCATTTTAACTTTTACCTTATTGATTGTTTGAAAGAGAAATGAGAATGTTAAAATTGATGTATGTTAATGTAACATTATGTTAGCCAACTTTTCATTTATTACCAGCTGAAACGTATCTTCTTAAAAATCAGGCACAACCTGAACTAATATAAGATGCTGGTTTATATAAAAAAAAAAGGGATATTTTAAAGAGGAGCTTTCCAAAAGAGGGGAAAGCTTGAGGAGGGATAGAGAGAAAGACAGAGGGGTACAAAAGAGACAAGTGAGAAAGTACAAAAAAGGTCTAAAGATGAGCAAGATTGCGGGACGAAAGAGGATGTACAAAAAAGAAAAAGAGAGAAGGGTACAAAAAGAGAGGAAAGTGGAGCAGGTTTATGGAGAGAACAAGCGAGGAGAGGGAAAAGTACAAAAAAGAGGAAGGTTCAACGGGGGTGCAGCAGGTGGAGAAAAGAGATAGAGGCAGTAAAAGAGGCCAAAGCGTTTGGACAGAAGACGAGAAAGTACAAAAAAAAAAAAAAAAAGGTAAGGGTAAGCAGGATGAAGACAGAGCAGATACCAAAAAAGAAAAAGAGAGATGGATACAAAAGAGAGGAAGAGTGAGCAAGTAGCAGAAGAGAGAGAGGGTACAAAAGAGCGAGAGAGAGATAGACGAGAGAGGAAGAGGAGCACAAACAAGAGGGGGAAAGCGGTGGGCAAGATGGGGAGAAAGAGGCGTACAAAAAGACAAAGCAACGACGAGAGCGGTTACAAAGAGGAAAGGTGAGCAGTTTGGAGAAGAGAGAGAGGGTACAAAAGAGAGGAAAAGGTGAGCAGGTTGGGAGAGAAAGACGAGAGGGGATATAAAAGAAAAGACTAGAGGAGCACAATACGAGGGAAAGCGTTTGAGAGGATGGGAGAAAGAGAGAGGGGTACAAAAAAAGAGAAAAGAGGAGATGGATGAAGAAAGAGGGAGAGGGTATTTCAAATATAATATTTAACAGATAGAAAAGAGAAAGATTATATATTCTTACGAGGAGAACATATAGTAATGTATATATTTTTTCTGATTAAATTTGCAAAGGGGAGATGTGAAAACACAAAATTGGCCTACCTTTCATTTTAACATTTCATTTCTTGCAATCTTTTCTTTTGTAATTGTCGTCCTCTTCAAAACATAACATGCTGGACGGGTAACATAGTTAAGGATAATCAACAAACAATAAATAAATTAAAAAGATTTTCTAAAAAGTTAAAAATTTCAGTATCATCTAAATTATTTCAGGCTGTTGTCTCAGTCTTTATTTTATATACCAACGATTTTGGCTGATGTGCCTTTCCAGCCTTTTCTGAAGGCTCCTGATTATGACATGAAGGCTCCCTCCAGAATTCGACAAGAAGGTTCCAGAATTCGACAAGAAACATTCTGGAGAAAACCGGAAGGCACACTGGCCGAAAACATTTATGTATTAAAATGAAATTATTGTGTGACAGTGCTCCAGGTGCACCACAACATTATTCAAGATCTCATGCAAGTACACGATGATTGCTTACAGTGTCAGGAACATGGAACATTTTACAGTAGTAATTGCATGTATGATGTACGCGTGTGTGCATATGTATTGTGGAGAGTGGATCAGGTAGATGTCGGGGGACTACAGGAGCATGGAGGGCTTTGAAAGATTCAGCGCTTTCAGAGCTACAACAAGACACGGCAATTTTATTCCACTGTCTCCGTAATTCTGAGGCGCTGAAAAAAATGTATCCCGAAAGTCAACGTGAGCCAATGCTGTTTTCTGACTTTGTACTTAACCAACTAAAGATGAGGACAACAGTTCCAAAAATCAAATAATACAATTATAAACCTCTCTCAAAAAAAAAACTTAGACAAAAATAATAAAAATTTTACGATTTCATACTTTTAAAATGAAAAAAAAAAAAAATGTTTAGACATTTTGATAGTGTGCGATGAAAAGGGGGAATTCTGTACGAAGTCAACGGACGGTGGGAAATCTTACTTCTGTTCAAGTATTTTTCCCTCCAGACTTAAGAATATAAGTTTTAGGTGAAGACTTTACAAAATATTGCCTTAAATCCAAGAGCGTCCACTTTTGAAATTTGAAAATTTTCTAATTCTGATTTACTTTCTGGCTCTTTATATAAAATGAGTTAAAAATTCTGTAAGGTAAAGTACAAATAAAGATTATTAGTTCAGCAATATCAACGAGTCTTAATTATTTGAAGAGGGCGACCCCATGGCCATAGCGAGGCTAACATGCTGAACTTTGGACATAGAGACCAGGGACCCCTCTTCCTGGGGTAACACTATGTTCCTATTATGTATAGTATTCTATATCTTAGGGCCTCTCGTTTTATGATGGAGATGTTTCTTGACTAAGCTGTTAATTGTACTTCTGATAGCAGCTTTGCTTTACAGGCTATTATGTCAAGGTATTTTTTAAGCTTTTTGGATTGGCACCCAGTTGACCTACCACCAACTGCGTCATTAATATTGATTTCTTTCAGATGCCAAGTTTGTTTTTTAGAACATTCTTTTATTCTTAGTTATTTATTTACACTATGGCTCTAATTAGAGGCCATAATCATTTGGAAACAGATACCATCAATTAATGAATCAATCATTGTTATGGTTCTTGTTACAATGACAATATTTGGTTTTGTGTTTGTGCGGCGTCTGCACGTGGATAAACGGATGGATTGATTGTGAGTGTTTTACAGTATTGATCAACAGTATGGATTATCTTTATGACCAAGAGGTTAGGGAATCACGTTCAATTGTACATTGTGATATTTATCAATTCTTGTATAGTGCCTTGTTAGTTCTTTTTGCACACAGTCCTATCAAATACAAAATAAATCTTTTTAAACCATAGATAAGACTCTAATAGTATTACTTTCACCTCAGGTGTGGAGTTCTGGATCTGGACAGTATCTGGTAATGAAGGGGATACTCTACAATCCCAAGATCTGAACAACTTTGATCCTCATCATCGAAATACGGTTTAGGTTCATAGCCAGGGCTCCTTTTTTTTTGGGGGGGGGGGTTACCTCCTGCAGGGGATACAATCAGCATATTCTAAGTCTTGCCAAAGGGCAGACTGATTACAAAGGATATGGATAAACACTGAAGAAACTGGGAGAGGCTGAGGAAATTTGATTGTAACCGACAAGAAGTAGGTCTCCTGCCAGTGTCGTGTAAAATGCATTGAAAAAACAGAGATGATCCTCAGGATTTCGGACAAATGGAAAACTGAAAAAAAGAAAAAAAAAAAAAAAAGACAAATTTAATAAGAGAAACAAAAAAGTTTCAAAAAATTAATAGAAAAAAAAAAAAGAGAGAAACTAACATATATAATGGGGAGTAAATCAGATATACATAAAGAGGGTGAAAGTGACAGGCCAGAATGTCAAGTGAGAGACGAGTCAGTTTTTGACTTAATTGCAAATTACAACTAATTAGAACGAATTAAGATGGAATTTTCAAAATAACTGAATCCTAAAACTAAAGAATATTTTAGTCTATAACTTACAGTAAAAAAAGCCTCTAGGAGACAAAAATTGATTCACTCAGCTTTAGTATATAATATATATAATATATATATATATATATATATATATATATATATATATATACAACACACACACACACAACACACCAACTCCTCTGTACAAGTAAGATGTGACACATTGGTCAATTTCTTAAGTGGAGTTTAACAGGCTTAAATTGAAAGTTTTCTTTCTCCTAGACTGGTTGCCTAACGAAGGTTAAAGAGCTCAGCCTGGCCTACTATTTATGCATAGTTCGAGGGAGAATACCTGGATGCATACCTTTCACTATGTGAAACGCAAACAGCCTCGTCCAGAATTTGAACTCAAGTCGTTGAGTCCGTTTACTATGATGATAACCATTACACCATGCACCTCCATGTCAGACAAATGAATCAGTATAAATTTGTCTTCACTTAACGTCTTCATTTTTAAGACGGAGTAAATTGTAGATTTCTAAAACTGTCATTTAAAGTGATTTTTTTAATAAAAGAAAAAAAGCTAAACTTGCAAATCACCGTCAAAATTAAAACGAAAAATTTTGACAACAATTTACAACACATCAAACTAAATTTTGAAATTAAAATTAATTTTAAAAATCCAATTCAAAAATGGTAAAAAAAATCATTAAAAAATCTCACAAAGTTTTCCCCTTTTTAATTTATTTATTTCCCTTTTTTTATTTTAGTTTATTTCTTTCCTACTTAACTTTTTTTTTTAGTAAGTCAGGTTAGTAATTGTTTTATTTCATTTATTTAACGAATCTTGAAATATTTTCTAAACTACACATAAATATTTTAGTTTAGAAAATATTTCAAGATTCATTAAATAAATGAAATAAAACAATTACTAACCTGACTTACTCTAAAAAAAAAAAAAAAAAGTCAAATATTTTGAATCAGAATTTCAAAATTTATTTTGATGTGTTGCAAATAATTGTCAAAATTTACCATTTTAATTTTGACAACAATTTGCAAGTTTAGCCAGAAAAAAATGCTCTTAAAAGAAATAATTTACTTCTCGTCTGTATGAATATATGAACATATATGGGAGGTTTATAGGAGCTTGGTTTTTTCCAAAAACCGATACTATATGTTAAAGTTACATACACACACACATACCCATGCTCTAGCACTGATATTGAGCACTCTTTATGTATAAATAGAGCAAACTATATATAAGTGTTTTATAATTTGCTCGAAGCATTGTGTTTATATTAGTTTGGTGGTTGGTTTTTAAGGCTATCACGATGCAGGTGTAAAGAAAAATAAGGTAACTATGATGTTGTTTGTTTACATTTGATTTATTCATATTTCGTGATAAAGATCTCTTTGTCAGAAGATTTCTGAAATTCTGGAGTTGTTGCTAGAAATCGTTCATTCTGTTTTGTGTCTTATATCTTCCAAATTCTCTGCGTGTGTGTATGTGTGTACATATGTATGCATGTGAGCCTGTGTGTGTGTGTGTGTGTGTGTGTGTGTATATATATATATATATATATATATATACACACACACACACACACACACACACAAACACACACACAGTGTAATGGGTAAATTGTCACTATTTTAAACCATTCATTTTGGCATATGCACTTTGTTCTGGTTTTATCTACTGTGCAGCAAACTAAAATCAGCTGGTTACAGTCTATAAGGAAAATGAAGAATAATCAAGCTAAGTTCAATTACCGTCGAATTGGTAAGACACGGCAACAAGTGATTGTAACTCAATACAATCCCATCTTGTCGCAATTCTACTGCAGACTGGAGGGGTATACTTAAAACCCTCCACATATCATAGAAACCAAGCAGCCAATCAGAACTCAGAGAATGGGAATCACCCAAATGCATGAATGGACTATTCTCTGATTGTATTAAATACAAACTGTCTTGGACACTGCTTCAGTTGTACTTAGCTAGTTGCTGTTATTCAAACAAACAGTGGACTAACTGACTTCATAAAAAAAGCTCAGCACCATGATGCAATTCATTCCTCCAGAAATTTGAAAAAATGGCATGCTGTACCTGCTTGGCATTCACACTAGAAGCTCCAATATTGAAGTTTTTTCAAAAAGTGTTTGAGTGTCAGTCTGAGGACAGTGCAGAGAATTGAAGAGTCTAATGGTGATTAGAAACACTACAGCAGCCCAGAAGCTTCACTCTGTTGATAATTCTGATAAGAACTCCTGAATTTATTGGTCAGATCCAGACCAAAGAGTTTTATAATTGATTGAAGCATCTTGTATGGAGGGATATTTCATTTCAAAAATATTAGGGAAATATTAAATAATAACAGGTAATTAACAACATCCTCATTTCCTTATCTTCCTTCACATTATGATAGCCTCCAAACCAATTTTATATATATATATATATATATATATATATATATGTTAGGAGGTTGATTTAGAAGGCTATCACAATGCAGGTGTAAAGAAAAAAATAATAATACGGTAAACAATAACGTTGTGTGTTAACCTGTATTTAATTCTTGAATTTTCGAGATAATATCTCTTTTTCAAAAGATCACTGGAACTGAAGTAGTCTAGTTATGGCATTTATTTTTAAAAAGAAATGCCATAACTAGACTTAAGACAAGAATTAAATACAGGTTAACACACAACATCATTGTTACTGTATTTTTTTCTTCTTTACACCTGCATTGTGATAGCCTTCTAAATCAACCTCCTAGTCCTAACCAATATATACACAATCCTTCAAGCAAATCATAAAACTCTATATATATATATATATATATTATATATATATATATATATAAATTTGGTTTGGAGGCTATCATAATGTGAAGAAAGAAAAGGCAAAGAGAAAGTAAAGTATATACACAGATGTATGTATTTAAAACAGTTAAAACACCGCTCCTTAAACGGAAGCTGGCAATGGCCTAGAGGTTAACAGATCGGACAGGCATAAAGTCAGTCGGGGTTCGCTTCTGGTCGGAGTTGTTGTGTCTAGCCACACTGATTAGATGTGAAACGTCGAAACATGGTGTCTGTGGATGACTTATATATATATATATATATATATATATATTCTTTAATGGTTGACCTTAAGTTTTCAGCATATAGAGATGCCGATATATAGTGTACGGACAGGTGTAAAACAACCCAAAAGGTCTTTGTAAAAATGCAGGTAGTGTCAGGTCAAGTTCACGGTCATGTGATTTTAATTCTGACAGGAGTTTATGGGTGCAGAAAAAAAAATGTTACACATCAATGAATATACACACAACTGCATCAAGATGTACATAAATATTTATAATCACACCTGGACATATAAACAGGTGCAAAAACATACAAGAAAATAAAGAGAAACATCTCCTCCTTCAAAAAATAGATTAATCACTTTTTTTTTGTTGTTGGACGACAAATCCTTCAAAGTTTTATGACTCATTGACTTGCAACTTCTCTGGGGTGATTTTTTTTTCCCCATCTCAAGCAGATTTCTTGGTCACATTGACTTTTCAGGTCACAATACCTATATCTCTTGATCACATGATTCTCTTCTTGTTTGCCCATACACTTGTCACATGATCACTCTTTGTATGTAAGTAATCACCTGACTACATTGTGGGTTCACACAACATTTTATGTATAATCATTGTTTGTTCAAATATCATCTTTAAAGAAAAAAGCTTAATGGATGGAAATAAAAGTTTTTTTTTAAGTTTTTTCCTTTGAAGAAAAAAGAGAAGAGAGAGAAAAGAGAAGAATAATAGATTTTTTAAAATAAAAAATAAAAAATAAAAACAAAATAAAAATGATGTTTTGGGATTTTAATAAAAATGTATTTTCATTATTATATGTTATTATCATGCTTTGAAAGTTTCTTCATATTTAATTGTTTTGTATCAAATTCTTTTTTTTTTTTTATAGTGCTTATCAGAGCAAAAAGGTACAACAATGAAGCACTGAGTGATGAAACAGGACCTTTCAGTTTGGTTTGGTTTGGTTTACGGCATATCAACCTCGCAGGGTCATTTAATGCCAACAAAGTTGTGGAATAAATTCATTCTTAATGGATACTCAATTTTTTTTTTTACAAATGAATTTTTCTATTTAACCCATAGATGGGACCCTAACAGGTACTACCACTCCGGGTCAGAGTGGACCAGGGAGCAATGGTGATGAAGGGGTGCACCACATTCCCCAGACCTCCAGAACTGGAACCTCACCATCAGATAGAGTTTAACGTCATTCCCAGGACATGAAGACCCTAAGCCACTGCCATCTAGCACATATATGATAAAAAGGGTTGGGACTGGCCATAAGGGCAAAAGGGTTGGGATAATCATATAGGTGCTAGAGCTTGACATGACCAACCGATTAATTGGAGGAGGAGGCCTCTCCGACCACCCGACTAGCCCAAGTAAGGGAGTGCTGCATGTCATGAACTGCTCAGCCATCTAAGTTCCATCGTTAAGCATCATGGGTCACCACCCACGGCCAACAGGTGGCCCCATTCAGGGAGTTTTACCCCTCTGCAGAGGTGCACTTGGTGTATTCTAATGCCCCAACCAACAGGGTGGGGACTTATTAATCACTTAACAGAATTTGATCTGTATATAGATATTTATTAATATTGTATATGTATGTATATAAATTGTATATTGTATATGTGTATATATATATATAAATAATGAAAATGAAATTGTCTGTTTTTTCCAATAAATAATATCTGATGAAACCACAGAAGAGAAATAACAAGATCTCACAGGACTTGTTGATTCAACCTATCAATTGCTAATTACTGTTTACCTTGAATCTTTGCTTAGTAAACCTTTTCTCCTATCCTTGATACTTGTTGTGTTTCATCCTATTATTTCTTTGTTAACTCTGATATTTGAGTTGCAACATTTTTTTTTATTGTTATGAGAATATAATAAAATAGGGGAAATGGCCAAGGAGGCATAACAAATAAATAATAAATAATAATTAACAAATGATGATAATACAAACCCATTTATTTATTTATTTATTGATTATTAAATAAGAAAAATGTGTTAAAAAAATGAGATATTGCTATCCAAAAAATATGAACCATGATAAATAGTTAAATGAAATAACATTAAACCTCAAATATTTTGGGATATTAACATCATATCTCATATTTATGTTGATATGATCTTAAGAAGGGAATAATCCATGTTATTTCCAAAGATATCATAAGATATCACAACTAACTTAAATAATATCAAATTATGCTTTTCCCATCTGCTAGGTATAGAATTTTGAAGATAAATATACTAGTCCAGCTTAAAAGCAAAGTAAGGGTAACCTGAAGTTGCTGGGGAGTCCCCATGGGCAAATGTGCAGAACTGCAACATTGTAGTAAGAGAGTTCAAACTCCAGTTGCGCTATTACATTCACTTTCGGACTACTACCTTTGGGAAAAAGTATTAACCCCCCTCACCCCTGCAGCTATGGGTTAAATATTACCACTACTGTTCTTTTACAAGGATGGCTTTGGCATTAAATAACCCACAAAAGGTTAATATGCCATTAACAAAGAAACTAAAATTGCTATTTTTTTAGACCTTATTTTTCCGATGCAGGTATTATTGGGGAACAAGAAAAGTTTTGGTAAACAAGCCAGGTTTTGGCCCATTTTACAAAACGTAATACCTGCATTGGAATGAATAAGGTAAAAAAAATGCAACTAACCCACATTTATTATTGCACTTTTAACCTGGACTGTACAATTTCAACCATCAAGCAAAATAGTTACATTTTAAAAAATCTAATGGCACAAGAGAAGGAAATTTATTTATGAGGAAGTGTGTCCTGGTCTCCTGCCTTAAAAATTGCTACCCGGTGACTATCAAAATAACAACCCCAGCTCGTCATAATTCTTGTTTATTTATCGTAATTTGTCATAATTCTTGTTTAGATATTAAGATGGATATATAGTTTGGAATAGACAGAGATAGATAGATAAACAAACAAAATAATATAGATAGATATGAACAAATGGAGATAGATAGATATTTTAGACAAATAAATGTATTTGGGGAGGGGGGTCGCTTCTTTTTTTGTTGTAATTCTTGTTTATTTAAACTAAAAACAAGACATTAAACAAACATGAATAAAAGAAAATCTTAGTATTTAAAGTAATATAGATAAATATGAACAAATTGAGATAGATAGATAGATATGAAGATGGATAGTTTTGAATAGACTGAGCTGGGTCGTTATTTTAATAGTCACCGGGTAGCAATTTTTGAGGCAGGAGACCGGGACGCACTTCCTCATAAATTACCAAAAATTCTAAGTAAGAAAAAAAATCTAATGGCATGAGAGAAGGAATAATGGCACACAAAAAATAATCGTAGAATATTTCCAGTAAGAAATATCCAATTCTTATTTTAATAATCAAAGAAATTCCACTTACTAAACCATTCGCGAAATTCAGTTTGACTTTGCAATTCTGGTGTCATCTTCTCAAAAATTTCCATAACTCTGTCATGCTTGTTATTTTGTGCAGCATAAACCAGGTAGAACTTGAGCAAACCCACCTCCATCTTTCGGACGCCAGCCATATAGCGCTGGTCAAGCCGAGAGAAGAGGCGGGTGTTGAGCCGAGCCCAGTAATCTCGTAAACTGGCCAGATCATAAGATGAGATATACTGCTGCAATTGGTCAAGCAATTTGTCCACCTGAAAAAGACAAAAAGAAATTATCAAACATTTAAACAAGAAAAGAAGGCCAAAAGGTAATATTTTTAAGCTAGTTTGTCAGTTATGCTATGTGGCTCGGGTGAATTGATAATATTCATACAAAGAAATGCCAAGAAAATTATGAAAATGTTACACTTTACTCAGTTTAACATGACAAAACAATTTATAATACACATGCAATGATACTGATATCTTTTTGATTTAGTGCGACCTGGGACACACATATCTGCTTTGAATGAGTCCCCACAGTTTAACATGACAAAACAATTTATAATACACATGCAATGATACTGATATCTTTTTGATTTAGTGCGACTTGGGACACACATATTTGCTTTGAATGAGTCCCTGGGGAAATTTATGGGTCCTAACTAAACTTTCTTAATAGATTGTAGGGTTTTTATTTATGATTTGGGGAAACAACTAAAGCCATCTAACTCCTAACTTGTAATAGCATTCCCAGTTGATTTATACGGTTTTAACTCACTGTAAAAAATAATTCAATTGATGAAAACCAATAAAAGTTACATATTTAGAAAGATTACTCTATTCTCTTTCCAACCATATAAATCTTTTAAGATTGGTGAAGAAATACTCGAGAAATTGCAAATTGAACTGATTAAGGTCACAAATATGAAATTGTCAGCGTTTTTCAGCTAAATGCTTGTAATGCTATTTGTAACCTATCCTGTGTAATTCATTTCTAAGAAACTATTGATATGTATTTACAATTAAATTGAAATGGTGAGAAAAGAAAAAAGAAAAACACTGGGACGTATAGATATGATTTTACTGCATCTTTTTAGATTTTTGGGACGCAGGATGCATACTTATCAGCATCTCTGCACATTATGCTTTTATAGGCATTTTCCCAACCCGTTTACCACGGGTAGAATGTAACACAAGGTCGCAAGAACAGGGCATCCAGTGAGTATGACAGCACCCATTCCTTCTCAAAGTTTTATGTGACAGCACTAAAATTCATGATACCAGCATCAGAGAAGAGTATACTGATGACAGGTCATTTCTTAGTTTGTTTAGTTAAGGGTTTGTTTTTTTTAAATAAAGATGGTAGCCCCCTACTCTCTTAATTCATTTGTTTTATTTGTCTTGTGAGTGAAAATTCATATAAAAGCATCAGGACTTTTATGAGCATTTACCCAACCTGTTCACCAAGGATAGGATGTGACACAAGGTCGCAAGCATAGGGCATCCAGTGAGGATCAAATTTGCTATACAGTTGGTTGGTTGGTTAGATTTTACAGCATATCAACCCTTGTTGGGTTATTTTATGTCGAAGACCTTTCGTTTTATTCATTCTTGATAGGTATTCAATTTTTTTTTTTATTTAACCTCAATTTTTTTTAAACAATCTTTTTAAACTAATTTTTTTCTATTTAACCCATAGATGAGACCCTAATAGGTACTACCACTCCAGCTCAGAGTGGACCTGGAGTAATGGTGATGAAGGGGTACTCCACACTTACCAGAGCACCAGAATTGGAACCTCGTCATCAGATGCCAGTGATGCCGATAGCTTTTTGATTTAGTCATCCTGTGATGCATATATTTGCTTTGAATATGTCCCCAGGAAAATTTATGGGTCCCAACTAAAGCCATCTAACTCCTACTTTGTAACCTATCCTGTGTAATTCATTTCTAAGAAACTATTGAAATGTATTTGCAGTTAGATGGAAATGGTGAGGGAAGAAAAAAGAAAAACACTGGGACTCATGGATATGATTTTACTTTGTCCTTTCAGATTTTTGTGTGTCAGGGATGCAGGACACATATCTATCAGCATCTCTGAGATGCTATACAGTAGTAATAGATCTAGCTAACCATCACACCATAAGACATCCTGATGCTTTTATATGAATTTTTGGTAATTTATGAAGAAGTGCGTCCCGGTCTCCTGCCTCAAAAATTGCTACCCGGTGACTATCAAAATAACAACCCCAGCTCGTTGTAATTCTTGTTTATTTATCGTAATTTGTTGTAATTCTTGTTTAGATATGAAGATGGATATATAGTTTGGAATAGACTGAGATAGATAGATAGATAAACAAACAAAATAATATAGATAGATATGAACAAATGGAGATAGATATTTTCGACAAGTAAATGTATTTAGTTTTATTTAAACTAAAAACAAGACATTAAACAAACATGAATAAAAAAAATCTTAGTATTTAAAGTAATATAGATAAATATGAACAAATTGAGATAGATAGATAGATGGATGGATAGTTTTGAATAGACTGAGCTGGGTCGTTATTTTAATAGTCACTGGGCAGCAACTCTTGAGGCAGGAGACCAGGATGCACTTCCTCATAAATTACCGAATTTTTATTTGCAAGACAAATAAAACGAATGAGTTGAGTAGGTGGGAATTACCATATTTATCTTTAAAAAAATTTAAACTAAGAAATTACCTGTCAGTAGTATACTTTTCCCTGATGCTAGTATCATGAAACTTAGTGCTACCTGTCCCATAAAATTTGGAGAGGAAATGGGTGCTACAAACACCTCTAAGAAGACCTGGAGAACAAAAATGTCCTAATCACTAAGAAAAAAAAAAGCCGCCACCATCTTAAAGCTCATTACAAAATTGATAATGAAGAGAATTTATTATTTTTGGAACTGTGCCAATACAAGAGCTAATGTTTTTATTATCTTTTCAATTTACTTATATAAGTTATTAATGACTATAATCTTCTTTATATGTTGTATATTAGCAATTTCCTGCTTTCCACATAACACATATATATATATATATATATATATGTATGTGCGTGCGAAGAGAAATGGAAGTAAATCCAACAGTATGTAGTATAGTGAGAAATACTTTCGAGTAAATGTCTTGCGTAAAAAGATCTGACCACATGAACATATATCGGTTATTTCCTATAATTCCAACATAAACAAAGGGGAACCACTCTTGAATGATCAATTATTTATTTATTTATTGATTGATCTACTAGGAAAAAATACGATGGGGTTAGGGTTTAGGGTTAGTTTAATGGGAAAATAAATAATTTATCAGTCAAAAGTGGTTCCCCTTTGTTTACGTTGGAATTATAGGAAATAACCCATATATCACCATAGACGAACACTTGACCAACCACTTTTTTACTATTCTCTCATCTGAGGATTATGTTATACACATGAAATTTAAGTAACAGTAATATAGTATCCATAATCTTATGTATTAGGTTTTAAACATGCTCTGTTATTATAGCATTAAACACTATTTCTATGCATACACTTTTCTTATATATATATATATATATATATTATATATATATATATGTATGCCCGCCTAATTCATTAATTATCAATTAATTCATTTTCAAAATTAGGTACGACTTCAATGAAGCACATATTCTCCCAAATTGTTGGCTAAAAAAGCCATATCAAACACATTTTTTGTTTATATATATATAACAAGCAAGCCAAAATATATTCTCTATAAAATTCTTTTTATATAAAGAAACCTTCTAAAGTAAAAACAACCTGTAGTAAAAGACACTGCCAAATCCAGTGGAATTTTTTTCTCTTTTTTTTTTTTTTTTAAATTCCTTTATCAGACATAAACATTCTTTCGGGTCATAACATTGGCCTGAGGTCATGAATATTTGGCAGGGTTTCATTTCACCAATAGTAATAACAAGAGCCATCCTTTTTCGTTAACCCACCAGCCTTAATCTGAGTAGTTATGCTATACAGTGAGTGTGAGAATTTGCCTCAAAATAAATATTTACCTCTCTAAATATGAACAGAGGGAACTGTTGACATATACACTGCCAAACACTCTGCTATTCAAAATAGTTCAAAATACTAAAAGCAACACAAAAAAAAAAAAAAAAAAATGTTTGGTTATTAAGAACTGAGAACAAATAAACAATAACATTAAAGGTCAAGTAATGACCCCAGGGTGAAGAAGAAGAGAATTGTGAAGAGAGTGTCTACAACAGATGTCCAGTGCCATTTAGAACAGTGGTTCTCAACTGGGGGCCACATGCCGTCCCCCATAAACCATATAATATTTTTTTGAGTCCAGGTAAGCAAAAACCATTTAATTATAAAAATACAATAGGGCTTTTACATGAGTAAATGACATGACCACCCCCCCCCGTCCACCAGGGTAAAAAAGAATCAAAGGGGTCCATAGGTGAAAAAAAGCTGAGAACCACTGGTTACATAGCTACAGTTATTATTCTTCTATATAGGGTGGGGCAGAAATACCTCCCACATGAGGCGCTGTAACTTCAGGGGCACAAGAATTATATAGTCTTCCAAGACTGCAATGCCGATACGATTGCATTTCTCAATTCTATAAACACATTGGATGATGTCTAGAGCAGTGGTTCCCAACCTGGGGGCATATGACTTTTGGGGGGGTGGTCCAGTCAAGAAAAAGACATTTAATCATAAAAATACAATAGGATTGAATGGCCATGGTGGGGGGATCCACCATAGTAAAATAGGAATCCAATGGATCTTATAGGTAAAACAGAAAGGTTGAGAACCACTGATCCAGAATAAGAAAATTTGGAATTCATCCAAGAAATGTTTCATTATTTCAAGAACAAGCCCAAAAAATAATTATTGTTGTAGTTAAACAAAATCTGTAATTCAAGTGATTATGAAAATAATTGAAAGGAATTTCTAATCATGGTAGACATTTTTTCAATATTTCTCTTCTACTGGAAATTTACTGTCAAGGCAGATTTCAAAATCTAAGTTAACCAATTGGATTTTAAAAGTATTTTTACAACAAATTGCCAAATCACATCAAAAACAGCAATGAAAAAAAAATCTAAAATTGAAGTGAATGATTTCAGAAATAATGGTAAAAATAAATAAATAAAAAAAATACTTAAAAGTGTATTTTTGGAAACTATTGGATGAATTACTTAAGAAAATCTGTGTATTAATATTGTATATTATTTTCTGAATTTTTGAGATGCGGGAAGATGATTTGTATTATTTAGATTTTTCGGACTGCTGTCCTTGTTGTTTTGTTTTGTTTTACGGCATATCAACCTCGGTGGGTCATTTAATGCCAACAAAATTGTGAAATAAATTCATTATTAATGCATAATACAATTTTGTTTATAAACTCATGTTTTTCTATTCAACCTATAGATGGGACCCTAACAGGTACTACCATTCCAGGTCAGAGTGGACCAGAGAGCAATGGTGATGAAGGGGTGCTCCACATTCCCCAAACCTCCAGAACTGGAACCTCACCATCAGATAGAGTTTAACATCATTCCCAGGACATGTAGATCCTCAGCCACTGCCTTCTAGCACCTATATGATAAGAAGGATTGGGGGTTGCCATAAGGGCAATAGGGTTGGGTCAATCATATAGGTGCTAGGGCTTGATGTGGCCAGCTGATTGATCGGAAGGAGCCTCTCCGACTGCCTGTCTAGCCCAAGAAAAGCCTAAAGTGGAATATTGCAAGTCATGGACTGCTCAGCCACCTGGGTTCTATCCTTAAGCATCATGGGTCGCCACCCACAGCCAACAGGTGGCCCCATTGGGGGAGTCTTACCCCTCTGCAGAGGTGCAGTTGGTGCATTCTAATGCCCCAGCCAACAGGGCGGACTGTTGTCCTAATCTTTTGGTCACATGGTATAATGGATATATGGTTAAGTTAATACAGTTCTAAGTGACAATCATCTGGAAGTTGCAGGATCAATCCCGACTACGAGCAAAAATAATATAGAACACTGAACCTAGTTTAACACCTGTTCCCAGGTCATGTTTAACAGAATGAGAACAATCTACCCTAATGGATTAAATAAAGGGTTCGGTTCGAAGTTACTTGAAGGCTCCCAATTACAACATGCAGGCTCCCAAGTTTAATAAGAAGTTTCCCAAGTTCAACAAGAAACATCTGAAGAAGGCTAAAGGGCACATCGGCCGAAACGTTGTGTAAATAACAATAAAAATGAGGACAACAGTTCATAAAATCTAAATAATACAAACATGGTACATGTTTTGTGCAAAGAATCTCTCTCTTTTTTAAAGTTGATGGAAGAAAATAGAAAAAAAAATGGGAGATGCCCAGGGAGACATAACAAACAAATAAATTATACATGAATAATAAGTTAGAATAATAGCAATACAAAATATTTGAACAGTATTGTTTTAAAGAGTTTTATAGCAAGTTCAAAATAGACACAGTCACACAGTATATATTTTTATGATTGGAAAATGTCCGCATAAAGATGGAAATAGAATAAATTTTAGTTTATAAAATTTTTATTTTATTATTCTTGATTATAAATAAATGTTTCTGTCAACTGCTTCAGCTTTTCTTAATGTTTTATTACATGTTATTATGCTATTGATGACTGACAAGCATAGATGATGCTAATGAATTAAACAAAAATATTTTGATTTCGGGACAGTCAAAACCCCGTTCGGGATGGTTGATAATTTTTGTTCAGGATGGTCATGAAAAAAGTTAGTGTCAGGGCCTGCTACCTAGGTATGTGAATTGTTCTACTGGCTTTCACACAGTCAGACATTTTATCACAACTAAGAAAAAAATTAACAGAAAAAAAAAAAAAGTAATGATAGTTAAAAGCACTTCTTAGTCTACTTGTTGATCCTTCATTAAAAGAAGAAAAAAAATCTAAAGAAAGGAAAAAAGTTTTAAAAGTGGGAAAGAATTTTTATTCAGACCTTGCCTATTCAAAACTGGAAATTTCTCACGTCTTCAAGTTAAGATCAACTACGGCTTTTCATAAATAACAGGTCAACCTTTTGAAGTCCAATGGATTAAGTTAAAAATAAATATTATGATAGGATAATTAATAAGCATTATCATAGCCAGATTGAACCCCCCCCCTTCCCCAGTATATCATAGTATGAATTCTTAATTCTGACCCTTATATAAATATATATCACTCTTTTCCTAGTAACTTGATACTTGAATGGATTAAAAAAAACTCTCATAAATATTGTTAAAAGATCAAATACATTTTGTGCTTTAAATGGCAAAACCTTTTTTTATAAAAAGGTTTTGTTACTTAAAGCAAAAAATCCTAGAAACTTTCACAAATAAAAAAAGACTAGTAAAAATATGTAAATAAGTATTTAAGTTTTAATGTAATAAAATATCATATTAAATTATAAAGACTAACAAAACTAAATAAGAACACATATAAAAAGGCTACACTTATTTTTATTGATTTCTTCATAAAATTATATATATAGGATTGCTTTTTGTGCATGTAAATATTTTTAAAAATATCAATATTGGGCAAAGCAGAAAAAAATCAATAAATTAAAAGAAAAATAGCATTTAATATAATTTGAAATTAAATTATTATGTTAAACTTATTTATAGCTCAGTTGGTAGAGCACTTGCCTAGGAATTGCAAGGTTCCTGGTTCGATACCGGCCCTTGCAAATTCGGCGCATGAGCAGTACAGAGATCTGTACAGTAAAGTGAGGAGCTGATGTTAGGTGTGGCATTACACCTCCGATGCAAAAACAATCTCTTTGATCTAGCAATAGTGGAAAGGGGATAGACTCCCTCACTGTCTGGCTGATACCAACATTAGGCTACCATGTTGATTTTCCTTTTTACTTTATTTGAAAAAGAGGAAGTATAATCTAAGAATAGAACAGCTTGGATACGAGCTCTTCCCATCA